>CAWUFQ010000052.1:50000-121835 GCA_963921405.1 Cepaea hortensis | reverse complement strand
GAAGAGAAGAAGAAGAAGAAGAAGAAGAAGAAGAAGAAGAGAAGAAGAAGAAGAAGAAGAAGAAGAAGAAGAAGAAGAAGAAGAAGAAGAAGAAGAAGAAGAAGAAGAAGAAGAAGAAGAAGAAGAAGAAGAAGAAGAAGAAGAAGAAGAGAAAAAGAAGTGAAACATGCCTTGATAAACTACAAAAGTATTAATTCTTCCATACAAATAAATCTTATTATTGCAAATTACCTGACAATTTATCAGACACAGTTGTTATCACTGATCCCACTTCCCATTGACAGAACCCAAGGATCTACACTCTGTGTGAGTTGTCCACTCCCGCCGGTCTGTGGGTGGCGCCAACTAGTGAGCCCTTCATTATCCAGAGCCCAAACTTTACACATGGCAGCTATCCCAATTATTTGGACTGCACACTTACTATTACATCTGGGGTGGAGCCTATGGTGCTGACATTTGAGTACAGGTAATATCAACATTTCCGTGTTAGATCAAAACACAAAAAAACATTAAAAACAACTAATGGCAGTTGAAACGTGGTTTTTGACGAAAATACAAAGAATACTATGGACAGACAGAAAAACCAGTGAGGAAGTCCTACAGGAAGCAAATTAAAACAGTAACTTCATTGGAGAAATTAGACGCAGACTGTCAACATTTTTTGGATACGTAATGAGACGAAATAAACTAGAGAATTTGGTGACAACTGCCAAGATTAAGAGGAAAAGAACAAGGGGGAGGCATAAAAGTAAATATCTGGATGACTTGACCACATGACATGCTCGAGACAAGAACACAGATCTGACCCACGACTCTGGTGATCGTGTAAGATAGCGAAACATGACCACCAACGCGTATCGACATGACACATGCTAAACTTGAATGTCAACATGAGACATTGATAATATCTATTATCTAATAGTTGGTTATCATCGTTGTCATCATCATCATAATCGTCACCCACATCCACTGGCTTGTCTTTTTTAGAACAATTCCCCAATAACATTCTTTCCAAATACATCCCTGTCACAAATGAAATGATTTACATCTGTTGCTGGCTTGTGTACTGTATACATCTGCGCCTGGTTATTGTAGACATTAACTTTAATATAACTTGATCTCTTTCTCCTACTCTTTCTTATCCTCTTGTTTCTCGCTCATTCTCCTTCCTCTTGTTCCTCATTCTTCTTCCTCTTGTACCTCATTGGTCTTCCTCCAGTTCTTAATTATTCTTCTTCCTGTTCCTCATTCCTCTTAATCTTGTTCTCCATTCTTCTTCATCGTGTTCCTCATTCTTCTTTTTTTTTGTTCTTCATTTTGTTCTTCATGTTCTTCTTCTTCTTCTTCTTCTTCTTCTTCTTCTTCTTCTTCTTCTTCTTCTTCTTCTTCTTCTTCTTCTTCTTCTTCTTCTTCTTCTTCTTCTTCTTCTTCTTCTTCTTCTCCTCTACCTCCTCCTCCTCCTCCTCCTCCTCCTTCTTCTTCTTCTTCTTCTTCTTCTTCTTCTTCTTCTTCTTCTTCTTCTTCTTCTTCTTCTTCTTCTTCTTCTTCTTCTTCTTCTTCTTCTTCTTCTTCTTCTTCTTCTTCTTCTTCTAATACTAATACTGTTATTTCTTTTTCTTGTGTGTGTTTTTTTTGTTTTGTTACTTCTTCTTCCTCTATTTCTTATTATTAATAGTATCCCTCCACGCCTTCTTTGTCTTCTTATTCGTCTTTTATTTCTTCTACTTCTTCTTCCACTTTTGCTGTCTTCTTCACACCTGAACTTGAGATAATGATTCAAGTCTAAACAATCACCCCCAAACCGAGGACATTAACAATTAAAGCGAAGAATATTCGTAAACCAGCTCCCTGCTACAGCTGTGCTCTCTTCCCTGCGTTGATGTATCGGTATGTTTATTGTTTGTGTGCTGTCGAAGATTCTAGTGTTGCCTAGTTAGTGAGCTAGCACTGTTCGTGCACACGCTAAGTCACAACACATCAGACAGGAGAAGGGTGAGCGTGCAAGTAATGTTGACTTGTACGAAATCCGCTCGAACACACCCCAGTAAGCGTTGCTTCAACTTTTATAAGATGAAAACTGCTATATCGCTGAGTTTTACTATGAGTCTAGTTTAGTTTAGTTTAGTCGACGGATCAACATCACGGCACACGGGTGTAACCCATACGTGCTTCGTTCTACTCCTAACTCAAGCCTGAGTCCGGAGAATCTCAGCACAGTGCACGAACTCCGTAGCACCGGCGAGGTTACTATAAGTACACACACACATGCATGCACGCGCGCGCGCACACACACACACACACGCACGCACACACTTACACATATTTTGTCCACATGGAAGATCACATTTATGGATATATTATCCTTTGGCATTGAACCATTTAATGTCTTTATCATATTGTTCAAAGTATATTTTGTTTATTCCCACACTTTCTGTTTCCTCTTGTACTTCTGTCACTATCATCCCGTTTTCATTGGCTCATTATCATCTTGTCTGCAGGATGTTCAACCTGGAGGGATCCCAGAACTGCGTAAATGATTATCTCTGTGTTGTCGGCGTCAAATTTTGTGGAATCTGGTCTACTGGAAAAATGTTTAAGCAAATTCTTCCTCCACGGAGCAACTCTACAGTTCACTTTCACACGGACTCTTCTGTGACACTGAACGGTTTTTATGTGAGTACTTGACATTCGTGATATTTTATAGCAAATGTAGCTGTCAACACTGCGTTAAGACGCATTGTTTTGGTTTTCATACAAAGGTATGAGTGTCGGTTATTCAGAAAGCAATGATATAAATTACTGAACGTATAGTTAGCAGGAAATCACAAATAGCCACAAAATGATTGGATTGACTGCGACATCCTGTAGAGGATATGCAACTGGCTTTAGCTGCGAAAAGGGAGCGAGTTGCATAAAGCAATGCCATCAAATCAGTGTTTATTGTTCAGTGCAGTGATTCTCAACCCGTTGAAGGCCACCACCAGTTTGGGAATCGGGTGATCGGTGGGCGAAGTAAGTGGGAGTGAAAGGAAAAACTAAAAAGCCAAGAAATCACTGGAAAGACGTGGCAATAGTAACAGGGGACTCCCTTCACTAGTTATAGTAGTATCCATTTGTCCGTTGGTAGAGAAGTCTTTCCTGGCGCAATACTTACTCTGATATATGTGATCGCTTTCATACAAGGCTGATATTTGTGATCACTTTCACCCAAAAATGTTTTGTTTTGCATTTCCTTTATAGGACATCGCTGTCGACATCAGCATCTTTCAGTTGATCGTTGATTTGCTGGTAAGATTACGCTCAGTAGTTTGTCATTGCTTTCTGGGCGGCCGGCTCACATACCCCGTAAGTCACTGACGCGATTCGAACCACTGCTGATTCTCACCGTCGTCACGTTACTTACGAGAGTGGGGGGGGGGGGGGCAAAAGCAAGAACCACTTACTTCATCTATGGTGATGTGAGGAGGAGAGCGAAACCCTGACTGCGTATGGCCAAAGAACAAAAGGAATAAAAAACGAGAGATAGTTTTATCGCCCCCTACTTACAAGAAAGGATATAAATAAGGATAAGAAGATTCAGGATTCTTGAGACAGGGATTTCAACCTTTACTGATGTTCAGTCAGGAACTATCATGTTCAAACCCAGAGCTATGATGTAAAATGTTAGGTTGTGTTAGAAATAGTGAGTGTATAAACTAAAAGAAACTAAACAATGAAATCAAGAATAATAAAACAAGCTCTTTATTTATCACTTCTGACAGAACATGGACAACTGATGTGTAAGCTAACATTGAATCATACAACCAATTACCACAGATATCAAACATCAACCAAGGGTAGTTCCTATCACAGCAGAAGTCGGATGTGTCGACCTAACGGGGCAAGAACGCAGCTCTGCTGTACACAGGCACAACACAATCACGACCGAAAAAGAAAAAAAACAACTCGCTGGATGAATGCAGAAGAAGAAGATGAAGATCCTATCATATAACCAGATCTCTGCCTACTAGACAAATCTGTAGGATACCTCAAGTACCACAATCATGTGCTCACACCTAGAGTAGAATGTGACTCAACAAAGAACTTTGACACTTACAACAATAAGACACTACAAAAACATAAGTTGCACAAATAAAACCTAAGACGCAACATAAAGCTAAGTGTCGTGACATTAAGCAAGAATAAGTTGCATTATATTGCTACTCCAACATAAGCCCAGGCGCGCTCTGACATTAGTCAGCCACTCCTGCAATATGAAAATAATATGTGATTATTTGTTTCAACATCATAGTACATATGTGAATCAAAGTTTAGTCGTTTAGTCGTTGGATCAACATCACGGCACACGGTTTAACCCATAAGTGCTTCGTTTTCCTCCTAACTCAAACCTGAGTCTGGAGAAACTCAGCTCAATGCACCAACTCCGTTGCATCGGCGAGGATCCTGAAATACTTTGGGTAGATTTTTATCTCGAAATTTTGCCCGGGCAGCGCCGTTAGGCTACTCTTTTTCGATTTCCAACTGCCAAGGGTTTTTTACGTACTCAACAATACAAACGGGCGTCCGATCTCACTACCCAGAGATCAGGGGAAATTTTATTACTGAAAGTCCAGGTGGATTTTTAAAATAAATCCCGGTCCTCAATCCAAAATCGGTATTTCCGGGGCCTGAACCCGGGACCTCCAGCACTCGAGGCGGACACCATACCTCGAGACCACTCAGTCCCCGTGTGAATCAAAGTGGTTCATAATACATGCATAATCAATCGGTATTTCCTCATCCTTATCTTTCAAGGTATTTAACCCTGTAATTGATGCAACAATTACAGTTTCATCATCAACTCACCACTTTTACCATCCTCTGTAGCTGTACCACTGCTATTATGAAATAACACTTGATGTTGTCTGATTATATTTTACCGCATTATTCTCAGTCGGTCCTGGCTTCTCTTGTAGCACATCACTCACTTCATTCTTGTCTTGGATGTGAGGCCAAACTTCATTCATTGCTGAATAATAAATTACTTTACTATGTGACCATCTTGTTGGATCTTCCATATGGAAGTGATACATCTAGATATATGGGTACCTACTGAGCACCATATGCAATCTTATTTCTTCCTCTTCTGTTGATATTCACATGCTTCAATCACATAGCTTAACCATATGTCCATTTAGCCACTTTTACAACATTGTCGCAGAATAATCCTGTAAACATTTCTTCTTGGTGTATTTTTTTTTTTTTTTTGCATATCCTTTACAGGACATCGCTGTCAACACCAGCATCTTTCAGCTGTATGTTGATTTCTTGGCAAGATTACGCTCAGTAGTTTGCCATTGCTTTCTGAGCGGCCGGTTCACATACCCCGTAAGTTACCGATGCGATTCGAACCACTGTTGATTCTCACCGTCATCACGTTACCGACGAGAGTATACGAGATTACGGAGAAAAGTCATAACCTCTAAGCCACGAAGCCGGCTCTTGATGTATACATATTATAAATATTACACATATGATCATGATGATTTTCCTCACTCACTATTGTTTAGGAGTATTCATTTTCACAATCAATTACAAAAACATTCAATCATGTACTAGCATGGCACCAAGTGGCGTGATTTCAGTTTTGCCATTTAACTGTAATTTATGACATCATATATTGTATATCCCACAACCCACATTTCTGCTAGCTTGGGATATTTATCCAGGGAAACCACAAAAACGCGTATCACACTGACTAGTTGAAATCAACTATAGACAGGGTACTGCTCTTGCTGATGCCTTGCGTGAGACGGATGTTGTCTGTCTAAATGACGGGACACCCACTAGGCTAGCAATGAGACCGGGTGGACCCTGACACTGCCATCGACCTGGCACTTGTATCCCAAGAGGCGGCATCATACATAAAATGGAGTGTCCTTAGAGACCACTGAAGCGTCCACCACCCTGTTCTGTGCTGATACCTAAGTCCAGCACAGTTAGGGCTATAAGAGCTCGCAGGGCATTCACTTATAATTGCGACCACTCTTCGCTCTTGTGGCGCCTTAGATCACAAGGAAGATCTAAACAAATAAGAAGAATTTTCACCCAACTACCATGGTGGACACCAGAGGTGGAGAATTCATGGATTGAAAAGAGGGTGGCCTTAAGGAATTGTCAGAGGGTGCGGAGAGCAACCAATTTAGTTGACACAGAATTGGAGGAGGCTGAAAGATATAAACAGTAAAGGTGCAGGATTATAAACTCCAGGCAGCAGAGGCAAAAAAGGATTAAGTGGGAACCGTTTATCAATGAAGTCGGTGTGGATGTGACATTGGGACAATTCTGGAGGCTGCACCAGGAGATGAAGAGACAGGCAATGCCTGGTACACATGGTACCTTTATGATGATAACAACCAACCTATGACAATTGACAAGGACAAAGGCGAGTCTTTTATTGCAGGATTTTTAAAACAGACGGATCAGCAAGATGGAGCTATTAGAGATAACGTCTGAGAAGCCTTGTCACGGGTCACTAGGAAGGAGGACTGTGAGATTAAGGTGGATGATATTAGACGGGTACTGAAGCGGGCTAAAGACACAGCGCCAGGTTCCGGATGGGGTGATGTACTCCCATTTGAGTAACATAAATGATGGGGACTTGGAGGAGATGGCTCTTTGTTTCAACCTAAGCATCAATACGGCGGAAATACCCCACGATTGGCTGCATAGATACCTGGTCCCCCTACCAAAGCCAGGTAAGGATCACTCCAGACTTAATGGATACCGAATCATAACCTTGCAAAACATGTATAGCAAGGTCCTCGAAAAGATAGCACACAGGCTCCAGCGACATTTGCTTTCTCAAGGACTCGGGAGTTACCGGTCTGGGAAGGACACCTGGGCCAATGCTGCAACTTTTGCATTTGATGTCTACGGGGGCTTCCAGGATAAACAAGAGACAGTTACGGTAGCACTTGACCTGGAGGATGCGTATAACAGGGTCTGGTATGATCGGCTGGTATACACACTGTTGGACATGGAGGTCTGCCCTTGCCTTGTTAGATGTGTTGCGGTGGTCCTTTATGAGCGTAAGGTTGCACTGCGCACAGATTCCTGGACTTCTGACCCTTGTACTATTACACCTGGGTTGCCGCAGGAATCTGCCTTGTCCCCAGTGTCCTTTAACGTCTAAACCAGCAAATATGCAGCTATTGAGACACCAGGTGTGGGTAGAATCTTGACATTTGCAGATGATGTGCTGGTGTACAGGCAGGACAGAGACAGGGCCAGTTTGGCGAAAGACTTACAGGTAGCAGTAAATAGGGTGGCAGAGTGGTGCAGGGACGCACGGGCCGTTATAAACCCAGTCAAGGCATCGGTTGTGTGGTACTCGCTGGATAACCGGATCGTCAAGGCAGATTTCCCAGGTATTATGCTGAATGGATTTCCACTTAGTCGAGAGAGTAAATTGAAGTACTTAGATATCACCTTTGACAGGTGTTTGTCTTTTAAGGATCATGTGGAAGCTTTGGTGATGAAGGCTGGTAGGGGACTTAATAAATTCAGGGCTATGGCAGCAACCGGGGTAGATCAGGGGATGCTAATAATTTCTGTCATTAAGTATGGTTTGGGGCTGCTGACAGTATAAAAGAGCCAGCTTGAAGGGTTGAAGCGCATACAAAATGCCGCCATGCGGGTAATCCTGGGGTGCACAAAGGGCACATCAATTATATACATGGGGCATATTCTGGGGCTACCAACAATGACGGATAGGCATAGGGTCCTTCAGGCCAAATGGTACCCGAGAGTTGCCGCAGACAGGGATCACCCGCTGCATGCAGCAATGGATATGGTAACGGGTCATAGACAAAGACGAGGCAGGTCCTGGATGGCACAGGCAGAACTTTCTATACGTCAGATGTGTGGTCTAGAGACCAGCAATCGTGAAAGAGATTGGTTTGAAGTTTCGGAAGACATGACGGACTGGCACAATGTAATAGTAACACCGGGTCGTGAGTGGAGGGAACGGGTAGCGGGCCGCACTGACTTTGAAGTGCAATAGCTGATCCAGAGTAACACACATCAAGGTGACACAGGCATCTACACCGATGGGTCAGTGGTCAGAAACAAACGTAGTGGTTGGAGTTTTATTGCAAAGGCTAATGGACGAGTCTTGAAAAAGGAGAGTCTGGCATATGAGACTACAACCTCCAGCATGAGAAAATGGGCAGGGAAGGGGGGGGGGGGGGGGGTTGGAGGCAGTAACAGTGGCATTCCGCTATCTGGAGGAGACTACTGCAACACACATTGTATTCATTGCGGATTCAAAGAGTATGCTTAGTAAGGTGGAGAAAGGAATGTTTCATTTGGAATGCTATCGTCGTTTCAGAGGTCACAGATTGTGAGAATTGTATGGATATTTTGCCCTGGCCATGCGGGGGTGCGGGGAAACGAACAGGCTGATAGGCTAGCAGAGAATGCACCTCTTGGTGGTAGATTGCCTATGGACAGCGGGTGGAGGTGGTCGTGTGCTTGTGGGACCAGGTGGAGAAGGCGGAGGAACAGATTGAGAACCCATATGTGGAAAGAATGAGATTGCAGGGGATCGGCAGGGGTTCTGGAAGAATCTCAAAGCTGAGAGGGAAGACCAGGAGAACTTTTAATCGGATAGCGATGGGAACGATTAGTAGTATGACTCTTCGCTGGCTGTTGAACGAGGGTCGGAGCACGTATGGGAATGTCCTGAGTGCAGTAATGCCGGTTCTTAACGCAACTCAACTGGTGCACGATAAGGCAGATGTGGTCAGGGACCTTTGAGATCTTGTGTATAGTGTGGAAGAACAGATAAACCATCATTGCCTGTAGGGAATGGTGCGGCAGGGAGTGGTCACAGGTATGACAGGGATTGATCAGACGATCTGACTGACACTCTCTTATCCGAGGAAACATAATCAGATTGCAGCGCGTACCATTAGTGTTAGGGCTCTTTGCAGGTTGTTAAAGATGAGGACGGAGGGCCTATGGAAATGAACCGATTGATGTGACGTGATGTGATGTGATGTCTTGACTCAACTCATCCCATACATTGTATGTTTTACATTTCTAGACTGCAATAACCACACAGCTATTGGACAACTTGTATCTAATAATATATTTGTTTGTGTGTCTAGATCGTTGTGACGTCACAACCGGTTCTTCCAATAGCACAAGTTCAAGGTTCGGGGTGGTCTAACCTTTACATCACTTATGTATCCGCGACCTATTACCCTGGCATGCCGTACACTGATAGATGCAGGCCAAATACTGTAGTGCCTAATGCTCTAAATGACGCAAATGACTATACGGTAAGTTAGCACCACGGTAAGGATAAATGCATTTTAACATAGTACTGGTGATGAGAACTGCCACAATACCCGGGTAAGATAGCACATACGGTAAGATAGCACCCACGGTAAGATAGCACCCACTGTAAGATAGCACATACGGAGAGATAGCACCCACTGTAAGATAGCACATACGGTAAGATAGCACCCACGGTAAGATAGCACCCACTGTAAGATAGCACATACGGAGAGATAGCACCCACTGTAAGATAGCACATACGGAGAGATAGTACCCACGGTAAGAATAGTTCTACTAGCGACAAGTATCATAGCACCCATGTTAAGATCGCACCCATGGTAAGATATCCCCCACGGTAAGGATAACCGCATTTTAACACAGTTGCCATGGAGATTATAGCATGGAGTATCACTTGTGTATATGCCATAGTGTTTCTGGGAGTCTGCTCGTTTCTTATCACGACTATGCCATAAGTAAACGTGATGTCTGGTTGATGATTCAGACCATCAGGTTGAGTGCTTATAGAGAATGTTTGAAAGCTGCATAGTTAGATAGATACTGCTACTCTTGGCTCTTGATTGTTACAGCAACCCCGTGGCATTCTTTAACTTTGATAATTGATGGCAGGAAACACCTGTTGGTTTTACATTCTTTAACTTTCATAATTGATGGCAGGAAACACCTGTTGGTTTTACATTCTTTAACTTTGATAATTGATGGTAAACAACACCATGGTGGGTTATACACGGCCTGGTTGTACAACACATAGATTTCATAAGCCGTATGCCTTAAGATCACTGACTCACCATAGCTTGCGGAACAGGACACCAGTGTAGTTTTTTCACAGTCTATTTTACTCACACAATAAATTAGACACTAACACGACCATCATCGTTTGTTCCATAATGAATTCAAAATGTACAAACAATATCTAACATCACAGCTGTACAAGAGAGGCGCATTTTGTAGCCGTTGCTCTGTTGACGAGAATTACGTCCATCACCGAACGAAGTTCCAAGTCTGACCGAATCTAAAGTGATGTTTTGTTCTCGCCCAAAACTTCAAACCTAATTTTCACTTGTTTGTGACAAATATCGTGCTAGGAGGAGTCTGCTAGTCTCCTTCTGTCGACCGCGCTTAAAACGTCTCATGCCATGTCCCCAACCTGTATCACCAGGACTATGGCAACAGTGCTAGTGTCGACAACTATCATAGCACCCATGGTAAGATAACACCCACGGGAGACATACTGTACTGCCAATAGCAGCCTGCCTGTCATACTCGGGTGTTAATTATTATTATTATGCTTGCTTGCGTGCTTGTGTTCGCTGGCTGTGAACTCCAGCGTGAAGTCCTGTATGTCGGATGGGGACATCCTGTTGTCAAACATCAGTGTGATTTCATACCGGACCTGAGGTTTGCGTGAGTATCCGTTGTCCCATGTCTGGCTTATGGTGTGCAGACTGGTGGTTCCTCGCCATGCAGGCAGATACTCTCCGGCTTCGGAGGAATCATCGATCCTACTGATGGGACCTGTTGCCCAGGACGCGCGGCGTGGACGTGTCAGCAGGTCTTTTATTTTATTATTATTATTATTATTATTATTATTATTATTATTATTATTATTATTATTATTATTATTATTACGGGGGCAAGTATTATGTACTGACATAGTGTTCGAATAGTTTACGAGGTCGTGCGAGGGGTTGATACATGGGCTCACCGCTCTCTACAGGAGGGAAAGACTGCCAACCCATTTCTCTGTGTACCCGGGCCTGAAATATGTGAAGGACCTAACACTTAACGTAGTCGCAGAAGGTTCCTACGCCAATTTTGTATAAGCCGCCTGTCTCACATTCCATGCTTCTTTCTCTTGTAAGACGAGTTAGTAGCTATCTCAGTAAAATGTCTCAAAGCTCCCTGACATGGCCATCAGCGGTTAAGAGTCTACCTTGCAGTGTCTGACACAGACAAAGGCTAGTGGTGTCAACCATACATAAACCGGTGGAAGACAAGGGAAAACCACTGCTGTATGTTTCTTTTCCCGTAGCAGTGTTTACGCTACTCACTAACCACAATGGCATGCTTCCCATTCCAGTATAATATTTGAAATAGACTCATTTTTCACCCCACGAGGCGTTTTGGGTATATGGTGTTATTTGGGCATATATTTCTTATTTGAGTATATCGTATTTTATTTGGGTATATGGTGTTATTTGTGTATATTATGTTATTTGGGCTTGCGGTGATTTATTTGAATATATGGTGTTATTTGGGTATATGTGTTTTTTTGGGTATATTGTTTTATGTTGGTAAATGGTATAATTTGGTTATATGGTGTTTTATTTGGGTATACGGCGTTATTTGGCTATAATGGGTTATTTGGTTATATGGTGTTTTATTTGGATATACGGCGTTATTTTGAGTATATGGTGTTATTGGATGGTTATAGCTGGTTATAGCTCTACCACGACTACACCTGTGAGCCAGGCTTGAAAATATTGGACATGATAAAGTATCATCATCATCATCATCATTATCATCATCATCACCATCAAGCGCCATGCCGACAGGCGGACATGCTAGCTATAGCTTTTGCACTACTACACCTGTGAGCCAGTCTAGGAAATATTTGACATGAGAAAGTATCATCATCATCATGTACCATGCCGACAGGTGAACATGCTAGCTATTACTCTACCACGACTACACCTGTGAGCCATAATTGACAAAATGTGACATGGTAAATTATTATCATCATCATAATCAAAAATTGGCATGCCGACAGAAGTGGGCGGTCATCGTACGCCATCTCAAACGGTCACCAGTGTCTTAAATCAGGTCGGTGTTCTTTTCCCGACCATGCCATGCTGCCAAACCATCAAGGTATTTATCTGTTTGTCTTCCTCTTGCTTTCATTCCCCCCCCCCCCCCCAATTTGTCACTAAATGTTCAAGTCCATTTCTCCTCACAGCATGTCCAAACAATCTTAACTGCCAACATCTAATTTCGCAATGAAAGCAAACCCACAAGCAAATTTCTGTCCCTTACTACTTTAAACAGTATGTAAGGACTACGCTTGAGTTTAAGCGAGCGAACGAAAAAGAAAGAAAAAAATATAATTTCGCCAGTCAACCTCCGTTTTTCATTAGTCTCGCGAAGGACTGTCTCATTTGTCCGCTTATGGTATTCTTTGCATTTTTCTCCGCCGCTATTAGATGTGTCTCAGCTTGTCTGCTAATTATCCATGTTTCACACGCATACGACAGAATGGGTTCTATATAGCACTTCAATACTCTTCTCCTCGCTGCAATTGATAACTTTTTATTGGTTAGTAATTTTTCTTTTTTTTCAATTTGGTAGAAGGCCAAATTTGTCATGACAATACTTGATCTAATCTCTGCAAGGCATCTTCCATCAGATGTCACGATTGTTCCGAGATAGTTATACCGTTTCACCTGTTTCAGACTATTTCAAACACTTGGATGTCACAATGTGGTATTTCTTTCTCCTTGGAGGCGAACATAATCTCGGTTTTCTTACAATTCAATTGCAAACCTAGTTTTGATAAAGTATAGGAAAACTGCGTCAAAGAATAAACACAAGTAACTGCAGTTATGTTTCATCACATAGCGTCCATCCATGGCTGGGCCATATCGGATTTTAAGAAAACAAACAATGATCTAAACTCTCAGGTTGATCCAGCATAGAGTGAGTGCCTAGGATGTTGTGGGAAGTTAAGGCGGCCGACCTGGTACTGACCTCATCACTGACCGTGTACCTATTGGACTATACAAGTACGGGTCTAGCACCATAAGCCGTAAGCCCTCCACAGAAAAGAGCCAAGACAGCTGAGAAGAAGGAGGGGAAAGACACCAGAGCTGGAAACACCGACTGAAAAACAGTCAGATGGGTTGTCAAGCGAATTCAAGTGGAGCTGTCAGACGAACAAATTAAGAAGCAGCTTTTTTTTTTTTTTTTTTTTGCATATCCTTTTACAGGACATCGCTGTCAACATCAGCATCTTTCAGCTGTATATTGATTTCTTGGCAAGATTAAGCTCAGTAGTTTAAGAAGCAGCTGCAAGAAGAAAATCTCCAGATCAGAATCTTGAAGGCGGAGCGGATCCTGACATACTCAAAAATCCCTAAAACGCTAGCGGTGGTGACGGCTGAGGGCCTCGAGATACCACGCCAGGTATCCATAGACAAGAAAATACAACAGCCTGAAGGATTCATACCAAGAAGCACGCAATGTTCCAGATGCCAGGGGGCCGGTCACAGCAGAGCAATATGTCGCAGCAAGACGGAAATCTGCCGTTACTGCGCCGATCACCACGCCTTCAAGGAGTGTCCGCTGGTCAAGCTGGACACGGACTTCCGAGCACCCAACAACAAAAGAAAGTGCGCCAATTGCCTGGGCAATCATGGAGCAAGATACCTGGGCTGTGCGTATCTCCAAAGACATAGAGACGTCTTAAAGTTCGCCATCAACACAAAGACACCATATAAGGACGCACTGCGGAGGTGCGAGACAGCCACGTGCATCTCGCAAACTGAAAGAGCACAATTACAAAGCCAGATTGACGAATTAAAAAAACCAAGTCAAGCAACTTCAACAACCGGTACCGACCAGCGACAATGAAAAGCTGTTGCCGAATTAAAGGAGATCCAGCAAAACATTAAACAAGAGGTTGAACTCAAAATCCAGACAACAAAGAAATACGAAGAGATCCTGCAAGCAATATAAGTCGAGAGAGACATACTACTAACTGAAAGGGAGCCAACCTATGTCAAACCAGCGGAAGGCAAGGAAAAGATCACAGAAAAGCCGCAAGATGAGACCCAACAAAAGAGCGAGCCGGAACCGCAAGCTACGGCCAGCAGCCCAACCACGACACCCGAGAAACTAAAGGGGAAACCAGTATCCAGCCAGGCATTTGAAGAAAACCGAGAGGAATACCATAAAGCCGGCACGGAGGACACCCCGAGTTTCGAAGGATTTACCGAGGAGGAAATGGCGGAATACAGAGAAAATTAAAGGAAAGAGCAACTCAGGAAACAGGAATATAAAAGGCGCATGGCAGAAAAGGGAAAAAAAAAAATCCCAAGAAATTCAAGCACCACCAGACCTTTCAATGATACCCAGAAATACACTTGACTGAGGAATACCCAAATAGGTGCTATTATGATGACAGAGAGCTCGTCCCGTGGTTGGCCATAGAGGAAGAAATGGAAAGATAGCAGAAACTCAAGCTTGAAAAAGAACAGAGGAGCAAGGAAGAAAATGAAAACATCGAAAAGCTTCTATACACTATAGGCAATACACAAAAAAGGAGGCAAAAAGACCCAGCAAAAAGTCCTTATAAGGACTACAACCACCCAAGCAAGACGCTTTAGGAGCCAACACTGACAAAAGAAATCACTCCAGGAGACGGACCCACGGGAAAACCTGCCGGACAACTGATCCCCCCAGCTGACGTCATAAGCATAAACTCTTCAACCGATAAGCCAGCTAACACTGGCGCAAAGAAACTTAACAAACTTATTCCCCACCATGAACCGCGACAATCATAATCGATGCTACCGAGGCTGGTTGACATTTGGTGGAAAGTTGTTTTTTTTCTTTTTTTCGCAAAATAGACTCTGACACACACTCGGGCTTGGACCGTAAGGCTTAAGGTTTGGACAGGGACCTCTATTTTACATACATTCCATCAGTTTAGAAATCTGATGCTCATGGAGCAGGCTCTGATAAACACAGTCAGTTGCTTTTATTTGTATGTTTCGGTACAAGATGTCGAAAATATCCGAATGTATTTAATTTGCATCAATTATGAATCGAGCGTTCGAGCGTTTTATTGACTATATAAAGGCTTTCGATAAGTAAGACATGTCAACATGGTGAAGATGCTTACATTTCTAAACATTGATGGGAAAGACCTTAACTTGTAAAAAACTCATATACTGTAAACAACAAGCTGCCATAAAGATTGATTCAGGAGTCTCCTTGGTCAAGCCGTCTACTCGGGGCTCTGAAGTTTGTGGGTTCGATTCCGGGCAGCACCCTTTATTTCGGTTCACGAGTGCATATTTTCGGAGACTCCTGAGGTACGTTGCTGGAGCTGCGGAGTTCGTGCTTTGTGCGACGCTTTCCGCGCTGATGAAAGCGACTCAGCCATATGGGATAAAACCCGGTGCAATGAAGTCAATCTTGTCGACTTTTAAGTGACATTTTTTTTTTTAGCTTCATAGTGAAAAAGGTGAATATTATCCTATTACAACTAGGATACTTATCTGTGGTTTCTTTAACAGCAACAAAATACTTACTACTTCTGGAACAACGTGCAGTCTAACAACTACATCGACATCAACAGTGGCAGCTCTCCATTTCTTATCCGGAGTCCACATTATGGCATAGCTCAGTATGACAATTATCTGAACTGTTCTGTGGTCATTCGATCTGGTGCACAGCCTCTTGTGCTAGCCCTACGTATAAAGTAAGTGATTTCTTGTTCTTTATTCTTGTTGGCAACAAACAGTTGGGTTGAGTAGAGTTGAGCCAAGAACCGATATAATTGCATTCGGGGCATTCCCATAAGTGCTCAGTATACAGTTGGTTGAGAGCGAACCCCTTACAAACGAAATTCATAATCCCGCATATCGCTTCCGAAATATAGCTGAGGGAGATTTGGCAGCAGACCGCCTTTTACTAGTTTTCATTTAATGGTATGAGTGTCGGTTGTTCAGAAAGCATTGGCAAACTACTGAATGAATGCTTGATAAGAAATCACAAACAGTGAAACATGCTGCGGTTGACTGCGAGGTCCCGTAAAGCATTTGCAGCTAACTTGATTGCTTGCTAGTTTTGTCACCACGGCATGCGTATTAGTGTTCTTGTGGACCGAGTAACTTCTTGTTACAGGCTAGGCTAGTCGGAAGTAAAATACAAAATATGACTGAGAAGCTGAAAAACTGAGAAGCTGAGAAACTGAGAACCGGAAACACTGAGAAACTGAGAAGCTAACAAATTGAGAAGCTGAGACACTGATAAACTGAGAAACTGAGAACCGGAAACACTGAGAAACTGAGAAACTGAGAAACTAAGTTTAGTTTAGTTTAGTCGACAGATCAACATCACGGCATATGGGTGTAACCCATAAGTGCTCCGTTGAGGTTCTTTGCTGCAGATACAATCCGTCTCCATTCGTCTCTCTGGTTGACCTTCTCTTGCCAGTCGTTGATTCCAAGTGCTTGTAGGTCTGTATATATATTATCTCTCCACCATTTTCTTGGTCTACCTCGGGGTCTACGGTCATTTATTTCCTGAGTGTAAGCGAGTTTTGTTTCCCTATTATCTTCCATTCTTTCTACATGCCCCAGCTATTGCAGTCTATTAGCCTTCATGATACGAGTGATTAGCGGGAACTTAAACAGATCATAAATGTCTTTGTTGCTTCTTCTTTTCCACTCTCCACTTTGTGTATCCCTAATGGGCCCAAAGATGCGTCTTAAGACTTTGTTCTCAAATGTTTGTAACAAGGCTTCGTCTCCTTTAGTTGTACTCCAGGTTTCAGAGCCATACAGCACAACTGGTCTGATCAGTGTTTTGTATATTGTGATCTTGGTGTTACGAGATAGCGCATTTGATGTTAGCAGATGTTGTAGTGCATAGTATATTTTATTTCCAGAGTTGATTCTAGCTTGTATTTCATCCCTCATTAAGTTGGAGCAGCTGAAGATTGTACCCATGTATTTGTATGTTTCCGTTCTTTTAATGGCCATATTATCTATTTGTGTGTGGCTGAACCGTTGTTGAACAACAAAAACGAAACATTAAAATTATATACCAAAGTAACAACAGAAAGGAATACTTTCCTGGACGATGTTGAATCCAGGAGACAACGAACCAAGAACGGAAATAGGAAATAAACAACTGTTAGGTACGTGTACACACCTATAATTTTTATGAAATAAATACGTGTACACACCTACGGTTTTTATGAAATGGTGTGAGGTCCGGTCGTTCAGAAGGCAATGGCAAACTACTGAACGTAAACTTGCCAAGAGATCACAACAGCAAAACATGCTGGTGTTGACTGCAGCGTCCTGTAAAGGATATGTAACTAAAAAGCAAAAAAAAAAAACAATGAATTATTTCTCTTGAATTAATTGCTTTCTCCCCACGAAGTAACTCACTTGAATTAACTAACATTTACATCACATCTTTTGTTCACCCAGGGACTTTCAACTTGAATCCCAAACAACTTGTAGCTTTGATTATCTGTGTGTGCATGGAACTAAGTTCTGTGGAGATTGGCTCAGCGGGAATAAGTTTCAATACATTCTTCCCGAGAATAATCGTTTCACTCTCATCTTCAAAACAGACGGCACACAAACCCGAAAGGGTTTTGAAGTAGGTATTCCGAACCTTATCACCTATATCTACATTACTACCTTCATTCCAAACTACCTACCTACCTACATACTTACCTACCTACCTACCTACCTACCTATCTACCGTGTGCCGTGTGTGGGGGGATGTGTTTATGCGTGGAGTTTTGTGTGGGAGGGGAGATGTGTGAGAGGTGGGGGAGGTGAGGGATGTGCAGGTGGATGACGGATGTATGTGAGGATGGGAGATGTGTGTTTGGCTGGGTGGTTTGGGTGTGTGTGGGTGGGAGGGTAGATGCATGTGTTGATGGGCGGGTGGGTGTGTGTGGTTCATGGATGAGTACATGGGTGGGTGCATGTGTGTGAGAGATGAGTGTATGGTTGGGGGATGTGTGTGTTTGTGGGAAGATGTGTGTGAGCGGCGGATGTGTGTGGGTGGGTGAGTGTGGGTGAGAGGTGTGTGTTTTTTGGTTGTTTATGGGTGGGGGATATGTTTGGGCAGGTGGGGAGATGTGTTTTTGGGTGGGGATGTGTGTATAGGTGGGGGATGTGTAGTTGAGAGGTGGCGGATATTGGGTGGGTGAGTGGGTGTAGGTTGGCTGATGTGTGTGTGGGTGGGTGGGGAAAATTGTGAGGGTGCGGGTTGTATGTGTGGATAGGTGCGGGATGTGTGGGTTGACGGGGGTATGTGTGTATGGTTTTGTGATGTGTGTTTTGCTGCGTGGTTACGGGTGTGTGGGTCGGTGGTAGAGAATATGTGGGTGGGTGTGTGAGTGTCGGTTATGGGATGGGTGGGGGATGTATGTGTGGGTGGAGAAATGTGAATGGGTGGGGGTTCAGTGGGTGGGTGGCGGCTTGTATGTTTGCCTGAGTTTGTGTGAGTGCGTGGAGGTATGTGTGGGTGGGTGGTGGTGTGGTGGGTGGGGGATGTCTGGGTGGCTGAAGGATGTGTGGGTGGTTGCGGGGTGTGAGGGTGGATGGGGGATGTGTCTCACAACATTGCAATATGCACTGTTTATGTTTACAACTTTCATTTGACAATGTTTTTTTTTCCCATGTGAATGTACCATGCACATTTGATGAATGAAAGATGAGTGATCGAAAGGGCCGAATGTAAGACGGGCATGCGTGCCTAATTTGTTACCCTTTTAAAATAAAGTTTGTTCGTTCGTTCGTTCGTTCTACCTGCTTATCTGCTTACCTACCTACCTACCTACCTACCTACCTACCTACCTACCAACAGACCTACCTACTTACTTACCTACCTACTTGCTTACTTACCTATCTACCTACCTACCTACCTACCTATCCGCTTACCTACCTACATAACTACCTATCTACATACCTACATATATGCTAATCTATCAAACTACCTACCTACCCACCTATCAGCTTACCTACCTACCTACCTACTCAATTATATGCTTATGTACTTATTTACCTACCTACCTACCTAACCACCTGTCTTCTTACCCTCATACCTCTGAATCTATCTATCTATCTATATATCTATCTATCTATCTATCTATCTATCTGTCTGTCTGTCTGTCTGTCTGTCTGTCTGTCTGTCTGCCTGCCTGTCTGTCTGTCTGTCTGTCTGTCTGTCTATCTATCTATCTATCTGTCTGTCTATCTATATGTCTGTCTGTCTGTCTGTCTTTCTGTCTGTCTGTCTTTCTGTCTGTCTCTCTGTCTCTCTGTCTCTCTGTCTGTCTGTCTGTCTGTCTCTCTGTCTCTCTGTCTATCTATTTATATATTTATCTATCTATCTATCTATCTATCTATCTATCTATCTATCTATCTATCTATCTATCTTGATAGTACTTAGCTGTATAGCTTTTATAATACTTTTCATTGTGTTTTTATTGTGAGTGAGGGGGTCTTCACTGATCTTCCTTCTGCTTACTGTTTAACGTTTTATTTCCCTTGTGGGATACTCCGCTTTAAACAGAGACATTGACTTGTATAGTCATTTATTAATTCTTTTGGATAACAGTTGGTTACTTAGCTTGTGAAGTTGTTTTTTCAGGTTAATTATTTGTTGTATGTTCTTTAATTCGTTTTGTTCCGTGTTTGCATTATATTCGTTGGTCTAATTAGTTATATCGTTATAATATTATCATTTACATATTATTACTGATATTTTGTATGTTAATGAAATTGTGATTTTTTATGATCTTGTATTTTTGCTTAACTTTGACTAATTTACACTTTCTTCATGGATGAAATGTCTGAGAAGTGGCAACACTGGCTCAATAAGTCAGGAATACGCCTTGGACACTAAAACATTTGCAGCTTAATTAACAAGCTACCAGAGTTATCTTCTATTCTTAATCAAAATTTTCATTTATTCGGCCTTAGGGAAAGTAGACTTAATGATAACATTTCAGATGACGACATCTCTATTAAAGGGTACAAAGTTTTTAGAAGGGATCCATGTAGGAAACAAGAGACAGGCATAGTAACCTATGTTTCTAATTTACTAAATGCTCACCGTAGGCTAGACTTTGAAACTTGCGAAATAGAATGTATTTGGTTAGAGCTAAAACTTCAAAACCGCACACCCCTGATAATTGGCTACCTTTATCGAAATCCCAGTGCTGGACACGTCTGGTACGAAAACTTCACTACCATGATGGATGTGGTTTTCGCTTCCGGGAAGGAAATTATACTACTCGGAGACTTTAACATTGACACCAACAAAACCAACATAATATGGGGAAATATAATTGCATCATACAATTTCCAACAAATAGTACAACAGGCTACTAGAGTAACAAAGTCATCTTCAACAGTCATAGATCACATTTATGTAACTTGCTCAGACAACATCATAGAATTCACCGTACCCAATTGTGCAATAAGCGATCACTACCCAATATGCTGCACGTGGTCTAAACAAGGAATTAAAACTCCTAAACATAAACACATAAGTGTAAAATATAGAAGTTACAAACATTTCAACCAAAACGCATTTTTACAGGACTTGCTCAGTTCACCTCTAGACAATGTTTATCAGCTTCCTGACCCGGATGATGATCTGGAATTCTGGATGAAAACATTTATTGATGTTTTTGATAGACATGTGCCAATCAAGGAAGTTCGAGTAAAACACCACGTCAAGCCACCTTGGATCACCCAGGAAATACTTGAAATTATGAGAGACAGAGATAAAGCACATAAAAAGCGGGATCTCAGCGCATACCGTACTCTTAGAAACAAAGTTCAATATACCATACGACGGGAAAAGAAAAATTACTTTAAGAACTTAGTAATGGATAAAACAAATAGTAAGGATATATGGAAGGCAATTAACACCTTGACAAACAAGTATAGCTTCCGAAATTCTTTACCATCAAATCATATTACATGCGACCAATTCAGTAATTTTTTTCAAACTGACATAGACCAGTTGAAGGCTTCAATACCTAATTCTTCTTGCAACTTATCTTTACTGTCATCATTTTGCGAGAATAGATGCTCCCGCGATATTCTTTCCGACATACCGCTAATGACAATCACTGAAGTATTCACTTACCTCAGTAACCTAAAAAACACAACCTCATCTGGGTTAGATGGAATCAGCAACCGGATTCACCGTTGTGCTGCGCCAGTGATCTGTATATCACTAACCTATGTATATAATCAGTGTCTCACAAAAGGCCACTTTCCATCAGCTCTCAAAATCGCTAAAGTTTACCCTCTTCTTCAATCTGGTTCATTGGACAATGGTCTCCCGAACAATTACAGACCCATTTCCTTACTATCATCACTATCTAAGCCACTAGAAAAACACATCCATAAAGTAACATTACAGTATTTAGTTCGCAACAAGCTTATTGTTGACAGCCAATCAGGATTTCGACCAAAATATTCTTGCCATACGGCCCTAACAAACATGATAGAAAATTTGCACCAGAATATAAACAACAACAGTCTATGTGGAACTGTGTTTATTGATTTCAAGATTTGATATGATAGACCATGTTATTTTAATTAAAAAACTTGAGACAATGAAAATTGGCCCTAATGTAGTCACTCTAATATCATCTTTTCTATCAAACAGAAAGCAAATAGTATCACATAATAAATCTCTGTCTCAAACCACTACCTTCAATATTGGAGTACCGCAAGGCTCTACTCTTGGCCCTCTATTATTTGCCATATATATTAACAATCTACCTTTGCATCTTTCGTCGTCCTGCGATCTATTTGCAGACGAGTGTGCAGTGTAGACAAATGCTGAAAACTGTATTTTATTGGAGTCGTCTTTACAACAAGAATTAAATAATGTAGTTAGGTGGAGCTATTCAAACCGTATGCAAATTAACATAACTAAAACAAAATCAATGTTACTAACAACCAGTTAGTACATCACTTCAACTTCACATCGATAACGTGCCAGTAGAAAGTGTAATTGAGCACAAAACATTAGGCATAATCAATGATAGAAATCTAACCTTTAATTCCCACGTTCAAGCGCTTATTAAACAAACAGCGAAAAAAGTCTACCAACTCGCCAAAATTAAAAACTTCCTTGATGAGAACACAAGGAAACTATTCTATACTTCTCATATACAGACACACTTTGACTACTGCTCTACAATCTGGGACGGTTGTTCTAATTCAAACACCAAGCGACTTTACTCACTCCAGAAACGGGCCATGAGTCTAATTTATAGCAAACATTTATCTGACAATCCTAGCCTGTATAAACGCCTTCAGTTACTACCATTCCGCAAACGCCTGCTTTTCAATAAAGCTAAACTAATTCACAAAATCCTGCATCGGAATGCCCCAAATTACCTTTGGCCATTGTTTAAATATAATGCTAGACACAGTAAACGTTTAAATATATTACACATTCCGAAGCTTAGGATTGACTTATACAAAACAAGCTTAACGTACTCTGCAGCTCAGCTGTGGAACAATCTTCCACAAGAAATCAAAGACATCACCAATCCCTATTCATATAATCGCAAATTACTCGAACCCTATCTCAGTACGGATTATCTTCCCCCTTAATAATAGAGATAATAATAATAATAACAAAACCCTAGTATAACAGCCAGTCCCCTTTTGGTTGGCCAGTATATTCCACATGGCTAATAACAAATGTCAGACCATTATCTAATTTTACTGTGTCGTGTAGTTTTGATGTTCGCATTTTGCCCATGCCTTCATAATGCATATCTTTTATATTGTTACTGTTCTCTGTTAGCCTTGAATGATGTGTGAATGAAATAATGTATGAAAGAGAGTGATAGAAGGGCAGAATGTTAGACGGGCCTGCGTGCCCAATTCTTAACCCTTTGAAAATAAAGTTTGTTCGTTCGTTCGTTCGTTCTATCTGTCTGTCTGTCTGTCTGTCTGTCTGTCTTTCTGTCCTTCTGCCTGTCTGTCTTTCTGTCTGTCTTTCCTTCTGTCTGTCTGTCCTTCTGTCTGTCTGTCTGTCCTAATTCTTTGCTCATATTCGTGCATATTTCTGTACATCTACAGATTGAAATTTCCCAAGAGCTAGCAAGAACGAACTATGTAGTTCCTCAGACTACAGTTGAGGTTGTTTCAGGCAACTACACCTTCTCTAACACCTATGAGACCTACTATCCTGGGTATCCTTACAGCGACAAGTGTGTAGCAGCCAGCTCAGCGGTACCCACAACTGGTAGATAGGTATATACATACATTAGGTTGGTAGGTAGATAGATAACAGACACATTGAGACAGACAGACACGTATATAAGCACACACACACTCACACTCACACGCATCCACACTTTGCGATATATAATTTTGTGAAAATTGTGAGATTGCTTTTCTTCAATATTGAACAGAGTATATGATAAAACGTATTCCTCTATTTAGGTACAGCCTTACAAGGAATATGGTATATTTGATTTCATTAACAACATATCTACTGCATATGTATTTGGAAATATATATGTTCCATTGTATGCACTTTGAGGATTTACACTACGTATTTACTTGTGTTTTGTTGATGAAATGAATTGCGTTGTCTGTTGTACTACATTTTATGCAGACTGATTTTGCTTACCAAAAGGTGAATTCATCATCATCATCATCATGTGCCATGCTGTTTAGCGTGGGCTGTCATGTTTCGCCATCTCACACGATCACCAGAGTCGTGGATCAGTTCTGTGTTCTTGTCTCGACCATACCATATGACCAAGCCATCCAGGTATTTATTTATCTGCGCTTCCCCGGTTTTTTCCCCTCAATCTTGTCAGTTGTCACCAAGTTTTCCTATTATTCATTATCATTATGTGTCCAAAATACTGTGTCTGTCTGTGTCTAATTCCTGTAATCAGTTTACGGTTTTCTTTTGTTTCTTGTAGGACTTGGTCATTGTGTTTTATTTCTGTCCATGGTATTCTTTACATTTTCAAAGGTGAATTACAGATGTGTAAGAGATGTTGGGGTCAGACTCTGCTACCGTACAAAGATGTGTGTAAGCGGGACATGATTGTTGCAGGATTTGATATTACAACTTAGAATCTAATCGCCGGTTTTCGTGTTGCATGGAGGGCAAAGGTCAGAAAGGGATTACAGACAAAGGAGAAAATGATTGCAAATAGGTCACTCAATGAGCGTGTGAGTCGTCAGATCGTGCGTCATGGTGTAAATGACCATGTGTTTGTCAAAGAGCTGCAAGGAACCTAATAGATAAGATAGAGGTAGAACTATGGAAAGAGACCTAGACAGGATCAGGAGAACATAGCTATCTAGGAAATAGGGACAGAAGGGAAAGAAGCACGAGTGAGAACTATAAATAGTTCTCCGACTAGACACACTCGTGTCCAAAAAGGGGACACTGTAAGACGTGAGCTGGAGTTGCCCACAATAGAGTGGGGAAACCCGCATCACGAGAAGTGTCAATGAAACACCAGTAACGTTAAACAGTTGACCAGTTACTAACTGCGTGCTGGAACTCCGAGCACGCAAACTAGCTGATGCACGTAGAGTCAACTGATCGTGGCTGGACACGCCACGAAGATCGTCAGACCGCGACTCGACAGCGTAGCGGACAGACGGCAGTATTCGCTCTGAATACTTTGTTGTTTACAAAGGACAATAGCAATAGTTGTGATTTAGACTTAGCTTCGATAGATATTACCATCGATCTCATCTTTCATACAACATCATTACGATATACCATGATGTGTATTACCTATGTGGTTATCCGCTCGCAGAGCTACTGTACAACTAGCTAATAAACTTGTATTATATTTGTATCCTTTTGTAAGTTCTCATTTCGAGTGGTACAAAAGCTGAATCCTTGTATGCCTGTCAAAGTTAAGTTGTTTACAGGCAGGATCCGATTTGGTGTCAGAAGTGTTAGATTTGAACCTACACAAATGGCAACACAGGCAGGATCCGATTTGGTGTCAGAAGGTGGGGCTTGAACCACCTTCAAGCACTTTTCAAGACCATTTTCCCACATAAAGTGTAAAATTTTCGACCAAAATACGATGTGTTATTCCATCGATGTAAATTTGGAAATTTAAACTGTGATTTCTGTAAACGGTAAATATGTATCTAAATCACAAGTTTAACGATTATTTGTGAATATTTGAGGTATTACTTTCATTATGTCAACATTCATTGAATTTACCCACGAACTTGTGCAAAGTCAAACTTATTTTGTACAAGGGAAGTAAATTAGAAGTCACGCTAAGATCATACAGCACAGCTCAGTCAGAGACAGTAGAAAGTGAAGACAAGACGACAATTGACTATTCATTCGACGATTCATCTCACAATCCATTTGACGATTCATTAATACGATCATACCATTCATATCATTATATCATTCATATTATTCACATCACATTTATAATTTGCCGATCGTAAGAACTGTAAAATTTAAATTGATTACCACCATGTATTTTGCAACATATATTATGTGCTAATTGTTGATGCTCTATAAAACAGAGACATCACACGTACGAGCAAGCCTATCGATTCTGTGTGTACAAGACAACGATGTAACATCCCGAGGGGCCGTATTTTCAGCTGATTAGATGAGTATTTTTTCACTATTTTGATAATCACAATTAACAATGCATCTTACTTTTCAGTGATTGATTGTGAACGTGTGAAACTTATTAGATTGAAATTATTTATATACCATTTGTGTAAGAACATAAAGCCATAAAATGTCAACATTAGGTAAATGCATCCAAGCTGGCAAAGACCTAGGCCATAGCGGGGAGAAATTAGAGAAATGGGCAGAACAGAAATACAAAGAAGAAACAGAAAGAAAAGTTGCAATAGAGAGAGATGTAAGAGCATTCGAAAGACAGCATCAGAAAGAGATGAAAGAGGTAGAAGAATCAACTAAGCAGAGAGAACTGGAAGTAAAGCAAAAAGAATTAGAAATAAAGCAAAGACAAATAGAATTATAGGAAACAACTAAACAGAAAGAATTAGAGATAAGACAAAAGCAAATAGAATTAGATGACGCCACCAAGCAAAAGCAATTAGAATTAGATGACGCCACCAAGCAAAAACAAATAGAATCAGATCAAGACACCAAACAAAAGCAATTAGAATTAGATGACGCCACTAAGCAAAAACAAATAGAATCAGATCAAGCCACCAAACAAAAGCAAATAGAGGTAGACGCACAAACAAAGTTAAAGATGAAAGAAATGGAAGTTGACTCAAACATTCAAATAGCCACCACTAAACAGAAGAGTCAGGAAGAACAAAACAAATTTTTACATCTATTTCCTCGATTCGGATTCCCTCGGAGCATTTTATCAGACCGGAGAACCCAAATTATATCGGCTGCTATGCAAGCCCTTACAAAATTACTAGGGATCAAACAACATTTCACTAGTCCCTACCACCCTGCCAGCAATGGAATCATAGAAAAGATTAACGGGGACCTAAAACACATGCTGGCAAAGGTAACAGCAGAGAACCCAGCTGATTGGGATACTCTATTACCAACTGTTTGCCTATCGAGAAATTCCGCACTCAAGTACGGGTTTCTCGCCATTTGAATTAGTGTATGGGGCGAGCCCTTGTGGACCCCTAACGATTTACCATCAGTTAATCAATAGTAAACGAGATAGTCCAACCCCAGTAACACCATACGAGATGGTAACAGAGACACGCGATATAATGATGAAGGCGTGTGTAATAGCCAAATCATCTTTGGAGAGAAAAGGCCAGATCTACCGTCATTATGCCAATAAGGGTGCCAAAACCCTACACCTTGAACCCAATCAAGAGGTGCTACTTTTACTACCAGATAAACGTAATCTATTATTAACTTCATGGCAAGGGCCATTCAAAGTGGTACGACAGGTATCAGATGTCGATTATGAAATATCGATAAACCAAAAATTAAAGATATGTCATATCAACAAGCTGAAGCCTTACTTCTCACGACAAGAACCGATGACAGACGAACAGAATGCACCCACACCAAGCAACCCGACGACAGACGTACATAGCGCAACTACACTAGTTAGAGCGACAGAGGACGACGACAACGCAGATACACCTAGTCAGGAAACAGAACACACAGGTAGTACAACTACAGTACTCAATTAGATAGACGACGATGACATAGAACTACCAGCCCGACAGTAGACATGACTGGGACAATTGATAGTATACGAATAGAACCGAGATTCACAGACGAGCAAAGACGACAGACAATAGAACTAGTGACAGAATACAGAGACATTTTTTTCCGACATTCCAGGTAGGACTGACAGAATTCAACACTCCATTATTCTGACTGATAACACCCCTATCAAATGCCGACCTTATTCCATCGCATTAAGTTATAGGGAAAATCTCGACAAGGAACTTCTAAATCTTGAGTGGAGTGGAATAATCTAAAAGTCGCAGTCAGAATACTCTTTTCCTATCGTCCTTGTGAAGACAAAGGACTCCACGATCCGCCTCTGTGTCGACTTTCGCCAGTTAAATAATGTCACCAAGGTCGCTGCAGAGCCAATCCCATCATGTGAGGATCTGATTCTTGATATGTCCACCTCTCGAATATTTTCTAAACTTGACCTAACTAAGGGATATTGGCAAGTCCCGATGGATCCACTTTCTATCCATCTTACAGCATTCTCAACACCTGTAGGTCTGTATGAGTGGCGATTCCTTCCTTTTGGCCTTCGTAATGCTCCAGCCACTTTTGTCCTTCTCACCAGGGACCTTCTCCATGGAGTTACAAATACAGCGACATACATTGATGACATTTGTGTCCATACTGCAGACTGGACATCACAGTTACAGAAACTGCGACATGTCTTCGATAGATTGAGATTGTTCGGCCTTACTGTAAAGCCAACCAAAGTTGAGTTGGGGATGGAAGAAATTGATTTCCTAGGCCATACAATCACCAGAGGCCAACTTAAGACAGATGAGAAAATTGTCACCAAAATTTTGAACTTAACCATGCCAACGACCAAGAAGCAGGTCAGAAGCTTGCTTGGTCTAGTGAATTACTACAATAAGTTCATACCCAATTTAGCTGAAATCACCAGCGTTTTTTTTTTCTAATGTTTTGAAAGCATCTGTGAAATTAAATGTACAAGATGCGAAGTTAATTGCTGCATTATCAAAATTAAAAAAATATGTTCAGCGTTGTACCTATCTTGCGCTTGCCTAACCCCCATATTACGTATTTTCTTCGTACAGACGCAAGTGCTATATCCATCGCTGGCGTTTTAGGACAGTTCTATGAGGGAATCTTTCACCCCATCATATATGTAAGCCGCAAGATAACCCCTGCTGAATCTAGATACTCAGTCTCTGAGTTAGAGGCGTTAAGCGTCATCTATTGTGTCCGGAAGGTTCATAGATTCTTAGCGGGTACGCAGTTTGTCATTGAAACTGACAATTCACCGCTGACAGTGATGCAGTCGGGAGTCCACCGTAATAACAGGATCTACAGATGGTCTTTGATCCTGCAGAATTATGCGTTCACCATAAAGCATATCACGGGGAACATGAACTTTTTGGCAGACACACTTAGCCGACCTTCTCAGATCGAGATACCAGAGGTACGAGAAGAGAGCGATCCGACACCACCAAAATCAGTGACACTGTAATTAACTAGTGCCTTATGTGGTGAATACAGACACTGTAGTGCGCTTACCATCGTGAATCGCCTGAACTTGCTTACTATTAACTGTGTCAGTATAAGTGAAAGTGAACAGACACACTATGAGATGTCTATGCCACCACCATATATGCAACCCAGGAGTAGAACGATATTTCAACGTTACCCAGGATGAGAGCGTATATTTCAGACTTTGTCTAAATGAACTCTATTTTTCATCGAGATTCAACAGAGGATGCTACTCCGACAACACACCTGGATGTAATTAAGTAATTTAGATATAGATAAAATGTATGTGATGTGTATAATATTATGTTTTTATAACAGTTGCATGTAACATCATATTTTTGTAGTAGAATAGAGTGTAGAACCACCCTTATAACCTTATTTGTAACATTTAATAGTTAAAAGTCACCTACACAAATGGCAAAATCGGTAGGATCCGATTACTATAAGTAATTTACAGTTAGTTAGATACTCATTTAGTTGAACCTTTACATCATACTTTTCAACTTAGGAAACATTATTGTAGTTATCATGTAAACATATTTTTCTTAGACAGTTAGTTAATTAAAATATTACTTACAAATTAATCCCATCATTTAGAAATGTATACCATTCTATGTACTAACACACAATAAGGTAACTAACACACTTTTCCTCATTTTGATCATTTAGTTAGATAAGTTCCCTTAGGTTAACTTAGCTCAGCACACCAACTTAGAATAGTTTAGCTAGATTAATCAGTACCCACAGGATTGGTAGTGAACAATCCTCTTAAATATGTATATTTTTGTACAGAAATGACGAGTGTAAAACTAGAGCACAGTCATTTGGCTTGAAAACTTGTTTAAATTCAGCGAACTATTTATTGTACATATATATTTGTTCATCCATTCTTTTTTCTACAACCATATTTTAATGACAGAACATGTATTTTAAAACCGGTGTGGAATGAAAGAAGAATGAAAGATGTATGAATGAGAGGAGAGAATGAATCAAATACAAAGGAGTGAGACATGTTGCGGAAAAGTTTTTCGCCGCACAATGCGAGTTGTTGTAATTCGTCTGTGTCAATGTGTTGAAGACAATGTTTTGTTCTATTTTTATCTGTGTGTAGTTGCCATACTTAGATGATAGAGATAGGAAACATATTTTGAGCATCATAAACCGGGAGGGTAGTCATAAATCAGCCTTACTCACTCGTTTGTGACTGCATTAAACCGCTTTACGGCGCTCGAAACAGTACATACACGTAGATATAGACACATTCACATATTGGTAAGGTAAATAAATATTAGTTTAATAGAAATACGCAACCAACCAGAAAAACTAACACATAAAGATGCATACACCATTAATTGCAAAAAGGAATAACTACTCTAAACAGGGGACACAACAAAATCTTAAAATCCTTAGTTTAACACTGAAATATTTCTTCACAAGCGGAAGCTAAAAAGGTGAACGTGAGCACATAAAGCATGTATACTAGTTGGAGTAAATATTATATGGGAGCATGAATATTATTCATGTATTGTACTCGTAATAGGGGCAATTTTGTATGGGTTGTCAGTTTATTGACAATTTTAGGACAGGTCAAAAGACATTGGTTCCGGATAACACAAACTCCCAAGAAGTATAATGTTAGTATGAGCACAGTTAGTTAGTTAGTTAGTTAGTCGACAGATCATCCTCGCTGCACATCGAACCATTCAGTCCATAAGTGCTCGGATCCCATCCTCAGCAAATCCCGCAGCGTGTAGCGGCTAACGACGCCAGTTCTGTGTTGGTTTATCAATCTTCTTTGGCTTCCTGCGTAGTGTTCTTGTTTGGCCACACCTCTTTTAATTTGATGCTCTAGCAGTCTGGCCATTGTTGTAGATTCACAGTCATCACTTGGTTCTCGCAAAAGTCTCACATCACGTAGAGCATTCAGAATGTCAGCCTGGTCCATGGCGCGTCCGCCCTCCACAGTAGCCTCACCTGCGAGCTTGTCAGCCCGCTCATTTCCTTGTACTCCCGCATGCCCTGGCACGAAGATGAAACTAATCTTTGCCAGCCGAGACCGCTTCAGAGGCAGCAACCATTCTCTTCGGATCGACCCCTCCTCTATCCTCTTGATCATGTTCATTGAGTCGCTAAGGAAACAAGCCCTGGTGAATGTCTGTGTCTCGAGCCATGTTATTGCTTTACTTACTGCCATGACTTCCATGGTCAGGCTACTTGTGGTTTCAGTGAAAGCACCAGAGTCCTCCTTCACAATTCTCCCTCCGGCCCGAGCTGTAAAGGCCCATGAGCTTCTCACATGTCGGACGACCGACCCATCTGTGTAGATGACCGCGTCACCGTCTAGCGAATTCTCGAAAATCAACGCTTGTACTTCAGCCTCAACAGCAGCCGGATTTTCTTGTCTGCATTTTCTATCTAGTTGGATGCAAACTGAAAAGGATGTGCAGAAGTCTGTTGGCACTTGCACCCACTCCTCGCCAGGTTCTAAGTCCTCAAGTGAACACACCTGTTGAAGAATGTCTTCGGCTTGACCCATCCACGACCGTCCTCTTTTTAACCTGCTGCCCTTCACCTTCCTAATTTCACTATGCAGTGGATGTTGTGTGTTTGCGTTAATTCTGAGGTAGGCGCGTGCCCTGCAAACTTGTATTCTCTCTTCAATGGTTGGAAAATCAAGAAGGTAGCGCATCGCCCTGCATGCTGTATCTCTTGTACATCCAAGAATAATGCGCATAGCTTCATTCTGTATCCTTTCCATCCTTTCTATCTGCTTATGGCTGAGAGTCAAGATTGCCATTGCATACTCCAAAACAGACATGACCAGCCCCTCGTACAGAAGACATAGATGGCGCTGCTCACAGTTTGCTGCCGCCATCACCCGCATCGCTGCCAAACCCCGCTTGGCCTTTGTTATCACCTGGTCTATGTGCACATTATAAGCAAGGCTTCGATCAAACCGTATCCCCAGGTAATTCATTGCCTGCGTTCTTTCCACCGTCTCTGAACACAGCATTACAGTTGGTGTTGGATTGTTGACAATATGATTATTCAACGAGAACCAAGTCACTGTTGCCTTTGTTGGGTTGACCATTGCCCCAGCTTCATCACACCAAGTACTTATGCGATTGAGTTCGGTTTGTAGTTCCCCAGCAACCTCCTCTCTATCCTTACCCTGACGATACACTAAAACATCATCGGCATATGACAATGTCCTGCCAGGTCCAGTGATCTGCTCACTGGTGATTCTCACTGTGTAGGCGTTGAACAGTACCGGAGATAATGGTGATCCCTGTGGTAGGCCAGGATATATTGTTGTTGGTTCCGAAGTCCAACTGCCACATCTAAAAACTACTTTCCGTTGGAAGAGGGCTGCAGCGATCCAACTAAGGAGGAATGGACTTACGTTTAGTTCAAGAAGCTGAAACATTAAAAAAATCCAGTGGTACTCTGTTGTATGCGTCCTCAAGATCAATCGCTGCAGCAACGGTTTCAGTGCCTGAGTGGAAACCTTCATAGACATCCTGGGCAAAGACTGCTGCATTGGTCCAGGTTTCTCTTTTTGGACGGTACCCACCCAGGGTAGGTGGGAAAACACCTTGCCTCTCTAGTTGGCTTGATATTTTCCTCGCAATTACCTTCTCCAGCAGCTTGCCTATTGTATTCTGCATGGTTATAATTCGATATCCCTGAATTTTTTTGTGGTCTTTGTCAGGCTTCGGCAAGGGAATCAGATAGCTGTGTAACCATTCCTCCTTGATGCTAGCACTCCCTATACTGTTGTTGTACATGTCTGCTAGTTTCTCTAGCTCATTGTCGGTACACCTATTTATGTCGTCGTATCTTATGCCATCAGGACCTGGAGCACTGTTTTTTGTTCGTCGAAGTACAGCCTTGATTTCTTTCACTGTCACTGTGTCTTCATCCGAAGTGTTCTGGGCCTTGCATCTGTCTGAGGTGACCTCCTTGGCCAGATTTCGACCTCCCATGTCTGTCTGGTTGCTCTGCTCAAGGTAGCGTTCAAAGAGGGCTTTGCCCTTGTCCTCGTCAGTCCTCTGCCAGATGAGGTCAGCACCTTGGAAGTCAGAAATGCTCTTATTCTTGACTACACCACTCATGCTTTTATGTAGTCGCCAGAACAATTTCAGTGACTTGTCTGTGCTTACCCTTTGACACACCTCTGCCCATTTTTCCCTTTTAACCACCGTGACCAGTTTTTTGAAATAGCTTACTTTTGTGTGCATCTCTCTTTCTAAGTGCAAGCAGGGACTAGGATGACCAGCTCTGTTCTTCTTGGCATTTTGCCATCTCCTTACAGCACTACGCTTATCCACCCAAGCCTTATCCACCTCGAAACTCCACCACGGTGGCTGCTCCCAGCTTTTTTTCCTGCCCTGAAACGTTCTGCGCTTGTCACGTCTTATTTTACTCACCACATCTTGCCCTGTACTGTCATACTGGAACGTCTTTACCTTTAGCTTGTGCTGCCTGGTTCTGCCTTTCTCCACCAATATGCTGCAAGGGTGGTGGTCGCTGCCATGGTGTCCTAGGACACCCCATCTACACACTGTAGTGAGTAAAGGTGAAACTAGCGCCAGATCAATAGCACTGCCCTCATCGCCTGGACGGCTTGCTGTCCTGGTGACACAGCCACTGTTGATACAAACCAGGTCGATGGTTTCCAGTGCAGTCTCGAGCTCCTCCCCTTGTGTATTGGAGGAAGTGTTTCCCCATGATCTGCCTTTAGCGTTGAAGTCACCACAGAAAATAACATTCCTCTCGTGGCCTAATATGCCACTTAAGCACTGCCACTTCTGGGCGTCCACACTGGCATTGCGGGCATAAACATTAACCAACACGAATGGTATACTGGAATGAACTCTCACCGCCTGTATTTGTATATCGTCGCTGTCCCAACTGGACATGTCTAGCTCTGACGCCACCATGCTGTCGCGAACGAGAATCGCCGTTCCCAGATGTCGTCTGTTGTAGAAACATTTGAAGCCGGCAATTCGGAGTGGCTGATCGCCCAGTCTCGTCTCCTGGAGTGCTACAATGTCGTTCCTGTAAACTAGGGTTTCTAAAATAGAGCCCCGTTGATTTACACTGGCACAGTTCCAATATAGAATACGGATGTTCCTGAGTCCTAGACGGTGACACTTGAGTCTAAAACGCCTCAAACCACCGCGCTTACCTTGTTTCTTCCTCCCTGCGCGGCTACCACGCCGCTTCGTTATGTTGACTGCTGAACCCTCGGAAAACACACGTTGTTCCGCCATGTTGAAAAAACGTAAACACAGACTGCTGAGAACCACACACGCTGCTGAAAATTCACGCAAGGAAGGCTTCGCTCGATGCACGAACTCCGTAGCACCCGCGCAGATCTTGAGTATAAACTCCTGGTTTTACATCCTGGCACACCAATTACACGCAAGAGATGAATAAATCCATCCCCTACGCGAAAAAGTTAACGAACACAAAACAACACGACCGTCCGTCGCCATCTTGAAACCGGAACATTTTCACAGTCTCTAGCCAACTGTACTAGTGTGATGTGCTAATCAATTAGCCAAGTGAAGTAGTACAACAGTGTGACGAGGGAAAAGAGAGACCTTGTCCTATGCCTAGAACAGAAGTAGAAAACTCTTGAAGTCTTTGACAAAATTAGACAGCACTAATTTTTGTTGAGATTACTACTTGTGTTACACCCACAACTTAAAAGATTGTAACACAACACAGAGGGAGGGAGAGCCTGTCAAAGCGCTGCAAGGAACCTAATAGATAAGATAGAAGTAGAACTATGGAAAGAGACCTAGACAGGATCAGGAGAACATAGCTATCTAGGAAATATGGACAGAAGGGAAAGAAGCACGAGTGAGAACTATAAATAGTTCTCCGACTGGACACACTCGTGTCCAAAAAGGGGACACTGTAAGACGTGAGCTGGAGTTGCCCACAATAGAGTGGGAAAACCCGCATCACGAGAAGTGTCAATGAAACACCAGTAACGTTAAACAGTTGACCAATTACTAACTGCGTGCTGGAACTCCGAGCACGCAAACTAGCTGATGCACGTAGAGTCAACTGATCGTGGCTGGACACGTCACGAAGATCGTCAGACCGCGACTGGACAGCGTAGAGGACAGACGGCAGTATTCGCTCTGAATACTTTGTTGCTTACAAAGGACAATAGCAATAGTTGTGATTTAGACTTAGCTTCGATAGATATTACCATCGATCTCATCTTTCATACAACATCATTACGATATACCATGATGTGTATTACCTATGTGGTTATCCGCTCGCAGAGCTACTGTACAACTAGATAATAAACTTGTATTATATTTGTATCCTTTTGTACGTTCTCATTTCGAGTGGTACAAAAGCGGAATCCTTGTATTCCTGTCAAAGTTAAGTTGTTGACAGTGTTAAAATGTATCCTTTGTCGACGAAAATTTACAGCGAGAGATGGTCTGATCAGTCATATTCGCTACAGCCATGGGTGGTAAATATTATGCATTTTATGAAGCCGGTGATGGTGCATATCACTTACAGGACGTTTCAGTCAACATCAGCATTTTTCAGCTACTGATGATGTACTAGGCAAGTTTTTACGTTCAGTAGTTTACCATTGCTTTCTGAACGACCGGCTGACATACCCCCGTAGGTTACCAGCATGGCGCGAACCACTGCCGATTCACGCAGCTGCTGTTTTCCCCACGTGGATATACGGGATTGCGAACAATGTCGCTAACTCCTTAGCCAGTGAGACCGTTTCTAAAGCACATTGTAACAAACTATCGTCTGTTAAGACGGCAAGACGCCAGAATTTGGTTTATTACTAAGTTCATGTTCTTTGTTAAAAGCACAGCGCTGAAAAGGAAAAAAAAATATTTAGTCTTCCTTGTCAAATCACAATAGGATGATTTAATGAATTGCTACAGCAAGTCAAAAATTATATGTCAATAATGCAGTACTTTAACAGCATAGGAAACTTATTATGTCACACTGACATTAATTTATGCATATATAACAGTTTGTCTTTCTATGTCTGTCCGTTTCTGTACAGGAGGATTTCGAATGTTCTTTTCCTTATATTATGCATTTTCCGTATGTAGTTAGAACATACATTTGCGCTTGTCTTACATTGTTGGACACATATATTAAATAGTATGCACAACTATGCTACTATATTGTTGTCATTTTATCTATAATTTAGAAAATATACCTTCTCCACATATCACATCTCTTCTTCTTCCTCTTCTTCATCTTCCTCTTATTTCTTTTTATTCTTTTTCATGTTATTTTTCTTCTTCCTTTAAAATGTACATAGATTCGAAATGAGTCCATGTTACATACATTGTAAATGTGTCCATATTACACAGAATTGTAATTCCTATGTATGTGAAAGACATTGTAAATATGTCCATGCTGCATATACTGTAAATGTGTCCATTTTAACTAATACATTGTACATGAGTCCATGTTACCTACTACATTGTAAATGTGTCCATGTTACCTACTACATTGTAAATGTGTCCATGTTACCTAATACATTGTAAATGTGTCCATGTTACCTACTACATTGCAAATATGTCCGTGTTACCTACTGCATTGTAAATGTGTCAATGTTACTTACTACATTGTAAATGTGTCTATGTTACCTACTACATTGCAAATGTGTCCATGTTACCTACTACATTGTAAATGTGTCCATGTTACCTATTACATTATAAATCTGTCCACGTTACCTACTACATTGTAAATGTGTCCATGTTACCTACTACATTGTAAATCTGTCCATGTTACCTACTACATTGTAAATGTGTCCATGTTATCTACAAAATTGTAAATGTGTCCATGTTACCTACTACATTGCAAATGTGTCCATGTTACCTACTACATTGTAAATGTGTCCATGTCACCTACTACATTGTAAATGTGTCCATGTTACCTACTACATTGTAAATATGTCAATGTTACCTATTACATTGTAAATGTGTCCATGTCACCTACTACATTGTAAATATGTCCATGTTACCTACTACATTGTTAATGTGTCCAAGTTACCTACTACATTGTAAATCTGTCCATGTTACCTACTACATTGTAAATCTGTCAATGTTACCTACTACATTGTAAATGTGTTCATGTTACCTATTAAATTGTATATCTGTCCATGTTATCTACTACATTGTAAATGTGTCCATGTGACCTACTACATTGTAAATGTGTCCATATTACCTACTACATTGTAAATCTGTCCATGTTACCTACTACATTGTAAATGTGTCCATGTGACCTACTACATTGTAAATGTGTCCATATTACCTACTACATTGTAAATGTGTCCATGTGACCTACTACATTGTAAATGTGTCCATATTACCTACTACATTGTAAATGTGTCCATGTGACCTACTACATTGTAAATGTGTCCATATTACCTACTACATCGTAAATGTTTCCATGTTACCTACTACATTGTAAATCTGTCCATGTTACCTACTACATTGTAAATGTGTCCATGTTACCTACTACATTGTAAATCTGTCCATGTTACCTACTACATTGTAAATGTGTCCATGTGACCTACTACATTGTAAATGTGTCCTTGTTATCTACTACATTGTAAATGTGTCCATGTTACCTACTACATTGTAAATGTGACCATGTTACCTACTACATTGTAAATCTGTCCATGTTACCTACTACATTGTAAATCTGTCCATGTTCCTACTACATTGTAAATGTGTTCATGTTACCTACTAAATTGTAAATGTGTGCATGTTATCTACTACATTGTATATCTGTCCATGTTACCTACTACATTGTAAATATGTCCATGTTATCTACTACATTGTAAATGTGTCCATGTTACCTACTACATTGTAAATGTGTCCATGTTACCTACTACATTGTAAATCTGTCCATGTTACCTACTACATTGTGAATGTGTCCATGTTATCTACTACATTGTAAATGTGTCCATGTTACCTACTACATTGTAAATGTGTCCATATTACCTACTACATTGTAAATCTGTCTATATTACCTACTACATTGTAAATGTGTCCATGTTATCTACTACATTGTAAATGTGTCCATGTTACCTATACATTGTAAATGTGTCCATGTTACCTACTACATTGTAAATGTGTCCATGTTACCTACTACATTGTAAATGTGTCCATGTTATCTACTACATTGTAAATGTGTCCATGTTACCTACTACATTGTAAATGTGTCCATGTTACCTACTACATTGTAAATGTGTCCATGTTACCTAATACATTGTAAATGTGCCCATGTTACCTACTACATTGTAAATCTGTCTATGTTACCTACTACATTGTACATCTGTCCATGTTACCTACTACATTGTAAATGTGTCCTTTTTATCTAGTACACTGTAAATGTATCCATTGCGTTTAATGCATTGTAAATGTGTCAATGTTACCTACTAGATTGTAAATATGTCCTTTTTACCAACTACATTGTAATCACCTCCTCCACCCGCTGCACGGATTCTTCTGTTGCAATCTCAATAGGACCACCAGATCGGATTTCATCAATAAATTTATAGCGTCCTTGAGAAAATTGTTCTACCCAGCTATGCACCGCTTTACGGGACAAACATTTGTCAGCATAAACAGGAAGCAATTCCTTATGAATGTCCTTTGCAGGCAGTCATTTTTCCCACAAAACAACGCACACCAGTACGTTGCGCTATGGTTGTACACTCTGTAAGTACAGTCGCCATTTCGTTAATGAGCTACGCACGCATATGAGACACCTAGCGCCACCTGACAAACGGGAATATAAAGTTCGATGTTGCTGTTACCTAATGACACCTGTCAAAAACACCAACTACATTTACCTGCCATCCCACAGAACTGTGTGACTTACTTATTGACTCGCAGTCGTATTATGACGTTAAAAAAAAATTATTAAGCACAATGTACAAACTGTCATCTGTCAAGACGGCAAAGTTCCAGTTATTTAGTTAGGTTCCTGGTAGAAAAGGAAGCGGTCAACCTTCAGGAAGATAGACATAGACCATTGCAGACACCTTGGGCGCGAGAGTGCATTGCGAGGGAGAAATGGCCAGAGATCGGGAGGCGATCGGCGCGCCATGTTGAGCCGATGTTCAGCAAATGATCTGCCACACGATGATGATATTGAATCAAAACATGGAGGTTCAAGTAACAACTACAACACACGCGCGTACAAGAACATCATTGTTCAGACTTAATCTGGAATGTGATATAGAATCCGTTCTGTCGTATGGTAGTGAATCATGGAACGTGGACGAACATGATAGGTCTACTTGAAGGTATGGATATATAGTTTCTGAGACGATAGTATCTTGCACTTTGAGTTAGTTAGTTGCATATCCGTTACTGGACGTCGCAGTCAACCTTAACATTTTTAGCTGTTTGTGATTTCTTGGGAAGTTTATATTTAGTAGTTTGCCATTGCTTTCTGAACTAGTGACATGCATACCATTAAATAAAAACCAACACAAAGCGGCCTGCTTTCGAATGGCCTCATGAATGTGTTTTGAATACGATATGTGGGATTCAGGATTGCGTTCTCAACCCATTCGTCACAGAAACGGCTGGGAAACTATCTAATAACATGTGCTAGGAAACTAACTAATAACATTTGCTAGGAAACGAACTAATAACATGTGCTAGGAAACTAACTAATAACATGTGCTAGGAAACTAACTAATAACATGTGCTAGGAAGCTAACTAATAACATGTGATAGGAAACTAACTAATAACATGTGCTAGGAAACTAACTAATAACATGTGCTAGGAAACTAACTAATAACATGTGCTAGGAAACTAACTAATAACATGTGCTAGGAAACTAACTAATAACATGTGCTAGGAAACTAACTTAAAACATGTGCTAGGAAACTAACTAATAACATGTGCTAGGAAACTAACTAATTACATGTGCTAGGAAACTAACTAATAACATGTGCTAGGAAACTAACTAATAACATGTACTAGGAAACTAACTAATAACATGTGCTAGGAAACTAACTAATTACATGTGCTAGGAAACTATCTTAAAACATGTGCTAGGAAACTAACTAATAACATGTGCTAGGAAACTAACTAATAACATGTGCTATGAAACTAACTAATAACATGTGCTAGGAAACTAACTAATAATATGTGTTAGGAAACTAACTAATAACATGTGCTAGGAAACTAAATTAAAACATGTGCTAGGAAACTAACTAATAACATGTGTTAGGAAACTAACTAATAACATGTGCTAGGAAACTAACTAATAACATGTGCTAGGAAACTAATTAATAACATGTGCTAGGAAACTAACTAATAACATGTGCTAGGAAACTAACTAATTACATGTGCTAGGAAACTAACTAATAACATGTGCTAGGAAACTAACTAATAACATGTGCTAGGAAACTAACTAATAACATGTGTTAGGAAACTAACTAATTACATGTGCTAGGAAACTAACTAATAACATGTGCTAGGAAACTAACTAATAACATATGCTAGGGAACTAACTAATAACATGTGCTAGGAAACTAACTAATAACATGTGCTAGGGAACTAACTAATAACATGTGCTAGGAAACTAACTAATTACATGTGCTAGGAAACTAACTAATAACATGTGTTAGGGAACTAACTAATAACATGTGCTAGGAAACTAACTAATTACATGTGCTAGGAAACTAACTAATAACATGTGCTAGGAAACTAACTAATAACATGTGCTAGGGAACTAAATAATAACATGTGCTAGGAAACTAACTAATAACATGTGCTAGGAAACTAACTAATAACATGTGCTAGGAAACTAACTAATAACACGTGTTAGGAAACTAACTAATAACATGTGCTAGGAAACTAACTAATCACATGTGCTATGAAACTAACTAATAACATGTGCTAGGAAACTAACTAATAACATGTGCTAGGAAACTAACTAATAACATGTGCTAGGAAACTAACTAATAACATGTGTTAGGACACTAACTAATAACATGTGCTAGGAAACTAACTAATAACATGTGCTAGGAAACTAACTAATTACATGTGCTAGGAAACTATCTTAAAACATGTGCTAGGAAACTAACTAATAACATGTGCTAGGAAACTAACTAATTACATGTGCTAGGAAACTAACCAATAACATGCTCTAGGAAACTAACTAATAACATGTTCTAGGAAACTAACTAATAACATGTGATAGGAAACTAACTAATAACATGTGCTAGGAAACTAACTAATAACATGTGCTAGGAAACTAACTAATAACATGTGCTAGGAAACTAACTAATAACATGTGCTAGGTAACTAACTAATAACATGTGCTAGGAAACTAACTAATAACGTGTGCTAGGAAACTAACTAATTACATGTGCTAGGAAACTAACTAATAACATGTGCTAGGAAACTAACTAATAACATGTGCTAGGAAACTAACTAATAACATGTGCTAGGAAACTAACTAATAACATGTGCTAGGAAACTAACTAATAACATGTACTAGGAAACTAACTAATAACATGTGCTAGGAAACTAACTAATTACATGTGCTAGGAAACTATCTTAAAACATGTGCTAGGAAACTATCTAATAACATGTGCTAGGAAAGTAACTAATAACATGTGCTATGAAACTAACTAATAACATGTGCTAGGAAACTAACTAATAATATGTGTTAGGAAACTAACTAATAACATGTGCTAGGAAACTAACTTAAAACATGTGCTAGGAAACTAACTAATAACATGTGTTAGGAAACTAACTAATAACATGTGCTAGGAAACTAACTAATAGCATGTGCTAGGAAACTAATTTATAACATGTGCTTAGAAACTAACTAATAACATGTGCTAGGAAACTAACTAATTACATTTGCTAGGATACTAACTAATAACATGTGCTAAGAAACTAATTAATAACATGTGCTAGGAAACTAACTAATAACATGTGTTAGGAAACTAACTAATTACATCTGCTAGGAAACTAACTAATAACATGTGCTAGGAAACTAACTAATAACATGTGCTAGGAACTAACTAATAACATGTGCTATGAAACTAACTAATAACATGTGCTAGGGAACTAACTAATAACATGTGCTAGGAAACTAACTAATTACATGTGCTAGGAAACTAACTAATAACATGTGCTAGGGAACTAACTAATAACATGTGTTAGGAAACTAACTAATTACATGTGCTAGGAAACTAACTAATAACATGTGCTAGGAAACTAACTAATAACATGTGCTAGGGAACTAACTAATAACATGTGCTAGGAAACTAACTAATAACATGTGCTAGGAAACTAACTAATAACATGTGCTAGGAAACTAACTAATAACACGTGTTAGGAAACTAACTAATTAACATGTGCTAGGAAACTAACTAATCACATGTGCTATGAAACTAGCTAATAACATGTGCTAGGAAACTAACTAATAACATGTGCTAGGAAACTAACTAATAACATGTGCTAGGAAACTAACTAATAACATGTGTTAGGAAACTAACTAATAACATGTGCTAGGAAACTAACTAATAACACGAGTTAGGAAACTAACTAATAACATGTGCTAGGAAACTAACTAATAACATGTGCTAGGAAACTAACTAATAACATGTGCTAGGGAACTAACTTAAAACATATGCTAGGAAACTAACTAATAACATGTGCTAGGAAACTAACTAATAACATGTGCTAGGAAACTAACTAATTACATGTGCTAGGAAACTATCTTAAAACATGTGCTAGGAAACTAACTAATAAAATGTGCTAGGATACTAACTAATTACATGTGCTAGGAAACTAACCAATAACATGTTCTAGGAAACTAACTAATAACATGTTCTAGGAAACTAACCAATAACATGTGATAGGAAACTAACTAATAACACGTGCTAGGAAACTAACTAATAACATGTGCTAGGAAACTAACTAATAACGTGTGCTAGGAAACTAACTTATAACATGTGATAGGAAACTAACTAATAACATGTGCTAGGAAACTAACAAATAACATGTGCTAGGGAACTAACTTAAAACATATGCTAGGAAACTAACTAATAACATGTGCTAGGAAACTAACTAATAACATGTGTTAGGAAACTAACTAATTACATCTGCTCGGAAACTAACTAATAACATGTGCTAGGAAACTAACTAATAACATGTGCTAGGGAACTAACTAATAACATGTGCTAGGAAACTAACTAATAACATGTGCTAGGGAACTAACTAATAACATGTGCTAGGAAACTAACTAATTACATGTGCTAGGAAACTAACTAATAACATGTGCTAGGGAACTAACTAATATCATGTGCTAGGAAACTAACTAATTACATATGCTAGGAAACTAACTAACAACATGTGCTAGGAAACTAACTAATAACATGTGCTAGGGAACTAACTAATAACTTGTGCTAGGAAACTAACTAAGAACATGTGCTAGGAAACTAACTAATAACATGTGCTAGGAAACTAACTAATAACACGTGTTAGGAAACTAATTAATAACATGTGCTAGGAAACTACCTAATCACATGTGCTATGAAACTAACTAATAACATGTGCTAGGAAACTAACTAATAACATGTGCTAGGAAACTAACTAATAATATGTGTTAGGAAACTAACTAATAATATGTGCTATGAAACTAACTTATAACATGTGCTAGGAAACTAACTAATAACATGTGTTAGGAAACTAACTAATAACATGTGCTAGGAAACTAACTAATAACATGTGCTAGGAAACTAATTAATAACATGTGCTAGGAAACTAACTAATAACATGTGCTAGGAAACTAACTAATTACATGTGCTAGGAAACTAACTAATAACATGTGCTAGGAAACTAACTAATAACATGTGCTAGGAAACTAACTAATAACATGTGTTAGGAAACTAACTAATTACATGTGCTAGGAAACTAACTAATAACATGTGTTAGGAAACTAACTAATAACATGTGCTAGGAAACTAACTAATAACATGTGCTAGGAAACTAACTAATAACATGTGCTAGGGACCTAATATAAAACATATGCTAGGACACTAACTAATAACATGTGCTAGGAAACTAACTAATAACATGTGCTAGGAAACTAACTAATAACATGTGCTAGGAAACTATCTTAAAACATGTGCTAGGAAACTAACTAATAACATGTGCTAGGAAACTAACTAATTACATGTGCTAGGAAACTAACCAATAACATGTTCTAGGAAACTAACTAATAACATGTTCTAGGAAACTAACTAATAACATGTGATAGGAAACTAACTAATAACATGTACTAGGAAACTAACTAATAACATGTGCTAGGAAACTAACTAATAACATGTGCTAGGAAACTAACTAATAACATGTGCTAGGTAACTAACTAATAACATGTGCTAGGAAACTAACTAATAACGTGTGCTAGGAAACTAACTAATTACATGTGCTAGGAAACTAACTAATAACATGTGCTAGGAAAATAACTAATAACATGTGCTAGGAAACTAACTAATAACATGTGCTAGGAAACTAACTAATAACATGTGCTAGGAAACTAACTAATAACATGTGATAGGAAACTAACTAATAACATGTGCTAGGAAACTAACTAATTACATGTGCTAGGAAACTATCTTAAAACATGTGCTAGGAAACTATCTAATAACATGTGCTAGGAAACTAACTAATAACATGTGCTATGAAACTAACTAATAACATGTGCTAGGAAACTAACTAATAATATGTGTTAGGAAACTAACTAATAACATGTGCTAGGAAACTAACTTAAAACATGTGCTAGGAAACTAACTAATAACATGTGTTAGGAAACTAACTAATAACATGTGCTAGGAAACTAACTAATAGCATGTGCTAGGAAACTAATTTATAACATGTGCTTAGAAACTAACTAATAACATGTGCTAGGAAACTAACTAATTACATTTGCTAGGAAACTAACTAATAACATGTGCTAAGAAACTAATTAATAACATGTGCTAGGAAACTAACTAATAACATGTGTTAGGAAACTAACTAATTACATCTGCTAGGAAACTAACTAATAACATGTGCTAGGAAACTAACTAATAACATGTGCTAGGGAACTAACTAATAACATGTGCTAGGAAACTAACTAATAACATGTGCTAGGGAACTAACTAATAACATGTGCTAGGAAAATAACTAATTACATGTGCTAGGAAACTAACTAATAACATGTGCTAGGGAACTAACTAATATCATGTGCTAGGAAACTAACTAATTACATATGCTAGGAAACTAACTAACAACATGTGCTAGGAAACTAACTAATAACATGTGCTAGGGAACTAACTAATAACTTGTGCTAGGAAACTAACTAATAACATGTGCTAGGAAACTAACTAATAACATGTGCTAGGAAACTAACTAATAACACGTGTTAGGAAACTAATTAATAACAAGTGCTAGGAAACTACCTAATCACATGTGCTATGAAACTAACTAATAACATGTGCTAGGAAACTAACTAATAACATGTGCTAGGAAACTAACTAATAATATGTGTTAGGAAACTAACTAATAATATGTGCTAGGAAACTAACTTAAAACATGTGCTAGGAAACTAACTAATAACATGTGTTAGGAAACTAACTAATAACATGTGCTAGGAAACTAACTAATAACATGTGCTAGGAAACTAATTAATAACATGTGCTAGGAAACTAACTAATAACATGTGCTAGGAAACTAACTAATTACATGTGCTAGGAAACTAACTAATAACATGTGCTATGAAACTAACTAATAACATGTGCTAGGAAACTAACTAATAACATGTGTTAGGAAACTAACTAATTACATGTGCTAGGAAACTAACTAATAACATGTGCTAGGAAACTAACTAATAACATATGCTAGGGAACTAACTAATAACATGTGCTAGGAAACTAACTAATAACATGTGATAGGGAACTAACTAATAACATGTGCTAGGAAACTAACTAATTACATGTGCTAGGAAACTAACTAATAACATGTGCCAGGGAACTAACTAATAACATGTGTTAGGAAACTAACTAATTACATGTGCTAGGAAACTAACTAATAACATGTGCTAGGAAACTAACTAATAACATGTGCTAGGGAACTAACTAATAACATGTGCTAGGAAACTAACTAATAACATGTGCTAGGAAACTAACTAATAACATGTGCTAGGAAACTAACTAATAACACGTGTTAGGAAACTAACTAATAACATGTGCTAGGAAACTAACTAATCACATGTGCTATGAAACTAACTAATAACATGTGCTAGGAAACTAACTAATAACATGTGCTAGGAAACTAACTAATAACATGTGCTAGGAAACTAACTAATAACATGTGTTAGGAAACTAACTAATAACATGTGCTAGGAAACTAACTAATAACACGAGTTAGGAAACTAAGTAATAACATGTGCTAGGAAACTAACTAATAACATGTGCTAGGAAACTAACTAATAACATGTGCTAGGGAACTAACTTAAAACATATGCTAGGAAACTAACTAATAACATGTGCTAGGAAACTAACTAATAACATGTGCTAGGAAACTAACTAATTACATGTGCTAGGAAACTATCTTAAAACATGTGCTAGGAAACTAACTAATAACATGTGCTAGGAAACTAACTAATTACATGTGCTAGGAAACTAACCAATAACATGTTCTAGGAAACTAACTAATAACATGTTCTAGGAAACTAACCAATAACATGTGATAGGAAACTAACTAATAACACGTGCTAGGAAACTAACTAATAACATGTGCTAGGAAACTAACTAATAACATGTGCTAGGAAACTAACTAATAACGTGTGCTAGGAAACTAACTAATAACATGTGCTAGGAAACTAACTAATAACAATGTGCTAGGAAACTAACAAATAACATGTGCTAGGGAACTAACTTAAAACATATGCTAGGAAACTAACTAATAACATGTGCTAGGAAACTAACTAATAACATGTGTTAGGAAACTAACTAATTACATCTGCTAGGAAACTAACTAATAACATGTGCTAGGAAACTAACTAATAACATGTGCTAGGGAACTAACTAATAACATGTGCTAGGAAACTAACTAATAACATGTGCTAGGGAACTAACTAATAACATGTGCTAGGAAACTAACTAATTACATATGCTAGGAAACTAACTAATAACATGTGCTAGGGAACTAACTAATATCATGTGCTAGGAAACTAACTAATTACATATGCTAGGAAACTAACTAACAACATGTGCTAGGAAACTAACTAATAACATGTGCTAGGGAACTAACTAATAACTTGTGCTAGGAAACTAACTAAGAACATGTGCTAGGAAACTAACTAATAACATGTGCTAGGAAACTAACTAATAACACGTGTTTGGAAACTAATTAATAACATGTGCTAGGAAACTACCTAATCACATGTGCTATGAAACTAACTAATAACATGTGCTAGGAAACTAACTAATAACATGTGCTAGGAAACTAACTAATAATATGTGTTAGGAAACTAACTAATAATATGTGCTAGGAAACTAACTTATAACATGTGCTAGGAAACTAACTAATAACATGTGTTAGGAAACTAACTAATAACATGTGCTAGGAAACTAACTAATAACATGTGCTAGGAAACTAATTAATAACATGTGCTAGGAAACTAACTAATAACATGTGCTAGGAAACTAACTAATTACATGTGCTAGGAAACTAACTAATAACATGTGCTAGGAAACTAACTAATAACATGTGCTAGGAAACTAACTAATAACATGTGTTAGGAAACTAACTAATTACATGTGCTAGGAAACTAACTAATAACATGTGCTAGGAAACTAACTAATAACATATGCTAGGGAACTAACTAATAACATGTGCTAGGAAACTAACTAATAACATGTGATAGGGAACTAACTAATAACATGTGCTAGGAAACTAACTAATTACATGTACTAGGAAACTAACTAATAACATGTGCTAGGGAACTAACTAATAACATGTGTTAGGAAACTAACTAATTACATGTGCTAGGAAACTAACTAATAACATGTGCTAGGAAACTAACTAATAACATGTGCTAGGGAACTAACTAATAACATGTGCTAGGAAACTAACTAATAACATGTGCTAGGAAACTAACTAATAACATGTGCTAGGAAACTAACTAATAACACGTGTTAGGAAACTAACTAATAACATGTGCTAGGAAACTAACTAATCACATGTGCTATGAAACTAACTAATAACATGTGCTAGGAAACTAACTAATAACATGTGCTAGGAAACTAACTAATAACATGTGCTAGGAAACTAACTAATAACATGTGTTAGGAAACTAACTAATAACATGTGCTAGGAAACTAACTAATAACACGAGTTAGGAAACTAACTAATAACATGTGCTAGGAAACTAACTAATAACATGTGCTAGGAAACTAACTAATAACATGTGCTAGGGAACTAACTTAAAACATATGCTAGGAAACTAACTAATAATATGTGCTAGGAAACTAACTAATAACATGTGCTAGGAAACTAACTAATTACATGTGCTAGGAAACTATCTTAAAACATGTGCTAGGAAACTAACTAATAACATGTGCTAGGAAACTAACTAATTACATGTGCTAGGAAACTAACCAATAACATGTTCTAGGAAACTAACTAATAACATGTTCTAGGAAACTAACCAATAACATGTGATAGGAAACTAACTAATAACACGTGCTAGGAAACTAACTAATAACATGTGCTAGTAAACTAACTAATAACATGTGCTAGGAAACTAACTAATAACGTGTGCTAGGAAACTAACTAATAACATGTGCTAGGAAACTAACTAATAACATGTGCTAGGAAACTAACAAATAACATGTGCTAGGGAACTAACTTAAAACATATGCTAGGAAACTAACTAATAACATGTGTAGGAAACTAACTAATAACATGTGCTAGGAAACTAACTAATTACATGTGCTAGGAAACTATCTTAAAACATGTGCTAGGAAACTAACTAATAACATGTGCTAGGAAACTAACTAATTACATGTGCTAGGAAACTAACCAATAACATGTGCTAGGAAACTAACTAATAACATGTGCTAGGAAACTAACTAATAACATGTGCTAGGAAACTAACTAATAACGTGTGCTAGGAAACTAACTAATTACATGTGCTAGGAAACTAACTAATAACATGTGCTAGGAAACTAACTAATAACATGTGCTAGGAAACTATCTAATAACATGTGCTAGGAAACTAACTAATAACATGTGCTAGGAAACTAACTAATAACATGTACTAGGAAACTAACTAATAACATGTGCTAGGAAACTAACTAATTACATGTGCTAGGAAACTAACTAATAACACGAGTTAGGAAACTAACTAATAACATGTGCTAGGAAACTAACTAATAACATGTGCTAGGAAACTAACTAATAACATGTGCTAGGGAACTAACTTAAAACATATGCTAGGAAACTAACTAATAATATGTGCTAGGAAACTAACTAATAACATGTGCTAGGAAACTAACTAATTACATGTGCTAGGAAACTATCTTAAAACATGTGCTAGGAAACTAACTAATAACATGTGCTAGGAAACTAACTAATTACATGTGCTAGGAAACTAACCAATAACATGTTCTAGGAAACTAACTAATAACATGTTCTAGGAAACTAACCAATAACATGTGATAGGAAACTAACTAATAACACGTGCTAGGAAACTAACTAATAACATGTGCTAGTAAACTAACTAATAACATGTGCTAGGAAACTAACTAATAACGTGTGCTAGGAAACTAACTAATAACATGTGCTAGGAAACTAACTAATAACATGTGCTAGGAAACTAACAAATAACATGTGCTAGGGAACTAACTTAAAACATATGCTAGGAAACTAACTAATAACATGTGTAGGAAACTAACTAATAACATGTGCTAGGAAACTAACTAATTACATGTGCTAGGAAACTAACTAATTACATGTGCTAGGAAACTAACCAATAACGTGTGCTAGGAAACTAACTAATTACATGTGCTAGGAAACTAACTAATAACATGTGCTAGGAAACTAACTAATAACATGTGTAGGAAACTAACTAATAACATGTGCTAGGAAACTAACTAATAACATGTGCTAGGAAACTAACTAATAACATGTGCTAGGAAACTAACTAATAACGTGTGCTAGGAAACTAACTAATTACATGTGCTAGGAAACTAACTAATAACATGTGCTAGGAAACTAACTAATAACATGTGCTAGGAAACTATCTAATAACATGTGCTAGGAAACTAACTAATAACATGTGCTAGGAAACTAACTAATAACATGTACTAGGAAACTAACTAATAACATGTGCTAGGAAACTAACTAATTACATGTGCTAGGAAACTATCTTAAAACATGTGCTAGGAAACTATCTAATAACATGTGCTAGGAAACTAACTAATAACATGTGCTATGAAACTAACTAATAACATGTGCTAGGAAACTAACTAATAATATGTGTTAGGAAACTAACTAATAACATGTTCTAGGAAACTAACTTAAAACATGTGCTAGGAAACTAACTAATAACATGTGTTAGGAAACTAACTAATAACATGTGCTAGGAAACTAACTAATAACATGTGCTAGGAAACTAATTAATAACATGTGCTTAGAAACTAACTAATAACATGTGCTAGGAAACTAACTAATTACATGTGCTAGGAAACTAACTAATAACATGTGCTAAGAAACTAATTAATAACATGTGCTAGGAAACTAACTAATAACATGTGTTAGGAAACTAACTAATTACATCTGCTAGGAAACTAACTAATAACATGTGCTAGGAAACTAACTAATAACATGTGTTAGGGAACTAACTAATAACATGTGCTAGGAAACTAACTAATAACATGTGCTAGGGAACTAACTAATAACATGTGCTAGGAAACTAACTAATTACATGTGCTAGGAAACTAACTAATAACATGTGCTAGGGAACTAACTAATTTCATGTGCTAGGAAACTAACTAATTACATATGCTAGGAAACTAACTAATAACATGTGCTAGGAAACTAACTAATAACATGTGCTAGGGAACTAACTAATAACTTGTGCTAGGAAACTAACTAACAACATGTGCTAGGAAACTAACTAATAACATGTGCTAGGAAACTAACTAATAACACGTGTTAGGAAACTAACTAATAACATGTGCTAGGAAACTACCTAATCACATGTGCTATGAAACTAACTAATAACATGTGCTAGGAAACTAACTAATAACATGTGCTAGGAAACTAACTAATAACATGTGCTAGGAAACTAACTAATAACATGTGTTAGGAAACTAACTAATAACATGTGCTAGGAAACTAACTAATAACATGTGCTAGGAAACTAACTAATTACATGTGCTAGGAAACTATCTTAAAACATGTGCTAGGAAACTAGCGAATAACATGTGCTAGGAAACTAACTAATTACATGTCCTAGGAAACTAACCAATAACATGTTCTAGGAAACTAACTAATAACATGTTCTAGGAAACTAACCAATAACATGTGATAGGAAACTAACTAATAACATGTGCTAGGAAACTAACTAATAACATGTGCTAGGAAACTAACTAATAACATGTGCTAGGAAACTAACTAATAACGTGTGCTAGGAAACTAACTAATAACATGTGCTAGGAAGTTAGTTAGTTAGTTAGTTAGTTAGTCGACAGATCATCCTCATTGCACATCGAACCATTCAGTCCATAAGTGCTCGGATCCCCTCCTCAGCAAATCCCGCAACGTGTAGCGGCTAACGACGCCAGTTCTGTGTTGGTTTATCAATCTTCTTTGGCTTCCTGCGTAGTGTTCTTGTTTGGCCACCCCTCTTTCAATTTGCTGCTCTCGCAGTCTGGCCATTGTTGTAGATTCACAGTCATCACTTGGTTCTCGCAAAAGTCTTACTTCTCGTAGAGCATTCAGAATGTCGGCCTGATCCATGGCGCGTCCGCCCTTCACAGTAGCCTCACCTGCGAGCTTGTCAGCCCGCTCATTTCCTTGTACTCCCGCATGCCCTGGCACGAAGATGAAACTAATCTTTGCCAGTCGAGACCGCTCCAGAGGCAGCAACCATTCTCTTCGGATCGACCCATCCTCTATCCTCTTGATCATGTTCATTGAGTCGCTGAGGAAACAAGCCCTAGTGAATGTCTGTGTCTCGAGCCATGTTATTGCTTTACTTACTGCCATGACTTCCATGGTCAGGCTACTTGTGGTATGTGCTAGGAAACTAACTAATAACATGTGCTAGGGAACTAACTTAAAACATGTGCTAGGAAACTAACTAATAACATGTGCTAGGAAACTAACTAATAACATGTGCTAGGAAACTAACTAATAACACGTGTTAGGAAACTAACTAATAACGTGTACTAGGAAACTAACTAATAACATGTGCTAGGAAACTAACTAATAACATGTGCTAGGGAACTAACTTAAAACATATGCTAGGAAACTAACTAATAACATGTGCTAGGAAACTAACTAATAACATGTGCTATGAAACTAACTAATAACATGTGCTAGGAACCTAACTAATAATATGTGTTAGGAAACTAACTAATAACATGTGCTAGGAAACTAACTTAAAACATGTGCTAGGAAACTAACTAATAACATGTGTTAGGAAACTAACTAATAACATGTGCTAGGAAACTAACTAATAACATGTGCTAGGAAACTAATTAATAACATGTGCTTACAAACTAACTAATAACATGTGCTAGGAAACTAACTAATTACATGTGCTAGGAAACTAACTAATAACATGTGCTAAGAAACTAATTAATAACATGTGCTAGGAAACTAACTAATAACATGTGTTAGGAAACTAACTAATTACATCTGCTAGGAAACTAACTAATAACATGTGCTAGGACACTAACTAATAACATGTGTTAGGGAACTAACTAATAACATGTGCTAGGAAACTAACTAATAACATGTGCTAGGGAACTAACTAATAACATGTGCTAGGAAACTAACTAATTACATGTGCTAGGAAACTAACTAATAACATGTGCTAGGGAACTAACTAATATCATGTGCTAGGAAACTAACTAATTACATATGCTAGGAAACTAACTAATAACATGTGCTAGGAAACTAACTAATAACATGTGCTAGGGAACTAACTAATAACTTGTGCTAGGAAACTAACTAACAACATGTGCTAGGAAACTAACTAATAACATGTGCTAGGAAACTAACTAATAACACGTGTTAGGAAACTAACTAATAACATGTGCTAGGAAACTACCTAATCACATGTGCTATGAAACTAACTAATAACATGTGCTAGGAAACTAACTAATAACACGAGTTAGGAAACTAACTAATAACATGTGCTAGGAAACTAACTAATAACATGTGCAAGGAAACTAACTAATAACATGTGCTAGGGAACTAACTTAAAACATATGCTAGGAAACTAACTAATAACATGTGCTAGGACACTAACAAATAACATGTGCTAGGAAACTAACTAATTACATGTGCTAGGAAACTATCTTAAAACATGTGCTAGGAAACTAACTAATAACATGTGCTAGGAAACTAACTAATTACATGTGCTAGGAAACTAACCAATAACATGTTCTAGGAAACTAACTAATAACATGTTCTAGGAAACTAACCAATAACATGTGATAGGAAACTAACTAATAACATGTGCTAGGAAACTAACTAATAACATGTGCTAGGAAACTAACTAATAACATGTGCTAGGAAACTAACTAATAACGTGTGCTAGGAAACTAACTAATAACATGTGCTAGGAAGTTAGTTAGTTAGTTAGTTAGTTAGTCGACAGATCATCCTCATTGCACATCGAACCATTCAGTCCATAAGTGCTCGGATCCCCTCCTCAGGAAATCCCGCAACGTGTAGCGGCTAACGACGCCAGTTCTGTGTTGGTTTATCAATCTTCTTTGGCTTCCTGCGTAGTGTTCTTGTTTGGCCACCCCTCTTTCAATTTGCTGCTCTCGCAGTCTGGCCATTGTTGTAGATTCACAGTCATCACTTGGTTCTCGCAAAAGTCTTACTTCTCGTAGAGCATTCAGAATGTCGGCCTGGTCCATGGCGCGTCCGCCCTCCACAGTAGCCTCACCTGCGAGCTTGTCAGCCCGCTCATTTCCTTGTGCTCCCGCATGCCCTCTCACGAAGATGAAACTAATCTTTGCCAGTCGAGACCGCTCCAGAGGCAGCAACCATTCTCTTCGGATCGACCCATCCTCTATCCTCTTGATCATGTTCATTGAGTCGCTGAGGAAACAAGCCCTAGTGAATGTCTGTGTCTCGAGCCATGTTATTGCTTTACTTACTGCCATGACTTCCATGGTCAGGCTACTTGTGGTATGTGCTAGGAAACTAACTAATAACATGTGCTAGGGAACTAACTTAAAACATGTGCTAGGAAACTAACTAATAACATGTGCTAGGAAACTAACTAATAACATGTGCTAGGAAACTAACTAATAACACGTGTTAGGAAATTAACTAATAACATGTACTAGGAAACTAACTAATAACATGTGCTAGGAAACTAACTAATAACATGTGCTAGGGAACTAACTTAAAACATATGCTAGGAAACTAACTAATAACATGTGCTAGGAAACTAACTAATAACATGTGCTAGGAAACTAACTAATTACATGTGCTAGGAAACTATCTTAAAACATGTGTTAGGAAACTAACTAATAACAAGTGCTAGGAAACTAACTAATAACATGTGTTAGGAAACTAACTAATAACATGTGCTAGGAATCTAACTAATTACATGTGCTAGGAAACTAACTAATAACATATTCTAGGAAACTAACTAATAACATGTGATAGGAAACTAACTAATAACATGTGCTAGGAAACTAACTAATAACATGTGCTACGAAACTAACTAATAACATGTGCTAGGAAACTAACTAATAACATGTGCTAGGAAACTAACTAATAACATGTAATAGGAAACTAACTAATTACATGTGCTAGGAAACTAACTAATAACATGTGCTAGGAAACTAACTAATAACATGTGCTAGGGACCTAACTAATAACATGTGCTAGGAAACTAACTAATAACATGTGCTAGCGAACTAACTAATAACATGTGCAAGGAAACTAACTAATTACATGTGCTAGGAAACTAACTAATAACATGTGCTAAGGAACTAACTAATAACATGTGCTAGGAAACTAACTAAATACATGTGCTAGGAAACTAACTAATAACATGTGCTAGGAAACTAACTAATAACATGTGCTAGGGAACTAACTAATAACATGTGCTAGGAAACTAACTAATAACATGTGATAGGAAACTAACTAATAACATGTTCTAGGAAACTAACTAATAACACGTGTTACGAAACTAACTAATAACATGTGCTTGGAAACTAACTAATCACATGTGCTAGGAAACTAACTAATAACATGTGCTAGGAAACTAACTAATAACATGTGCTAGGAAACTAACTAATTACATGTGCTAGGAAACTAACTAATAACATGTGCTAGGAAACTAACTAATAACATGTGCTAGGGAACTAACTAATAACATGTGCTAGGAAACTAACTAATAACATGTGCTAGGGAACTAACTAATAACATGTGCTAGGAAACTAACTAATTACATGTGCTAGGAAACTAACTAATAACATGTGCTAGGGAACTAACTAATAACATGTGCTAGGAAACTAACTAATTACATGTGCTAGGAAACTAACTAATAACATGTGCTAGGAAACTAACTAATAACATGTGCTAGGGAACTAACTAATAACATGTGTTGGAAACTAACTAATAACATGTGCTAGGATACTAACTAATAACATGTGCTAGGAAACTAACTAATAACACGTGTTAGGAAACTAACTAATAACATGTGCTTGGAAACTAACTAATCACATGTGTTATGAAACTAACTAATAACATGTGCTAGGAAACTAACTAATAACATGTGCTAGGAAACTAACTAATAACATGTGCTAGGAAACTAACTAATAACATGTGTTAGGAAACTAACTAATAACATGTGCTAGGAAACTAACTAATAACACGAGTTAGGAAACTAACTAATAACATGTGCTAGGAAACTAACTAATAACATGTGCAAGGAAACTAACTAATAACATGTGCTAGGGAACTAACTTAAAACATATGCTAGGAAACTAACTAATAACATGTGCGAGGAAACTAACTAATAACATGTGCTAGGAAACTAACTAATTACATCTACTAGGAAACTATCTTAAAACATGTGCTAGGAAACTAACTAATAACATGTGCTAGGAAACTAACTAATTACATGTGCTAGGAAACTAACCAATAACATGTTCTAGGAAACTAACTAATAACATGTTCTAGGAAACTAACCAATAACATGTGATATGAAACTAACTAATAACATGTGCTAGGAAACTAACTAATAACATGTGCTAGGAAACTAACTAATAACATGTGCTAGGAAACTAACTAATAACGTGTGCTAGGAAACTAACTAATAACATGTGCTAGGAAACTAACTAATAACACGAGTTAGGAAACTAACTAATAACATGAGCTAGGAAACTAACTAATAACATGTGCTAGGAAACTAACTAATAACATGTGCTAGGGAAATAACTTAAAACATATGCTAGGAAACTAACTAATAACATGTGCTAGGAAACTAACTACTAACATGTGCTAGGAAACTAACTAATTACACGTGCTAGGAAACTATCTAATGACATGTGCTAGGAAACTAACCAATAACGTGTTCTAGGAAACTAACTAATAACATGTTCTAGGAAACTAACCAATAACATGTGATAGGAAACTAACTAATAACATGTTCTAGGAAACTAACCAATAACATGTGATAGGAAACTAACTAATAACATGTGCTAGGAAACTAACTAATAACATGTGCTAGGAAACTAACTAATAACATGTGCTAGGAAACTAACTAATAACGTGTGCTAGGAAACTAACTAATAACATGTGCTAGGAAACTAACTAATAACACGAGTTAGGAAACTAACTAATAACATGTGCTAAGAAACTAACTAATAACATGTGCTAGGAAACTAACTAATAACATGTGCTAGGGAACTAACTTAAAACATATGCTAGGAAACTAACTAATAACATGTGCTAGGAAACTAACTAATAACATGTGCTAGGAAACTAACTAATTACATGTGCTAGGAAACTATCTAATTACATGTGCTGGGAAACTAACCAATAACATGTTCTAGGAAACTAACTAATAACATGTTCTAGGAAACTAACCAATAACATGTGATAGGAAACTAACTAATAACATGTGCTAGGAAACTAACTAATAACATGTGCTAGGAAACTAACTAATAACATGTGCGAGGAAACTAACTAATAACATGTGCTAGGAAACTAACTAATTACATGTACTAGGAAACTATCTTAAAACATGTGCTAGGAAACTAACTAATAACATGTGCTAGGAAACTAACTAATTACATGTGCTAGGAAACTAACCAATAACATGTTCTAGGAAACTAACTAATAACATGTTCTAGGAAACTAACCAATAACATGTGAAATGAAACTAACTAATAACATGTGCTAGGAAACTAACTAATAACATGTGCTAGGAAACTAACTAATAACATGTGCTAGGAAACTAACTAATAACGTGTGCTAGGAAACTAACTAATAACATGTGCTAGGAATCTAACTAATAACACGAGTTAGGAAACTAACTAATAACATGAGCTAGGAAACTAACTAATAACATGTGCTAGGAAACTAACTAATAACATGTGCTAGGGAAATAACTTAAAACATATGCTAGGAAACTAACTAATAACATGTGCTAGGAAACTAACTACTAACATGTGCTAGGAAACTAACTAATTACACGTGCTAGGAAACTATCTAATTACATGTGCTAGGAAACTAACCAATAACATGTTCTAGGAAACTAACTAATAACATGTTCTAGGAAACTAACCAATAACATGTGATAGGAAACTAACTAATAACATGTTCTAGGAAACTAACCAATAACATGTGATAGGAAACTAACTAATAACATGTGCTAGGAAACTAACTAATAACATGTGCTAGGAAACTAACTAATAACATGTGCTAGGAAACTAACTAATAACGTGTGCTAGGAAACTAACTAATAACATGTGCTAGGAAACTAACTAATAACACGAGTTAGGAAACTAACTAATAACATGTGCTAAGAAACTAACTAATAACATGTGCTAGGAAACTAACTAATAACATGTGCTAGGGAACTAACTTAAAACATATGCTAGGAAACTAACTAATAACATGTGCTAGGAAACTAACTAATAACATGTGCTAGGAAACTAACTAATTACATGTGCTAGGAAACTATCTAATTACATGTGCTGGGAAACTAACCAATAACATGTTCTAGGAAACTAACTAATAACATGTTCTAGGAAACTAACCAATAACATGTGATAGGAAACTAACTAATAACATGTGCTAGGAAACTAACTAATAACATGTGCTAGGAAACTAACTAATAACATGTGCTAGGAAACTAAGTAATAACATGTGCTAGGAAGTTAGTTAGTTAGTTAGTTAGTTAGTCGACAGATCATCCTCATTGCACATCGAACCATTCAGTCCATAAGTGCTCGGATCCCCTCGTCTGCAAATCCCGCAACGTGTAGCGGCTAACGACGCCAGTTCTGTGTTGGTTTATCAATCTTCTTTGGCTTCCTGCGTAGTGTTCTTGTTTGGCCACCCCTCTTTCAATTTGCTGCTCTCGCAGTCTGGCCATTGTTGTAGATTCACAGTCATCACTTGGTTGTCGCAAATGTCTTACTTCTCTTAGAGCATTCAGAATGTCGGCCTGGTCCATGGCGCGTCCGCCCTCCACAGTAGCCTCACCTGCGAGCTTGTCAGCCCGCTCATTTCCTTGTACTCCCGCATGCCCTGGCACGAAGATGAAACTAATCTTTGCCAGTCGAGACCGCTCCAGAGGCAGCAACCATTCTCTTCGGATCGACCCCTCCTCTATCCTCTTGATCATGTTCATTGAGTCGCTGAGGAAACAAGCCCTAGTGAATGTCTGTGTCTCGAGCCATGTTATTGCTTTACTTACTGCCATGACTTCCATGGTCAGGCTACTTGTGGTATGTGCTAGGAAACTAACTAATAACATGTGCTAGGGAACTAACTTAAAACATGTGCTAGGAAACTAACTAATAACATGTGCTAGGAAACTAACTAATAAAATCAAATCAAATCAAATCAAATCAAATCAACTTTATTAGGGTCACAAATTGGGCGCGCAGGCCCGTCTTACATTCGGCCCTTCCAATCACTCGTCTTTCGTTCATCAAGAGCATTATACATTTACATAGGAAGAAAAATAAACATTGTGAAATGAATGTTGTAAACATAAACAAGGCTAAACATGGAGAAAAATGTGTACATAAAAAGTATGTGACGTAAAAGTAGTGATGCCAGCGCGTCCCACACACACACACACACACACACACACACACACACACACACACCACACACTCTCTCTCTCTCTCTCTCTCTCTCTCTCTCTCTCTCTCTCTCATTCACTCTCACTCTCACTCATTAACTCACACACACACACTCTCACTCATTCACTCTCCCGCTCACTCATTCACTCTCCCGTTCACTCATTCACTCTCCCGCTCACTCATTCACTCTCCCGCTCTCTCATTCACTCTCCCGCTCACTCATTCACTCTCACGCTCACTCATTCTGTCTCTCCCGCTCACTCATTCACTCTCCCGCTCACTCATTCACTCTCCCGCTCACTCATTCACTCTCCCGTTCAATCATTCACTCTCCCGCTAATTCATTCACTCTCACTCATTCACTCTCACGCTCACTCATTCACTGTCCCGCTCACTCATTCACTCTGCCGCTCACTCATTCACTCTCACGCTCACTCATTCACTCTCACGCTCAATCATTCACTCTCCCGCTCACTGATTCACTCTCACGCTCACTCATTCACTCTCACTCATTCCTTCTCACGCTCACTCATTCACTCTCACTCATTCACTCTCACTCTCACTCAATCACTCTCACGCTCACTCATTCACTCTCACGCTCACTCATTCACTCTCACGCTCACTCATTCACTCTCCCGCTCAATCATTCACTCTCCCGCTCACTATTTCACTCTTCCGCTCACTCATTCACTCTCCCGCTCACTCATTCACTCTCCCGCTCGCTCATTCACACTCACGCTCACTCATTCACTCTTACGCTCACTCATTCACTCTCACTCATTCACTCACACTCATTCACTCCCACACACAGACACTCTCACTCATTCACTCTCCAGCTCACTCATTCGCTCTCACGCTCACTCATTCACTCTCCCGCTCACTCATTCACCCTCACGCTCACTCATTCACTCTCCCGCTCACTCATCCACTCTCACTCATTCACTCTCCCGCTCACTCATTCACTCTCACGCTCAATCATTCACTCTCCCGCTCACTCATTCAATCTCACGCTCACTCATTCACTCTCACGCTCACTCTCACTCATTCACTCTCACGCTCACTCATTCACTCTCACGCTCACTCATTCTGTCTCTCATTCAAACTCACTCACTCTCTCACTCAAACTACAGTAATGAACATAAGTTTAGATTATACATGATAAAATCAAATGGTATTTAACTTATAATATGACAGATGAGAATACACAAACATATGGATTCACGTGTTACATGACATGCATCTGCTCAGCTCTCTCTCTCTCTCTCTCTCTCTCTCTCTCTCTCTCTCTCTCACTCTCTCTCTCTCTCTGTATTCTTTCATACACACACACTCACACGCATGCGTACGCTCACACACACACACACTCTCTCTCTTTCTCTCTCATTCACTCTCACTCTCACTAATTCACTCTCCCGCTCACTCATTCACTCTCACGCTCACTCATTCACTCTCACTCATTCACTCTCACGCTCACTCATTCGCTCTCACGCTCACTCATTCACTTTCCCGCTCACTCATTCACTCTCCCGCTCACTCATTCACTCTCCCGCTCACTCATTCACTCTCACGCTCACTCATTCCTTCTCCCGCTAACTCATTTACTCTCCCGCTCACTAATTCACTCTCCCGCTCACTCATTCACTCTCACGCTTACTCATTCTGTCTCTCCCGCTCACTCATTCACTCTCCCGCTCACTCATTCACTCTCCCGCTCACTCATTCACTCTCCCGTTCAATCATTCACTCTCACTCATTCACTCTCACTCATTCACTCTCACGCATTCACTCTCACGCATTCACTGTCCCGCTCACTAATTCACTCTCCCGCTCACTCATTCACTCTCACGCTCACTCATTCACTCTCACGCTCACTCATTCGCTCTCACGCTCACTCATTCACTCTCCCGCTCACTCATTCACTCTCCCGCTCACTCATTCACTCTCACGCTCACTCATTCACTCTCCCGCTCACTTATTCATTCTCCCGCTCACTCATTCACTCTCCCGCTCACTCATTCACTATCCCGCTCACTCATTCACTCTCACGCTCACTCATTCTGTCTCTCCCGCTCACTCATTCACTCTCCCGCTCACTCATTCACTCTCCCGTTCAATCATTCACTCTCACTCATTCACTCTCACTCATTCACTCTCACGCATTCACTGTCCCGCTCAATCATTCACTCTGCCGCTCACTCATTCACTCTCACACTCACTCATTTACTCTCACGCTCACTCATTCACTCTCACGCTCGATCATTCACTCTCCCGCTCACTGATTCACTCTCCCGCTCACTGATTCACTCTCACGCTCACTCATTCACTCTCACGCTCACTCATTTCTTCTCACGCTCACTCATTCACTCTCACTCATTCACTCTCACGCTCACTCATTCACTCTCACTCTCACTCATTCACTCTCACGCTCACTCATTCACTCTCACGCTCACTCATTCACTCTCACGCTCACTCATTCACTCTCCCGCTCAATCATTTACTCTCCCGCTCCCTCTCACGCTCACTCATTCACTCTCCCGATCACTCATTCACTCTCCCGCTCACTCATTCACTCTACCGCTCCCTCATTCACTCTCCCGCTCACTCATTCACTCTCACGCTCACTCATTCACTCTCACGCTCACTCATTCACTCTCACTCATTCACTCACACACACAGACACTCTCACTCATTCACTCTCCCGCTCACTCATTCACCCTCACGCTCACTCATTCACTCTCACTCATTCACTCTCCCGCTCACTCATTCACTCTCACTCATTCACTCTCCCGCTCACTCATTCACTCGCACGCTCAATCATTCACTCTCCCGCTCACTCATTCACTCTCACGCTCACTCATTTACTCTCACGCTCACTCATTCACTCTCACTCATTCACTCTCACGCTCACTCATTCACTCTTACGCTCACTCATTCTGTCTCTCATTCACACTCATTCACTCTCTCACTCAAACTACAGTAATGAACATAAGTTTAGATTATACATGATAAAGTCAAATGGTATTTAACTTATAATATGACAGATGAGAATACACAAACATATGGATTCGCGTGTTACATAACATGCGTGTTACATGACATGCATCTGCTCAGCTCTCTCTCTCTCTCTCTCTCTCTCTCTCTCTCTCTCTCTCTCTCTCTCTCTCTCTCTGTATTCTTTCATATACACACACTCACACGCATGCGCGCGCTCACACACACACTAATAACATGTGCTAGGAAACTAACTAATAACACGTGTTAGGAAACTAACTAATAACACGTGTTAGGAAACTAACTAATAACATGTGCTAGGAAACTAACTAATAACATGTGCTAGGGAACTAACTTAAAACATATGCTAGGAAACTAACTAATAACATGTGCTAGGAAACTAACTAATAACACGTGTTAGGAAACTAACTAATAACACGTGTTAGGAAACTAACTAATAACATGTGATAGGAAACTAACTAATAACATGTGCTAGGAAACTAACTAATAACATGTGCTAGGAAACTAACTAATAACATGTGCTAGGAAACTAACTAATAACATGTGCTAGGAAACTAACTAATAACATGTGCTTGGAAAATTCCGATGAAAGTAGAACTTTGTATTCAAGAATAAGGAGACATTGTTGTATGGTTACGTAATGAAAGGACAGACATTCAAAGACATGAACTGGAAAGAGCAACGGTAAAAGGGGAAGGGATGGATCGAGAGAGTGATGCTGGATTGACAGTGCTGGTTGCATTAGGAAATATCATGAGTATAATTAATCCAGAACACAAGGAACCAAAGTCTGGAGACGTAAGAACACATTCTAAAGTTGACAGGACACATGATGTTGATGAAATAGACCCCAGTGTGAAACACACAGCATGCATGAACTCGCGAAGTGAACGTAGTGATATCCACGTCACACCTCAGCTGTAGTTAATGTATCCCGAGACATGACTAGAAGTTATCATGCGTGACCATGACAGTAACATTATAAAGATTCTCTATACAATGTCAGAAAGCACGGGTCGACAATTGAATGTAGTGCGGTGCCGAAGTAATGGTGCAGAGTCACCTAGCATGCCATTCCATGTCCTTCAAAGTTACTCAAAGTACCAACCTATATTCTGCAAAGTTACTCAGCTTACCAACTTAAGTCCACCAGATGTGTATACACAACAACCATTGCACACATTAATTTGATCTTGATATTGCTTGCCTTCTTGCTAGCTTGGGTTCACTGGCTGTGAACTTTAGCGCGAGGTCCTGTATGTCGGATGAAGAGATCCTGTTGTCCAACATCAGTGTGATGTCATACCGGACCTGAGGCTTGCGTGAGTTTTCATTGTCCCATGTCTGGCTTATTGGTGTGCAGACTGGTGGTTCCTCGCCATGCAGGCAGATACTCTCCGACTTCGGAAGAATAAGCGACCCTACTACGTTAGCCAGGACCCCGAAGGGAACTGAAGCCCAGGACGCATAGCTAGGACGTGTCAGTAGGTCTTGGCCAGTATAGAACCTGGCCCTGGTGCCTTGAAAACACCTCTGCGTCCCATCTTGATATTGTATTTGCATGTTTCCGATACATGAATAACTATTATATTATTTTAAGTTGTAAACATTAACGGTAGATGTTAATAAGTCGGAGTAAACTATCCTCTGTCATCATGAGGAAAACTTATGTTTCGTATGGTGTTTTCTACCATAAAAATCTTGCATTAAGGATGAACCAACGACAGGTCCACAAACGTGTAGTAAAGTTATTTATTATTATTTTGAGCTATTGCTCAATTGCTATTGCAACTAGTCAGGCCGAGAGATGGATCATGCTGCATAGACAATATATTTCAGCCCAGGCTTTGTGCAATGGAGCAGTATAACTCCATCCCTGGTCTTAATCGCTCTCGACAGTTGCGGGTTATAAGTCCTTATCAATTCTCGTAGACAGGGGGTGCCATAACTTGCCGCTGACTGTGGAAGACACCTGCAGGTGTCACTGATTAGCTACCGACCGCCTCAAACTAGGCAGCCCCCGGCCAATTGGGTGCTGATCAGCCACAGCATTCCTGATTCAAATCTGTGCTTGGGGCTAGGACAAAATCTGATTCGCAGGCTGTAAAACCAATGAACCAGGTACTACTAAAAAGAAAAATAGAAACCCAAGCTACGGTTTGCAACCTGGAGTGTAAGAAACACATGTCCAGGATTTTCCACTCACCTGACGAATAATGACGATGTGAGTAAAACGGCTATTCCATAAGAACTATTTTTTGGCCGACATTATGCTACCAGTGTCAAACACTGACCGTTACCGCAAATAATGAGAGCAAAATCATAACAACGGTGACGAAATGTCTTTGAGGAGCCGCGGGAGAGATTGAAATAGGAATTAGGAAATTAGAAACCAGTCATGCGCTACTTAAAGAACAACTGATTAACTGGTTTGATAACCTTACAAGAATGCCGTGGTACCAAGAATTAAATACTATTAAGAACAAATGAAAGACCACGTAAAAGGTGGTGTCATGATATCAAGAACAGCCTAAGAGAAATGAATACCAACTTACATAAAGTATTAGAAAGGGCGGCATAAGATCTTTACATCTCTCCTCCCCTCCCCCAACACATCATCAAGGTAAATAGAGGAAGAAGAAAAACGGAACAGAAGAAGAAGAGGAAGAGATCTAGCCTAGAGTAGTGATGATAGCATGCATGTCTTCTTGTTCTCGATGTAGAAACTTGTCCATTGTGATTCAGTCACAACATGTAATGTAAGCACACTGTCAATAAGATATTGTTTCGCACACCTTCAATGACATGCGTCGGCAACCTATGGTAAGCACGCTAAGTGTGGCACGCGGAACTATTTTCAGTTTTGCGCTCAAAGGGTTTGTGACAAGACCGCCGGTGCTTGGACTGGTTTGCCACGATAGATAATATCCCCAGCCTTTGCTCCAACCACCTCAATAGCACTCTACATCTACCAGGCCCCACACAAGCCGGGACAGCTGGACCTCCCCTCCCGCACCTAGGGTTCCCGACCCCAAGGGGGCTCGGACCAGACACCAGTCATATCACTGCACAAAGTCATAGCTAAGAAAACAAACATTTAATTCTGAACTAAGTCAACCACAACACAGAGAAGGATGGCTGAAAGCCAGACTAGAAGAGACTATGTACAAGATCAGACATGCAGATGAGTATTCTTCATCATGGAGGCGGACGATAGCTCGTGCGGTTGTCCAGTCGTGGTAGCGACTCACCCAGGCTCCTCCAGTAGACCGGAACTCCAAGGTCTGCTGCCTCTCCACCGGAACTCCAAGGTCTGCTGCCTCTCAAAAGTTCCCTCTTCACACAGAGAACCAAACAAGGGCTGATAAAGCGCAGTACCACTGCCTGACTGACACTGCACCGATGAACAAGAATCCTTCCTTGCTGTCGTACTATTTCACTCGTTACACTCCTGATGAAGTCTGGGCCGACCCTAGAACATTAGCGGTCTCCCACTTGCAGAAAAAGTACATGTAGCACCGTATCAAAATACACAAGAGCCTGGTCACTCTTCTATCTCATAAGTGACCCACACACTGATATGTCACCAACAAAATGAGCGGTTGCTCCACATGAACACAAAATGTCACTGGCAAAGTCTATCAGGTGACTAAACACTTCACCTTATTTCCATGTCCTTGGATCAATAGATCTTCACACAGTATCATGTAACTACCCTGATCGAAGGGTATCAATCACAACCTAGCATACACTGTCAACAGTTCACCACGTTGGCATGAGGTAGCTCCCTACCTTAACAACCATGTCAACAGTTCACCACGTTGGAATGAGGTAGCTCCCTACCTTCACAAATATGTCACTCTGGTGTTCCCACCACGTATGTAACCAATGTCTTAGGTCACTGGACCACCTGTTGGCTTCAAAAAGGTAAACCAATGTAGAAACACTATTCAAGCATAAATGATACACGGTGTCCCATGACAACCCAGCTGGGCCGGAAGCATAACAGAGTCCACGATGACCGGTAACAATGATCACTTGGCTCAACTTGAAAGTTCATGACCTTGCAATCACCAAGGTTTACACTGAGTTTGAATTTCACCAGTGCTTCACTGGCTAGAATCACCAGACGTTTCAGTGTTGGATCCTCTCGGGATCGGATGCCACTCGTCGGACTCTTGACGGAGGTCCTAACCTAGACGCACCGACATATTCAGCACTCAGCTCCTTCCAACATTGATCTCGCAGAATCAGAAGACCACTCCCAGTATGGCCTCAATCAACTTCTTGATAGGCACTGGAGTGAGTGGATCCCTAGAGCTCATGGTGAAGCTCTCGAATCTTCTTCAGTATAGCAATAACAGATCCTGAAACACGGAGAGGTTGGTGTGAGTACTCAACTACAACAAAGACTAACAGCATCTCCACCATGTCACCTGCCTCTCAGACATTCCTCATGTCTACCAACATGAGTATGAAATCATCACATCATAGATCTACTAGTAATCATAATGTATAGGCATAATGATATTAGAGAAAGCAATAGCACACCTGTTCAGTCAAGTCACACTTCTGGGCTACATATAACCCCTAGCACCAGAGTCGACTGTATGACTCTGTCAAAGCATCTTTCACCTGGTGACAGTCCAATCCTGTTTCACCTTCCATCATCAATCAACATATACACCTACTTTCCTTTCAGTGTAGTGATTACTTTATCGAGAAGGTGTCCAGCCGGATATCTCCTTCCTGACAGACTCATCAATTCACCAATCCCTTAACCCATGGACTGATCAATTACACACATTAATACCTATATGACCATCATAAATTATACTCCTGATAATTCATTACTATGGTATTAATTAAGGAGAACTCAAGAATTGTTACACTTAAATAACAAACTCATATCACAGCCATAGTGTCAGTTCTGGGATCCCTGTCCCAGATCCTGAGTTGTCCTTTTATTCACTGACTATCTTCCAGGTCAGTCATACCTATGCCGGTCGAGCACAGCTTTGGTGGCCATCCACCATTACACTTTCCCACAGCTACTGTGGGTCCCGTGTACCTTGTCCCGTGACGAATTAAGTCACGTCATCCAATGTAGCAAGCCTCCAGACTCTCCACCACCACACTCTGGCTCCACCTTTTTGGGGGGTTTTTCCCCTCATATATTACTACTTCACGGCAGTATTCCCAATACTCCATGAACCGAATCAGGGTTCCAGAAGAGTAGAATATTAGAGACATAAACGGTTAGGTTCAACTCTTCGATCTATCTAGACCTAACGGCCTCGAATTACGGAGTGCCGCATCACCCTCGATCGGGTATGTTCAACCATCGGATATGCTCGATCGCTTTGGGTCGGACCTGTAACCTAACGGGTTGGGCGTACCGGTCTACCTCCCAGTCGGCTACCTAGACAAACGTAAGATGGAACACGCACCGTCATTCTAGCGGACGCACATGAAAACCAGCAGTAACAATAGTATCATAAATACTTCCTATCAACTGTTATCCTATCGCTTTGGGTCGGACCTGTAACCTAACGGGTTGGGCGTACCGGCCTACCTCCCAGTCGGCTACCTAGACAAACGTAAGATGGAACACGCACCGTCATTCTAGCGGACGCACATGAAAACCAGCAGTAACAATAGTATCATAAATACTTCCTATCAACTGTTATCCTATCGCTTTGGGTCGGACCTGTAACCTAACGGGTTGGGCGTACCGGCCTAGCTCCCAGTCGGCTACCTAGACAAACGTAAGATGGAACACGCACGGTCATTCTAGCGGACGCACATGAAAACCAGCAGTAACAATAGTATCATAAATACTTCCTATCAACTGTTATCCTACCGATGTAACACCATTCTGCTTACGCGGAATAACACTGCTATCTTCACACAGCAAATACACCACGGCCGATCTCACCTTGTTTCCTCGAAAAATCACCACCACTGATAGAACAACTAACTTACCATTCTAATGTCACGAAGCACATTACACATCTATAATAATAAGTTCTACCTCATTATTTACAGCGTCTAGCATATCGCTGTAATGACTGACAAACTTCCTGCCTTGCATGTGTAATTAATAAACCAAACACGTAACTACTACACACCTTGTAAAGAACCGGGATCTCCCTAGCACAACGCAGTAATAATATATATATATATCACTGTCCCTGCCACTCATTTGTAAACAATCAGTTAACAAATATATATATCTAAACACATGGGATTTCCACCAGTCCTCGAAAGCACATCGTTCGGCCTATTTTATTTATACACCACTCGCTGGGGAATAAGGCTTGGTCCGTCAGGTAACACATTACGTCGCTGATCGATAAAGGCTATTTAAATATGCAGACAGCCAGCTGTAAATTGTAACGCTACGCGACTACTCATTTCCAACGGCAATTAATTCGTTCGGGGAGGTCGGCACGGCATAAAGACAACAGTTAAACAATAGAATAAGTATTCAACTAACCTGTGATTTAACAATCACCAACTTGACTGCAGATGTCCGCTCTGGCCGCGCATATTGACATCCAAATTACAGCAGCCCTGTGGCTGTGATCTGTCTACGCTGAGGTCCGGCTGGCGACTGATCACGACAAACTCAGTGCGCCTTCAACTTGTCTACACGGGCCGCGTGAATTCCATGATTCATGGAGAAAACCAGAGTCACGATACGTTCTTCCAACCCGTGCTGCATGAAGCACTCGTGAACCTAGAGATCTAGACCACGTACGCACTTGGGGGAACATTCTAGATTTTTCTATAAATAACTAGAATAGCGCCGCCCCGCACTACTTTTCTAGGGAAATCCCCTATTAATTGATATTAAGTTCAAGGGAGACCAACGCATCGCACTCCCTTCAAAGGGATATTATGCAGAGATCTGCCGATCTGTAGGCGTTTCGTCACAGGGTTGACATATAATAAATGCTCTCTTAAATTGAATATTTTATTACATTGAAGCAAATTATTCGCTTTAACCTTTTCCTCTTTTCAAAACAATTTTTTTTTTTTTATACTGGAGGTAAGAATTACGATCTTATGCAAACTAACCCAGTGAATGTAGAGCAACAATGACTGGCCTTTACCAAGTTCTATTCCCCTCTCTACGACCACTCCCACCACCAACTCTATAATTCTCTTGGCTGTTGCTTATTCATGCCAGTGTTATGCCATAAATATTGGTGTTGTTATTTAGTAAAACTGTACAATTAAACTGTTTTGTTCTTCGAACCAGTCGACTTTCCAACATAATGTACACATGACCATTTTATTATAAAATTTCAAAATTACGTATTCAGAACTTAACTGATTGATTGACATGGGATGATTAATCATCTTAAGCGACTTCCCGTATTTGCCATGGGTTTATATATCGCCGAAATGTTATTGCGAAATGTTGTCTTCACTAAAATACCAAAACATTAGTTTTCCCTAAGCAACCTGCTTTAGTTTAATATATAAGGACGATTCGAACACATTACAATCAAAGGCGTTGGTATATACTGTGCAATCGTCTGCAAATAGAACGCAGGACGACGAAACATATAAGAGAAGATCATTTATATAAATGGCAAATAACAGAGGGCCAAGTGTAAACCCTTGAGGTACTTCAATATTATTGGTAATGGTTCGAGATAACGACGTTTCAAGACATTTCCAGGAGGTCAGCATGACCGAATGGATACGACAACTCGCTCTTAAACTTCCAGTGTGCTGATGCCGAGGTAACAGGTTCAACCCCTACACCGGTCAGTTGGACTAAAATGTATTATTCTCGTCCTTGGCTTGGAGTTGTAAATGACAAGTAACTCATAATGCGGAACCGGTTAGCCTGATGTCGAGGAACACTGGTAATAGGGACACCTAATCTACACGCAAACATCAGTCAAGTGCTATAGAATTATTTACACGTGTATGGACTACGCTTGAGTTCAAAGCGAACGATGGTCAAAACATAAACAATCATGGGAATGAAATCCTCCGTTGTGACATTGGCACATCATCCTTTTTGTATTGATGGGTCTAAAAATGTGAGACAAGCACCTTGTATGCATCAAAACGTAGAAAGAGATGGTGTATATTAAACCTTTACCTAGACTTACCACAGAAATGATCAATTATTATACAAAACGTAAGTCAATAACATCAACCGATGTTTATTTTCAACATAAAATGACAGGCATAGCTTTTGGAGTACAGTGGTACCTCGGGTTACGAACTTAATTCGTTCCAGAACTCGGTTCGTAACCCGAAATGTTGGTAACCCGAAACATTGAAATCAATGAAATAAAGAAAATCCCTTTCAAGATGAAAGAATCGTTCTTTTTTATTGACACCCGATCGTTTACCTGACAAAATGCAAATAATACGTGTACTTCATGTTTTAAATAAAGATAAAGAAAACAACCAAATGAATTAAATGTAAAATAAAAAGAGATTTTGTCGATCTTTATTACCAAGAAAATGATCAAGGGAAATTTGTCACTTTCTATGTTATTCTGAATCATTAGTTGAATCATCAGCCGACTGGGAATCTTTCTGCACCAAGAAACTATCAAGGGAAATGTGTCGCTTCCTTTGCTGGAGAATCTTTCTGAAGTGGGCCATCGGTTATTATTCATTACCTATAGGGGCAAAAGGCTTTTTAGCAACAAGTTTGTTTGGATGATGGTTCACAATGAAGTCTTCGACGTTTGCCCACTTGCTGCAAATTTCTTTAATCCTGGCAGTTGAAACGGTCACTGACTCCTCATCCTCGGACGACTGCTCCTCCTTTAATGTCTTTAGCTGTTCATTCTGAAGATCCACAAGCTCATCTGTAGTACTGGTTGTACTGTACGCGATCGTTTGTCACCAACGTTACACCTTGCTCTCTCTCACTCGATTTCGTTCGTACCCCGAGGCACTGTTCGTTACCCGAGACATACAATTTTCGAAGTTGCTGTTCGTAACCTGAATTGTTCGTGACCTGAGGCGTTCGTAACCCGAGGTACCACTGTAATTTAAAGAGAACTATAGCCAGCACTGTGGCGACAGGCTTGCGAAACGCAATTCACGGTCCCGAATGCCGCGTTTGAAACACAGCTGCGCTAGATATGGAAGCATACCGCTTTGTGGTGGGTTTCATACTGTGGTATGACTGCCGGTCGTTCAGAAAGCAATAGTAAATTACTGGTGGTAAACTTGCCAAGAAATCACAAACAACCTAAAAATGCTGGGGTTGACTGCGACGTCCTGTGAAGGATATTCAACCCTCCCAGGAATAAAATAATGTGGGGGAATAGCCAAAATGTACATACTTCCCCTGCCTCGT
>CAWUFQ010000052.1:32500-40000 GCA_963921405.1 Cepaea hortensis | reverse complement strand
CAGAAATGTCAGGGAAATACTGGCCACCTAGTCCCCGTGCACTCAGGAATGTCAGGGAAATGCTGACCACCTAGTCCACGTGCATCCAGAAATGTCAGGGAAATACTGGCCACCTATTCCCCGTGCACTCAGGAATGTCAGGGAAATGCTGACCACCTAGTCCCCGTGCACCCAGGAATGTCAGGGAAATGCTGACCACCTAGTCCACGTGCATCCAGAAATGTCAGGGAAATGCTGACCACCTAGTCCCCGTGCATCCAGGAATGTCAGGGAAATGCTGGCCACCTAGTCCCCGTGCATCCAGGAATGTCAGGGAAATGCTGACCACCTAGTCCCCGTGCACCCAGGAATGTCAGGGAAATGCTGGCCACCTAGTCCCCGTGCATCCAGGAATGTCAGGGAAATACTGGCCACCTATTCCCCGTGCATCCAGAAATGTCAGGGAAATACTGGCCACCTATTCCCCGTGCATCCAGGAATGTCAGGGAAATACTGGCCACCTAGTCCCCGTGCATCCAGGAATGTCAGGGAAATACTGGCCACCTAGTCCCCGTGCACCCAGGAATGTCAGGGAAATACTGGCCACCTATTCCCCGTGCATCCAGGAATGTCAGGGAAATACTGGCCACCTAGTCCTCGTGCGCCCAGGAATGTCAGGGAAATGCTGGCCACCTAGTCCCCGTGCACCCAGGAATGTCAGGGAAATACTGGCCACCTATTCCCCGTGCGCCCAGGAATGTCAGGGAAATACTGGCCATCTCGTCCCCGTGCGCCCAGGAATGTCAGGGAAATGCTGGCCACCTATTCCCCGTGCGCCCAGGAATGTCAGGGAAATACTGGCCACCTATTCCCCGTGCGCCCAGGAATGTCAGGGAAATACTGGCCATCTCGTCCCCGTGCACCCAGGAATGTCAGGGAAATACTGGCCACCTATTCCCCGTGCGCCCAGGAATGTCAGGGAAATACTGGCCATCTCGTCCCCGTGCGCCCAGGAATGTCAGGGAAATGCTGGCCACCTCGTCCCGGTGCAAACAGGAATGTCAGGGAAATGCTGGCCACCTCGTCCCGGTGCACCCAGGAATGTCAGGGAAATGCTGGCCACCTCGTCCCCGTGCACCCAGGAATGTCAGGGAAATACTGGCCACCTGGTCCCGGTGCACCCAGGAATGTCAGGGAAATACTGGCCACCTAGTCCCCGTGCACCCAGGAATGTCAGGGAAATACTAGCCACCTAGTCCCTGTGCACCCAGGAATGTCAGGGAAATACTGGCCACCTGGTCCCCGTGCACCCAGGAATGTCAGGGAAATACTGTCCACCTGGTCCCGGTGCACCCAGGAATGTCAGGGAAATACTGGCCACCTCGTCCCCGTGCACCCAGGAATGTCAGGGAAATACTAGCCACCTAGTCCCTGTGCACCCAGGAATGTCAGGGAAATACTAGCCACCTAGTCCCCGTGCACCCAGGAATGTCAGGGAAATACTGGCCACCTGGTCCCCGTGCACCCAAGCCTGCAAAATGCGGCAGCGCTATCACATCATCGAATCATAGCTGGAAACTGCCCTAGGTCAATTTTTAACATTTTGTTATTTGGGGAGCGGCTGACTGAGTAGCTAGAGTTCGGGTTCTCCATCGCGGGACGCGGGTTCGAATCCTCGTGTGGATATGTTTCTGTCGGGGGCAAAAAGAGAACCCTAACCTGCACAGTTTGCGGCGACTACACTATCCAAGGCGGCCTTAATTCCTCAGGGGCATGACCCCTCCTTGTCTTACAAGGTACTATAGGCAGTAGTTAACTGTTGTTTTTGACAGAGAGAAAACAGGACAGAAAACATAATAAGTTATATAGTCTGACCTTTCCTGATGAGTTTTTCAGTAGAGAGACCTTTGAATTTCTGCTTCATGGCCCCGAACTCGACCATCCTGGCAATGTCAGTCACTTGATCTTTGGTCAAGGTTACATTCACAAAGTCTGCCAGCTTTTGGATTGTGGATTTTAGATCCTATAGATAGTTTTCAAAATTGATTATATGACATGTTACATAACATTACAAAGTAATGGTAACTCTTTATTTTGTAGATTTTAGATCCTAAGTAAAGTATTCAATATGTGATTGTATGACATCTTATATAAACACTACAAAGTAATGGTTGCTTGTTTATTCTGTAGATTTTAGATCCTAAATAAAGTATTCAGTATGTGATTGTATGACATAAACACCAGAATGTAAAGGTTCCTTGTTTATTTTAAAGATTTTAGATCTACATACAGTATTTATTATGTGGTTTTATGACATCTTACATAAACACGACACAGTAATAGTTGATTGTTTATATAGTAAATATCAGATCTTAAATTCTAAATAACCCGGGAAGGTTTACCCGGTCAACAAATGCCCGCAGAAGTCGGATGTGTAGGCCTAACGGCGCAAGAACGCAGCTCTGCTGTAAACAGGCACAACGCAGTCACATCCGGAAAAAAAAATCCGGATGAACGCAGAAGAAGAAGAAGAAGAAGAAGAAATCCTAAATAAAGTCTTCTATGGGTGATTACATGGCATCTAACATAACCACAACAAAGTAATGGTTGATGGTTTATACTATAGATTTTATATCCTCAATCTTAAATATCTGTCTTAAGTATCTTAAATATAAGTATTCAATATGTGATTTCATGGCGACTTTCATATACCCTACAACGTAATGGTTTACAGTTTATATTGATTAAAGTATGAATTGTGTGGTTATGTGATATAAACAACAGAAAGTAATGGTTGTTTGTTTATATTGTAGATTTTAGATCCTTAAGAAAGTGTTCAATGTGAGGCTTATATGACATGCTAAATAAACTATATAACGTAATAGTTGGCTGTTTATATTGTAGATTTTATATCCTAAGTAAAGTAATCAGTGTGTGAGTATATGGAATCTTACACAATCACTACAAAGTAATGATTGTTTTTCATGTTATATATTTTAGATCCTAAATATATTATTCAACGTGTGATTGTATGACATCCTATATATACCCAGCAGATTCGAATTTTTAAAACTAGGGTTCAGAGGTGGACCCAGCCTAAAAAGAGAACCACGAAACGTCTTGGGGAGTAAAGGCAGGCAGCGAGATACTGACCACATCGCCCGCCGAGTGCCGATGCTCTATAATTATATGCAGATAGCACCATATGCCCAATGTTCTTCAGGGAGTGTAAAATGGTCCTTTACTTTAACTTTGAAAGACTGAGGTTTAACTCTTAAGCCCGGTGAGCCGAATTTCAGATTGTCTGTATCTAAAAAGGGACTTGCATCTATAGGAGAAGTGTTGGTTGAGATGTGTTCCTTCCAACCCGGTACTGAAACATCATCTCCACAGGCACTGTGTTCTGATGATTTCCATCCACTCTCCAAACTGGCTGGAGGTGTGCGTATGTTTTATAACTTAGAAATATTTTGCCCGGACAGAGAGTTTTGTGTCTTGCTCTATTCGTTTCCAGACTGCTGGGGGATTTTAACGTAGTCAAATTAGAGGGGTTTTCCTAATTTTTCCAATCTTTTCAGAGAGAATTAGATGCCCAGTTCATTACCCCATGATCAGGATGAATATATCACATTACACTCCCTTACATCATCAAAATTGATACGCCCACACGCAGAATCCAACCAACTCTTCAATAGTGAAAGTCAGATGTTAGATTGATTAGCCACACCACATGACGGATATAATCGTTTGACTACTCTTCCATCATGGGCCCTACTAATCAAACCACAGGCATTGATACATTACATTCACTTTTGTGTCTGCTTGTTTTTCTTAAACAGTACAATCAAACATTGCATTGACTCAATCAGATTATTGGGAAATAGAAGTGTCATGATTGAGGCATCACCACTCAGTGTAAGTCAACAACTTTCAAGGGTAGTAGATAATTTTAATTGCGCTTATCTCTTCTCTAAATATGTTTCCCATCTAAGTTATCTAAATATAGAGAATGCTTTCACAGTTGTCCGCGGTTATTTGTATTGTGAATTCCAGGTTCAGAAAAATGGCAGACGGTCGGTTGCTAAACTAGCTGGCTTTGCCTTAAGCAGTAATGTGTGTGCAACTATTGGTTTTCTACTGAATGTTCTTTCCATTGACGATGAACTGTAATTTTAGTGGGACAGTTGTGTTGACATTTTGCCCTTAAAGGTGCATGCCTTAGCTTGCTGTTGGTTTGTTGGAACTGCTGTCTGTTCTACTTTTAACGTGGGGCAGTGAGGCGCATTTTGTGTGATATTCATGGCTCAGGAACTACGCATTATGTACCTTCTGCCTTGAAGTTGGAACCGAGACTAACGACTAACTAACAACACGGCAATAGAATAAATATGAAATATTTACCTTCTTCATGTCCTCATATTTCACCACAAGAATCGAGTGCTCGGGATGTTCATTGATTGACTTTTCCCATGACATGTAGTAGTCAAAAAAGCTTCCGTTGTCAACTTTCCGTTGTAAAATAAACAGATGAGAACAAATCAGCGCTTGCAACAATAAATCTTATAATTGAAGAGACGTGTTCTTAAAATAGAAGCGATGTCACATTGATTGCAATATTCTTCGCCATTTCAAATGCGTCACCAACTCATACACTTGTTTGTTTCTTCTTCTTCTTCTTCTTCTTCTTCTTCTTCTTCTTCTTCTTCTTCTTCTTCTTCTTCTTCTTCTTCTTCTTCTTCTTCTTCTTCTTCTTCTTCTTCTTCTTCTGCTTCTTCTTCTTCTTGCTTGCTTGCTTGTGTTCGTTGGCTTGAGCTCCAACACGAAGTCCTGTATGTCGGATGAAGGCATCCTTTTGTCCAACATGATTGTGATGTCATACAGGACCTGAGGTTTGCGTGAGTATCCGTTGTCCCATGTCTGGGTTATTGGTGTGCAGACATGTGGTTCCCCGCCGTGCAGGCAGACACTCTACAACTTCTAAGGAATTCTTCTTCTTCTTCTCCTCAGCCTCCTCCTCCTCCTCCTCCTCCTCCTCCTCCTCCTTCTTCTTCTTCTTCTTCTTCTTCTTCTTCTTCTTCTTCTTTTTCTTCTTCTTCTTGTCCATGTCGTGTGGCGTTGTTGAGCCTGTCTCTCCACAACTTTCTATCCCTTCAACTACCAGTTATTTCTACCAATAATTTCTAATACTAATATTTCTAAATGCCATGATGTCAAACTGTCTAGCATCATCTCACTTGATCTTCCCGTTTCTCCCTTCACACAAAACCTTCCTGTTGTTAAGACACACTCCATCTTTCACCTTCTCATGACATGCCCAGAGAAATGGACTATCATTTTTGATTCGAGTAACCCATTTCGTTTTAAACACAGGAGCCACAAACAAAATGTTGCAAGATTTATTGCCTGAAAAATTTCGCTGCTGCTCGTCAGGTGCATACTGCAGAGTTACTTATATAGAATCACCAAGTTCTTTTTGTAAGTTACCTTCTTTCAAGGTCTCTTCATTGTTCTTTCATACGCTTTGTTCTCGTCATTCTTTTATAAATCCGCATCTCCGCAGCTTTCACATAATTCCTTACTTGTCTGCTAATTGTCCATGTTGCGCTTCCACACATCAGGATTGGCTCCATATAGTTGTTATAAACACCTTTTCTAACCTCAATTAAATTGTTTACTGGACGATAATGTGGTGTTTTTACTTTGCTTCCACGTCGTCATGGTTGCTTTGTGTTCTTTACCGTTGAGGGAAATAGCTTTCTGCCTGGACAAGTGGGTACCATCCTTGATTAGACGCGGAGCTGTGCACTTATCAGTGTGGATACTTGATGGTGGTCTACTCTTCTTTGCCTGCCATCTAACACTAGGTATTGTTGTGTGTCTTCATCTAGTTGAGACCAGGCTGGAATTTCTCATAATCAGTATTCTAGAACTTAAGAGAGCATGCTAACTCACAGACATACATACGGAGAGAGAGAGAGAGAGAGAGAGAGAGAGAGAGAGAGAGAGAGAGAGAGAGAGAGAGAAGGGTGGGGGGAGCTTGAGAGAGGGGGAGAAGGCGAGAAAGAGAGTGATGGAAGAGAGAGTGAGGGATTGAGAGAAAGAGGGGGAGAGTAAGAGAGAGCGCGCGGAGATACACACAATCATAATACACACATACACAATTATTGTTCTCTGCGCGAGATTCGGTAGCGGATCACGCCGTGCTGGTAACTTACGGGGGTATGTGAGTCGGTCGTTCAGAAAGCAATGGCAAACTACTGAACGTAAAACTTGTCTAGTCCATCAACAGCAGCTGAAAAATGATGGTGTTGACTGCAACGTCCTGTAAGGGATATGCCACGCACACACACACACACACACACACACACACACACACACACACACACACACACACACACACACACAGGAAACCGGAATATTCTTAAACAGGTGAATCTGTACAGTTATCTCGGAACAGTCATAACATCTGATGGGAGGTGCCTTGGAGAGATTAGAACAAGAATAGACAAGGCGAAAATAGCCTTTCACATGATGGAAAACATACTGACCAATAAAACGACGTCAATTGCAACGATAAAAAGAGTTTTGAAGTGCTACACGGGACCTGCACTTTTGAATGGATGTGAGACGTGGACAATGAGCTTACAAGCCAAAAAAACATCTAATGGCATTGGAAATGTTGTTTCTGGAGAAAATGTAAAGAATACAATGAACAGACAGAACAACCAGTGACCAATGACAAGAAATACATGAAAATCGTAAATTGACACACTATGAGAAGAAATAAATTGGAGAACTTTGTGACAACTGGCAAGACTGAGGACAAAAGAACAAGAGAAATGCAGAGAAGTAAATACCTGAATGGTTTCTTCTTCTTTGCGATCATCCGGAGTGGGTTTTTTTTTCAGATGTGATTGCGGTGTGTCTGTTATGCGCCCTTGGGCCGAAACCCGTAGGCCAACACAGCCGGCTTAAGCGTGCTTTTTTGACCAGGTAGCATTCCTGGGAGACTCTCACTGTTTGCGGTACCGTCCACAACCCAGCTGGCCAAGTTGGAACGGGTTAAGACAACGGTCGTCCCTCAAAGGAAGGCAGGGACAGTCCATGGCATTTTCCGCCATCCAGGGTGGCTTCCATAATTGCAGGGCCGGCACATAGCGCCCTGGTGCTGGGCTCACCGAGGGATCGTCACGTCCTGCTCATGGCTGCTTCAATTCCTCACTTCAATATATTGGGCATTTCGTTCGCCCCGAGCCGTTCCTGCACAGACCAGACAGGTCTGCAGTCAATATCCACTCAGCGAGTTTTTCTTGTCGCTGTGTCCGTCAGAGCTGTTCCAGACACGTCGTACATTCGGAAACTACCTAGTCAGAGCTGTTCCGAACAAGAGCGGCATTCGGAAACTAGTTAGCTGCTCCTAGCACGAGGGAAGAATAGTTAGAGCTTTTCCGGTCACGAAAGACATTTCACTCGGACGTAATTGCGTAGTGCCATTTTTATTTTGCCGCCCGTAGGCTGACA
>CAWUFQ010000052.1:20000-27500 GCA_963921405.1 Cepaea hortensis | reverse complement strand
TAGCCTCACCTGCGAGCTTGTCAGCCCGCTCATTTCCTTGTACTCCCGCATGCCCTGGCACGAAGATGAAACTAATCTTTGCCAGCCGAGACCGCTTCAGAGGCAGCAACCATTCTCTTCGGATCGACCCCTCCTCTATCCTCTTGATCATGTTCATTGAGTCGCTAAGGAAACAAGCCCTAGTGAATGTCTGTGTCTTGAGCCATGTTATTGCTTTACTTACTGCCATGACTTCCATGGTCAGGCTACTTGTGGTTTCAGTGAAAGCACCAGAGTCCTCCTTCACAATTCTCCCTCCGGCCCTAGCTGTAAAGGCCCATGACCTTCTCACATGTCGGACGACCGACCCATCTGTGTAGATGACCGCGTCACCGTCTAGCGAATTCTCGAAAATCATCGCTTGTACTTCAGCATCAACAGCAGCCGGATTTTCTTGTCTGCATTTTCTATCTAGTTGGATGCAAACTGAAAAGGATGTGCAGAAGTCTGTTGGCACTTGCACCCACTCCTCGCCAGGTTCTAAGTCCTCAAGTGAACACACCTGTTGAAGTGGGGAGTAAAGTACTTCATTGTGGAAACAAAGGATCAGAAAACCAGTTGCGTAATCTGCAGCGAAAGTGTTGCCGTTTTGAAAGAGTACAATCTTCGGCGTCCCTACGAAACAAAACATCTGTCAACATATTAAATGTTTTCTGGAAAGTTACGCTCTCAGAAATATGAGTCCATGAAACATGGTTTAGAAACACAAAGACATCTCTTCACGAGAAAGTTTGCTGAAAATCAATATGTCACTCATACAAGTTACAAAATAATACATAAGATGGCAGAACGAGGAAAACCGTTTACTAATGGCAACTTCATCAAAGAGTGTATGATGGAAGCAGCAAATGACTTGTGTCCAGAGGAAGCCGATTTGTTTGGAACTATCAGCTTATCGGCAAGTTCAGATGTGTGAAGATCAGAAGAACTTGGAGAGAACATAGTGCTACAGATACGCGAGAAAACTAAGAACCTGTAGGGGATGAGTCTACTGATCTCTCTAGTACATCACAACTTCTCGTGTTCATTCGTGGTGTCAATTTCGACTTTAGGATAACGGAAGACTTGGCACACGTTTGCAGCATGCATGGAACAACAACTGGAAAAGACATTTTCATGGAAGTGCACGTTTTGCAAGTCTATACCATTCAGTGGAATCAGCTTCGAGGTGTTACAGATGACGGAGGAAAATACATGCCTGGAGTGAGGAAGGGTCTGATGGGGCAAATTAGGACTCAGTTGGAAGATTTGCAAATTCCGGGCGCTCTGTTCGTACACTGCATCATACATCCTTAAGGACTTTGTGGGAAAAACTTAGATATGTCTTGTGTACTGAAACCAGTCGTTTCTGCTGTGAACTTCATTCGGGGACATGCACTCAATCACCGTTAGTTCCAGGCTTTTCTTGAAGAAATTGATTCTGAATTATGTGACTTGCCTTATCACACATCAGTCAGGTGGCTCAGTTCATTTTCGTATTTACAAGCATCGAAACGAAATAGATGTTTTCCTCACTGAAAAAGATTAGCTGATCCACAGCTGTCAGATCCTACCTGACTGTCAAAGTTGATATTGTTGGTCAACAATACATCCCACATGAATGAACTGAATCTGAAACTTCAGGGAAAGGATAACCTCGTCGATAATCTCTGCAAAATCATCAAAGGATTTCGGAGGATTTTGTTTAAAGAACAATTGGAAGGAGAAAACATTTCTCATTTTCACTGTTTCAATCAAAGAGTTTTGCGCTACAATCGCCGAAGATGTCAGCCTCGATGTTCCGAAAAATAATTCTTCGTGACTTGAAGAAGCATTTTTTGGAGAGTATTTCAGATCTTGACAGAATTGAGAGTGACATTCTTCTGTTCCAGAATCCGTTTGATTATATATAACCTTGATGATGTGCCAGTTGAACTACAGTTGGAGCTCATTGATTTGCAAGCAAATGACTTGTTGAAATAGAAGCACAGAGAAGGAAAACTTGTTGAATTTTACCGCTGCTTACCTGATGTTGAGTTTCTGAAACTGGGGAAATTTGCCGCTGGTATGGTATCAGTGTTTGGAACAACTTATGTCTGTGAGCAAACATTTTCAAAAATGAAGTATGTGAAGTCAACCCATCGAACGAGATTGACAGATGAACATTTGAAAGCAATCCTCTTGATTGGATGCAGCAATTCCAAACCAAACATTGATGATAACTTGAAAGCCAAATATCAGTTTCACAAATCTCACTAAAATGTTTTGCTGCTTAGTTTGTGAGATTCGGATATGTGCACACTAGGACTGATGTAACTATCTTTTTGCTAACGTCGCCTTCTTTGATACTTGTTTTAGTAAATAAATATAAGTTACTATCACTGAATGTAAGAAAGAGAGTGCTGAAATGCTATATAGAACCAGTTTTTCTGTATGGCAGTGAATCTTGGAATGTGAATGAACAAATTAAGAAGAAATTAGAAGCAACAGAGATGTGGTTCCTGAGACGAATGTTGCGAATTCCTTGGACTGCCAGAGTAACTAACAACTATTGCCTGAAACAGGCTTATGAAACTAGAACACTATATACAACAATCAGAAAGAGACAAACAGCTTTCTTCGGTCATGTGATGAGAAGAGAGGCATTGGAGAACATCGTGATAACTGGAAAGATCGAGGGGAAGAGAGGCAGAGGCAGACCAAGAGACGTGATGCTGGATGGATTGAGACGGTGGCATGGAGGAATATCAGCAGCCGAGTTGATCCAGAAAACCAAAGACCGAGATCTGTGGAGAGCTATGAACGCCTACGCCAGCCGACAGGGCACTTGATGATGATGATGAAATAAATATGTTGGTTGTCTTTGTTTGTTTGTTTTTTTGCATTCCACGCCACTCATCCATGATTAACTTAGTTTTTCGTTTTTGTTTCCCCACAGCTTTCGTTCTGGCTTGCAAGCATTGTTAAAAATAGTTGCATATCATTTACAGGACGTTTTCAGTCAACACCATCATTTTTTGCCATTGTTGATGTCTTGGCAAGTTTACGTTCAGTAGTTTAACATTGCTTTCTGAACGACCGGCACCCATATCAAAGCGTAAAAACCAGCGCAACGCGGTCTGCTGCCAAATCGCGCGCAGCTGTGTTTCGAACGCGGATATACGGGATCACGAACCGCGCCCGTAAGACCTTCGCCACGGAGACGGCGCAAATATTGTACAGAATGAGTATCCGGCCCGCGATCGTCATTTTGTCAGTTATCCGGCCGCCGTGAATAATGTTTGGTGACCTCTGGTCTAGGGAAACAGAATGAAAGAGGTTGCAAACTTGTACATAGGGCAAAAGAGCATGAGATGATTATTGGACAACCTTCTTTCAAATTCGCCCAAAGAGATTATGGACATGGAAGCGTCCTGGCCATAAGATCAGATATCAGATTTATTACATTCTCATCAACAGAAGATTTCGAAATGCCTTAAAAATTGCAAAACCTATACCAAGCGCAGGCTGATACAATGACCATAGATTAATCATAAACAATATACATATAACATTAAAGAAGGTAAATTATACACCAAGAAATACATATTGTGATTTACGTGCATTGAAGGGTCAGAATATAATAAATTCAACGTTGAGGTATAGAAGATTTGCTGCCCGATATGGAAATATTATTTCAAGATATCAGCGACCAATGGGACGTATTAAAGAAATCAGTTAACCAAGCTGCAAAACCGACTACCCTAAACATGTAGGTAATGGGACGTACGAAATGGACGACAGAAATAAAAACTCATGGACATAAGAAGAAATAAAAAATACACTACCATAAAAAAAAAAATATGAAGAGATTCACGGGAAAATTGGGAAACTGTGCAAAGAGGAAAAAGAAGCATGGCTTGAGGAAAATTGCAGGGAAATTTAAAACCAGCACAACGCTCAGAATACCAAATTAATGCATAAAAGAATTAATGACATCACTAACAAAAGAACACACACATCAACGGGTTGCATAAAATCAAAATATGGCAAAATCATTATAGAAAAAGAACAGATTTAACATACGTAGTCACATTATTTTAAAGACCTGTATGATGATACACGAGAAGAACAGTATGATATTCGGAATAACGATGAAGGACATCAATTTTGAAGATGGAAGCTCTGAATGCTCTTAACCATATGAATACTGGCAAGACCCCGGGTCCAGACAACATCACAACAGAAATTATCAATGCCTGAGAAGAATATGGAATATAACAGGTCACCAGACTGCTGTGCACAATATACGATACTGGAGATACGTCTCCCGTGGCCTGGTCGATATAAGAACACAGAGCTGATCCATCTATGTGGTGATCGTAAGAGATGACGAAACATTATCACCACCGCTTATCGACATGGCACGTGATGATGATGATGATGATGATGATGATGATGATGATGATGATGATATATTACCTCGTCGGGAAGCCAATCATATTCGAGGTGAGTGTTGAGGATCCTGGGAGATTCCAGATTGTTGTAAAGTTCAGGGGCGGCCATTTCGAGGTACGCAATCTGTTTGCAGAATGGGGAGTATTCTCCCTTGCCCTTAACAATCATCCCTAGAGTTTCCCACACCCAGTGACAACCTGAAAACAGTATCAATATGTTAATATGTTTGTATTTGTGTCTATTTGTCTCTCTGGTGTCTATCTATCTGTCTGATTATCAATGTTTCAATATTTTAATATTATATTATGTTTGTCTGTACGTGTGTCTGTCTCTCTATCTGTCTAGCTGTCTGTCTAATTATCAATACTTCCATACTTAAATTTTTCAATATGTTTATCTGAATACATGCCTATGCATCTCCCTATCTGTCTAGCTGTCTGTCTAACTATCTATGCTTCTATATTTTAATATTTTAATATGTCTGTCTGTACGTGTGTCTGTTTGTCTCTCTGTCTGTCTGTCTAATTATCAATACTTCTATATTTTAGCTTAGTTTAGTCGACGGATCAACATCACGGCACACGCTTGTAACCCATAAGTGCTCCGTTCTTCTCCTAACTCAAGCGTGAGTCCGGAGAAACTCAGCTCAGTGCAAGAACTCCGTAGCACCGACGAGGATTCTTAAATACTTTGGGTAGATTTTTAACTCTAAATTTTTCCGGGCAGCGACGTTAGGGTACTCTTTCTCGATTTCCAACTGCCAAGGGATTTTATTACGTGAGCAACAATACACACGGGCGTCCGATCTCACTACCCAGAGACCAGGGTAAATTTTGTTACTAGAAGTCCACGTGAAAAATCCCGGTCCTCACCAGGCCTTGAACCCGGGACCTCCAGCTCTCGAGGTGGACATCACACCTCGAGACCACTCAGCGCCCCCTCCCTCCCCCCCCCCCCCCATACAGGATCTAGTTAACACTGGTGACATAGTGGATAGTGCTTATATCCACTGATGGCTGTTCAAGACTTAATCTCCATTTGTGTTACGCTTTTATTTCTATAAAAACCGTGTCGGGCTCGATCCAGTTATTTAAAGTGAAAGTGATACAAAGAACCCTTGGCAGGGTCGTCGCTGAAGCTATGAAGTTTGTGCTTTGTGCGACGCTTTCGACAGGCCGTCCTGCAGAAATAAACCCAGCCATGTTGGATAAACCCCGGTACAATGAAGTGGATTCTCCCACCTTTCAACCTTTCTAAAGACACCTGATACATGCCTGTAGGCGCATTAGGTTTACTGCGAGTTCTCAAGGTCATTCCACCAAAACAAAATTACAGAGAACGTGGAAAAAAGGGTGGTGTGAGAAACATACTGAATGCTTAATATTTAATGTAAGACATCACTACGCTCGGGATATTCCCACACAAGCTCTGACTGCCTCTTCAAATGCCACCGAAGAGAGTATCTATGCCGATATTTTGATCAAAAATCCGCTTGGGTTTTACTCTATGCTTTGGTTATCGTCCAAACCCTCTACTCACTCGCTTCTGAGCCAATCTTTCCGGCTATGGACACTCAGTCTGTTCAGCTGCACTCTCCACACGAACCCAAAAAAGCCTTCATTACATCACCTTTAACAGAGAATAGGTCTCTACCAGATACCAGAGAACCTTGACCATATCACCTTTAACACAGAGTAGTTCTCTACAAGATACTAGAGAAATTTCACCATATCACCTTTACCATAGAGTAGCTGTTCACCCAGAAGGATACATATGTGTGTGTATCTAGTAAAGATAACAATGTGCCATTCTATCACTCTCTTTCATATATTTCTTCATCCACATATCATTCAATGCTATCGGAGAACAATAACAATATAAAAGATATGTGTTATAATGGCATGGATAAAAGTCACAAATAAATACTGCACTACTCAGCTATATTAATTAATGGTGTGGCAATTGTTATTAGCTATGAGTAATATACTAGTCTACCATAGGAGACTGGCTATTATACTAGGGTTTTAATATTATTATTATGTTTATTATTAAGGTGGGGTAGTACAGAAATAGTGTTCGAATAATTTGGGATTATATGTATAGGGATTAGTGATGTCTTTGATTTCTTGTGGAAGATTGTTTCACAGACGAGCTGCGGAGTACGCTAAGCTTGTTTTGTAAGTCTATCCTAGGCTTCGGAATGTGTAATATATTTAGTAATTTGGGGCATTCCGATGTAGGAGAGCTAGAGGAGCTAATATGAGAGTTAACGCCCTGCCTGGTGCCGCATATATTGAAATGCTGAAGATCAAATGGTTCAACCATCTCGTTAGAATACAACAACATCAACTACCAGCACTGACGCAACATCAAAGAAGATCTGATAAGAGAGCAAGAGGACGCCCGAGAAGAACGTGGAAGGACGACATCAAAGGTATTGTACAATCACAAGGAATGAAACGCTCCAGTGCCACTAATCGGACACGGGGACGTCAACTAACCCTCCCTGCGCCGCTTGACTGCAAAATTGGAAGGTGATGATGATGGTGATGAGGAATGTCCTGTTACTCAACAACATCACGCCCTACCTCCGAAGTGAGTAAGCAAAAGTAAAGGACTGTTGCATGTATTAAGGCCCATCAAGCGGATGGCACTAGACCTGTATTCTTATACACTAACCAGCACGAGATGGATGTTGTGATCCGTATAGCACCGTCCGCGTTGATTTCCCTAGACATGCCCTTGCACCCTTTAAGGCTTGTTCAACCTGTCAGCCCATATCATTTCTTTTTTAAATCCTTCCGTATTAGAATTGAATCCATGACCACCAGACCGCAGACTAGAATCTAATTACAACGTTACGGCACCAGCACCCACTACACAAGTTAGCAAGTTAGTTGCATATCCTTTACAGCAGTGCTTCCCAAACTTTTCACTTTCGCGGACCGACATAAAAATTTTCCTTTTGCACCAGGGACCGGTGTTTTTTAAAACAACATTTTCGCCTTGTAATCTGGAATTTTATATGACCTCAATATATATTTT
>CAWUFQ010000052.1:0-15000 GCA_963921405.1 Cepaea hortensis | reverse complement strand
ATTTTGTCTTGTCTCCTCTTATTAACCTAATGGTGTAGATGAAACAATTTGCTGAACATGCGCAAAGATAAACATCAGGTGTACTTGTTCTTCCACAACATCAAGTGCATATACAAAGCAAACACTCATTCCATGCAACCAAAGCAACATATCTAGCCTTGAACTGCCCCGATCCATAGACTCAACGGAAAGTGTGGATTCGGTCGAAAAGAGGCATCATCCACTCAGCGCTGGTAGTTATTTCCTTCTCTTTTACAGGACGTCGCAATCAAACCCAGCAGTTTTATTAATTTTATTTTCTAAGCAATTTTACATTCAGAAGTTTGCAATTGCTTTATGAACCGATGACGCTCAAGCCTTTGTGAAAATCAACGCAGCGTTGGTCTGTTCTCACATCGACAGCGGTTGAGTTCTATTCCTCGACCTGGTATCCTGAATTCTGAACTGCGTTCAATACACCTAAGCCACGGACGTATTACAAAATACTCAGAGCTAGACAATAAAAAATAATTAAATAGAATCGGCTTCATTGCACCTGGTTTTATCCCATATGGCTCGGTCGCTTTTCGCAGGGTTCTCTACCGACAACATCGCACAAAGTACAAACTCCGTAGCTCCAGCGACTAACCCCAGGAGTCTCCGAGAAAACTGCACTCGTGAACCAAATGTTGCAGGCTGGATTCGAACCAAGAACCTTCGGAAAGTGTAACCATTTTGGCACGGAGACTCGGACAATGGGCAAAATACCTAAAGGCAGACAGCATATACATCCAAGAACCAAACACTGCCATACATGAAAGAAAGGACAACAACACGCGTACCTGTCTTGACGTATCCAGAAATGATGATGTCATCCTGTCTCATTTTCACTGACTTCACATTTTGGAAATATTCAACTCCGTTAGGGGTGAATAACTTGTTGTCAAACAGGGTGAGGTTAACCCCCTTGCCTGCTGCATCCTTGACACCGGCTGTGTCTATGAAACCAATGGTCCGATGGCATAGTTTCTGTAGAAGACAGGGGTATATGAATACTGAGGATAGCTGATGAATTATTGTATGAATTCTTAGATATTTCATTAGACCAGAATATGATATAGTAAACACACTGAATGGGTGTTCACAACAATTACAAATTAAAATGGATAGAGGAAAGAGACAGTCACATATAACTGAGCTATGTATAACATTACACGCTGCTACCTGCTTTCTGTTTGTGCCAAATGTTGGGCGGCGCTCAACAACCCGACACATCAGATTGTGTCAGCGGCTTCGGGTGGATTGATTTTATTTGATTTGATTTAACTTTATTTTCAAAGGGTCACAAATTGGCACGCAGGCCCATCTTACATTCGGCCCTTCCAATCACTCATCTTTTGTTCATCAATGGTGCTTTATATATTCACATAGGAAAAAACATTGTAAAATGAATGCTGTAAACATAAACAATGCATATTACCATATTATGAGACACATCCCCAACCCACCCCCACCCCCACCGACCACACATCCCCCACCCACACACAAACACATCCCCCAACCCACCACACGCATCCACACACACACACACACACAGACACTCATAAATTCCCCCACCCACCCACGCATCCCCACATACAGATCCCCCACCCACACACACATTCTCCAACCACACACATTACTCCACCCACACACACACATCCCCCAACCCACACATGCCCACCCACCCACACATCCTAAACCCACCCACCCACACCCACACACACTTAACCACCCAGACAAACACACATCCCCCAACCACATATCCCCTACCAACTCACACATCCCCTACCAACCCACAGATCCCGCACCAACCCACACATCCCGTACCACCCACCCACACACACATCCCTCAACAACACACCCACCCCCACCCACTCACCCACATCCCTCCACGCACACACATCCCAGCACACGCACACACATCCCCCACACGTACACATATCAACCACCCACACACACATGAGCGCAGTTGGGAGTGCATAAGACTTATCCTGGTACGAGGAAATGCAACATAAAGACTAAATGTCATGGCAGGGCAGACCAGACCCTAAACTATTGTCGGCAACTGGCATAGGATCAAAGGTCTGACAGGCGGACAGTCAGGGCGTTACTTTGCTAACCCGGCAGCTTCTGCAGGTTGTCTTGTTCCAACGTATTGGTGTTACCTTTCCTCGGGAGTAAACTAGTCACGCCAGGCGATGAATCATGATTCATGGGCAACACAGTATGTGCTCATTTCAGCCCAGACTTTGTGTTATGGAAAGATCATTCTTACATCTATGGGTTGTAGTTATGCTTTAATTGAAGCACAGTGTAACAAACTATTGTCTGTCAAGACGGCGGGTGCCAGTACAGGGGAAAGAAAATTAATTGGAATAAATCAAGCAAACTGTGACGAAGTCTCCAGCTTCCCCATCATCTTGTGATTAAATTGGAGAAAATTCTCTTCAACACCCTTATGTAATTATAGAAGAATCTATATTCGTTTTATTCCTATATATCTATGTATAGATAGTACCTGTCTATAGTTTAAATCAACTCCTATTTAATGTTATGAATGTATATGAAGAAATACGTTACATTAGTATAAGGGGAGAGGCTTAATTTACAAAGTAGTGTACCCAGCCAAATCTACAAATTTGGCTACGACAATTTCACTATTTGGTCGGAGAAATTAACGGCAACGAACTCCCTGGCACGACCACTTCCGGTCAGGGGAGAAATAGCGAAACCCGGCTTTTTGCAGTCCAGACGTCGGTGTAGAAACATATGCTAGTCACTAGGCTCTTAGAAAATACTTATAAAGTGTTAAGAGTTTTATCTTTGGCGCGTATTACGGCCATAAATATATTTAGATATATTAGAGAGATTCCTAGAGCAGTTTTCGTACCCGACAAGTGTGGTCAGAAGATTAGAAGGATTTGACACCTTCAGTGCCAAGCTTTAGATGCGCCAACTTGTGTGACTTTTGTGAAGCATCACTTACCACCATCTCACTTATGCCTACTAAATAGGGTTTACACTCACTGTGCAAATCAAAGGAGCAGAAGAAAAGATAAGTGGCCAAACTTACCGTTGGCCACCACCACCACCACCATCTACATAGTTCAGGCCAAAATTACCTCAGTGATTAAAAAGTTTAGATGATGCAACATTATAGCAAGATAGGATACTAAGATATAGAGGGAATTGTAACCCCCTTTTTCTTGTACAGGGCTGACTCCCGTGGAGCACCCAACGTGTTTTCTATGATTAAAATGCAACATTGTTAGTTTCTAAAATTTACAACAGCTAGTTGTTACCTTACTTAGTAACCTTAGTCATAGTAGAGTGAGAAGATACGAAAGTTTGTCTCTTTTAAATATTTTACTCTGTCTTTCTCCGTGTCGGTGAGAGTGATTAGAGTTTGGGGGCTCGAGTTTTTTATTTCAGGCACGTAGCTAGACAACCTTGGCAGACTGTCTTTCTCATACAAGTATAATTGTATGCCATTCCTGTCTGCCTGAACACTGTCAGAAGATTAGACTTGTTCTGGGACCTTTACTCCGTCTAGAATTACGAGCTATTCAGTCGTGTCTTCTCCAGTGACTTATTTTTCTATTCTTAGAAAGTCTATCCGCAGCAACTTTGATAGATTCCTTATCATCGTAGCTGACGCTACGCTTCACAAACGATAACCCGAACTTCCTTAGTAAAGTCTCACTTCAAGTGAAGTAAGGCAGTCTAGAAACGGTTGAGGTATTTTAGACATCAAGGATGATGGTACCCTTAAGAACAGTATTCCCCACAGTGAAAAGACTGGTAGGATATGCAACGTGACCCCTCACGCGGTTGTGTGGAAGTTAATAAAAAATAGTCTTATTCCGGAAATAAATCAATGTGAGGATTGAACACATCAAAAGGACCAACTGTTGACCAGACTTCTTGAAATGTGTCAAGAGAAATGAAGAACTGAAAATGGAAGTCAAGGAGATAATCGTGAAAGCCAACACCAAACTAGTGCCTGCACAGCGAAGAAAAGCCCATTTTGTGAGCACTAAAGGCATGCAGCTTGAATTTCTCATACCAGATCCAAACGAAATCGTTGCCTAAATTGTAATATGTTTGGAAACATTAAAATGAAAATACGCATGGATTGGTAAATATGTAGACATTATCTTTAGCGGCCTTCGGTCTGCTATGAGCTGTCTTAGTGGCCACAAATGTTTCCCTAATTTGGATAGTCCGGTTAGGGGTCGTTGGGTGATTCGGTCAATACCTGGCCATCTGCCTTTCAGAACATGTAGGGGTGCTTATTTTAGATTGGTGGCCACTGGGCTACCGCATACACATATGATCGTAAATACGCGCATATGCACAGACACGTAAATACACGCAGACACGTAAATACACACATACACACAGACACGTAAATAGACGCATACACACAGGCATGTAAATGTGCGCATACACAGAGAAACGTAAATACACACATACATACAGATACGAAAATATCCACATACACACCTACCTACATACAGAACCGTAAATACACACATACACACCTACACACTGACACGTAAATATACACAAACACAGACGCGCATATAAACACATACACACAGGCACTAAATAGACACATACACACAGACACATAAATAGACACATACATACAGATACATAAATGCAGACATAAACACCGAAATATAAATACACGCATACATACAAATACATAAATACACAAATAAACAGGGATACATAAATACACGCATTCACATATACACAACACACACACACCATATGCACACAGACACATAATACACGCATACACACCGCCACATAAATACTCACATACACACAGATACATAAATGCACACATACACACAGATACATAAATACACGCATATACACAGATATATAAATGCACACATGCATATAGAAACATAAAACACACATATACATAAATACACGCATACAAATATATACATAAATACACACATACACATAGATACATAAATAGACACATACACATATATACGGCATACACATACACACATATACATTTCTTCTTCTTCTTCTTTCGTTCGCTTGAAATATGTCTATAACTGCAATGCTGTCTCTTATATGAATTTAACTGTCTTTTTCAGTTCACATAGATTTTATCTTCCAGTGTTGTCTCTCTAGGTCAGAAGCTTTGCCTAGATATGGTGTATTTTGGGCAGTCTTGGAGTATGTGCTCTGCTGTCTTTGACGCCAATCCACATGTGCACATGGTTGTTTCACCAATCTTGAATTTTGTATACATGTGGTTGCGTAATCTATTGTGTCCTGTTCTGAGGTGCAGAATAATGACTTGTTCCGGTCTGTCCATAATGTGCTAATCATCTTGAGCAGGTTTTGGTGGCTTTCTGACTGATTTGATCATTCTTTTCTTTTGGCGGTATGTAACGGGCACATCAGGCTGTTCTTCTTTGGCTCCTTCCTTAGCCAATTGATCAGCTCTGTCGTTTCCGGGTACTCCACAGTGGGATGGTATCCACTGTATGGTGACCTTATGCTGACTGCTAAGTTCAGAAAGTAGTGTCCTTAGTAGTGTTAGTACTGGCAATTTCCCAGACAGGAGCGCCTCGAGTACTGATTTTGCATCTGTCAATAGCACCACAGATTGTGTACCATTGCTGGAATTTAGTAATTTCTATGTTGCTATCTTGATTGCCTCAATTTCAGCATCGTAGTTATGGCAGTACTTTCCTGTCGGTACTCTGGCTGTGTCCCTAGTATTATTTGGGTATTCTATGTACACTCCCGCTCCTCCATTTTGAACAGCATTTTGTGCTAACCCATCTGTGTAGACTCGGATCCAGAGGTCCTGTGGGTATTCTTCATCAAGGAAGCGGAGAGTGGCTGTTTTTGATGCTGAACACCACGCAGTTGACCCATATTCCAGGTGTGGTCGTATGCTCTGTTGGTAAACTTTGCTAAGTATTTTCCCAATGGCTCCCCATGTGATTCCACTTAGCTTTCTCAGGATGGCTATTTTCCTTCTGGCTTTTGCTACTGCTTTGTTGATGTGTTTTCTCCATGTCAGCCTGCCATCAAATGTTACGCCAAGGTATTTTGTTTCTTTATCTTCTCTTAGGGGTGTTCCATTTATCTGGATCATCCCTGCCTTTTGTTTTGGAGAGAGGGTAAATAGGGTGGTGCTGCACTTGTCAGTGTTTATGCTGACACACCATCTATTTGCCCATGCAACAAATGTATCTACAGCTCTTTGTAGCAATCTGGTGGCCACTGATGCATGTTCATTTGTGCTCCATAGAACCAGGTCATCGGCGTACATTGCCGCTTTAATTCCATGCTGTAGATTAGCAACGAGATCATTGATGAAGATTAGAAAAAGTGTGGGGGACAAGACTCCACCCTGGGGAACACCGTGACGCAGTAGTACTTTCTTGCTCTTGAGACCGTCTATCTGTACTCGGGCTCTTCTGTTGTGCAAGTATGCTTTCACCCATTTGTACATTCTTACATTGACGTTGCAGTTTCTCAGTTTCTTCATCAGACCTTCTTTCCAGACTGTGTCAAAGGCTTTATTCAGATCTATCCATGCCGAAAGCACCAGCATCTTCTCTTCTAATGCATCCTCAATTTGTTGAGAGAGGTAGGTTGTCTTAACTTCCGTAGAGTAGCACTGCCTAAAGCCAGCCTGCTGTGGCACAAGGATGTTTTTACTTTCAATGTACCACTGCAGTCTGTGATTGATGATGCGCTCCAGTGTTTTGCAGAGACAGCTGGTGAGGCTAATTGGTCTGTAGCTAGAGGCAATGGAACCATCTTTCCCTGATTTTAGGAGGGGTATCATGATTGCTTCTCTCCAGGCTTGTGGAACACTGCCTAAGGTCCAACTGTTATTGAAGATCTGCAGCAGCTTTGCTTTGGCCTCTGTTCCTATGTTCCTGATCATTTCATTGGAGATACCATCAGTTCCTGGTGACTTTCTAATTTTCAGTTTTGATATGGCTAGCTCCAGTTTGCTGATTGTATTGGGTGCCTCCAGAACCTCATGTACTATTTCCTTCTGCCCTGTATGTTGCCGTTTCTCTCGAATCTCTTGTTGTTTCTCTGGACTAATTTTGATATTGTTATCTTGTGCGAATGAGTCAGCAAAATGGTCAGCTGCTTGCTTTCTTGTTAAGATGTTTCCATCTTTATGTAGTGCAATTTTTGAGTTTCTCCCTGTGCCCTCATCGTTAAGTTGTTTTATTAGCTTCCACAATTTCCTTGTGTCTCTTTCAAAGTTCAGAGACTCCGTTTTCTCCTACCAACTTTTCCGTCTAGCCTGCAGCTTCGCCCTTTGAAATTTGGCTTTTGCGTGCTGGAATTTATTGTGGTGCTCTTGGCTGGATGTGCCCTCTGCTTGCTTTCTACACACTTCCACATCATTATGCAATTTTCCAGTTCACTACTAAGGTTTATATTGTTTAAGGGCTCCTCTTGGTACTGTTTCTCCCGTTGCCTGTAGTATGCATTTCCTAAACTCTTCAACTACTTTATTTATGTCTTTCTCAGTGTTCAGGTTTCTAACCAGTATGCTGGTGTGATTCTTGTACATTGCCCAGTCTGCTTTCTTGTAGTTCCACCTCGAGAGGGTCCTGCTTTCACTTACAAGCTCATTTTTTCTACAGTTAGAAAGACTGGCCGATGGTCACTGCCACCATGTTGTTTCCCAACAATTCGTGTAATGTTCCACTCCAGGTCTGGTGAATGAAAATCCAGGTCAGGTGTAGTTGTAGTGGGCCATGATCTCGAGTAGAAAGTATGTGGGTCGGACTGCTTGTTAACCAAGATGAATCTATTCTCATCCTGCCAGTCTTCCAGTCTCTCTCCTCTTTGATCCATGTGATCATAGCCCCAGCTCTGCGAGTGGCTGTTGAAATCGCCACACACAATCATTTGTTCTTTTAATGGTAGTGTATCCAGTGCCTGTGGGCGGTCATTTGGACAGTAGTAATTGATCAGATGTAGGTATGTATTACCTGTCTTAAGTTTAAGTGTCTGATACTCAGCCCCTTCCATGTAGACTTCGATTTGGGAAGCAGTAATGTTATTTTTAACAAGGGTCAGTATCCCACCTTTTCGCCTGTCCTTTCGGTCAGATCAGTAACACTGTTAGCCTCTGATTTTGAAGGCTATATTTTCGTTGAGGTGACTTTCTTGCAAGCAACATACACTTACTTTCTCTTGGACCAGGAAGTTTTCAAATTCTATTTTTTTTCTCTTTTAGTTGCTGACTCCCTCCGCATTCCAGTGCATTATTTTAAGTTTTTGTTTAGTATGGCCAGCCGTTCTATTCTCATGTCCCCTGGCTCCACAGGACACCTGAGAAGGACCTCCATTACTTGTGGTTAGACCCTTTCGAGACATAGGGCCCGGCACTGCACCTGCCTGAGGATCCAAAGCAGGGCGAGTACCATAACATTTAGCAGTAGTCGACATATTCCATTTTGCGTAATTGCATGGCATCCTGATTTCTGTGGTGCGCCTCCTGGCTGGTTGCCTCCGTCTTCAGCACCTTTCCTTTGCTAGAGCAGACTGTGGTCTCAGTCGAGTTTAGATGTGTACGCGCGCACACACGTGTTTGCGCATGCATGTACGTGCATACACATTTAGAGCATACTGGTTATTTTTCGGCGCCAGAAACTCGCCGTCGCCCCATCTCCTGTTAGTAGAAACAGTTCCGCCACGTGAAGGCCAAGAGTTGGACTTATGCTGCAGAGGCTATGTATACACAATCCATTGGGGTATTTAAGCAATGTTGGGCGCTCACCCCAACACTGCGCCCCGGCTACATACAGCAACATTTGGAACCACACAGAAACATAAAAACACACATACACATAGATGCATAAATATACATACACATAGATACATAAATAGACACATACACATATATACGGCATACACATACCCACACCTAACTAACTACTTAACCGCCCGAGTGTTTGCCTGCCTGAATCCATGCACCCATCCAACCATACACACTTTCATAATACACACACGAGCGGACGGATATACGATCAGACAGACAGACAGACAGACAGACAGACAGACAGAACGAACGAACGAACGAACGAATGAACGAACTTTATTTTAAAAGGGTAACAAATTGGGCACGCAGGCCCGTCTTACATTTGGCCCTTTCGATCACTCATCTTTCATTCATCAAATGTGCATGTGCATGCAGACAGACAGACAGACAGACAGACAGACAGACAGACAGACAGACAGACAGACAGACAGACAGACAGACAGACAGGCAGGCAGACCAGACCAGACCAGACCAGACCATACCAGACCAGACAAACAGACAAACAGACAAACAGACAGACAGACAGACAGACAGACAGACAGACAGACAGACAGACAGACAGACAGACAGACAGACAGACAGACAGACAGTTAGGAATGTAGAAAGGTATGATTGTATATTGTTTGGTTGGAAGGTAGGTAGGCAGGTAGGCATGCAGGTAGGTAGGCAGGCAGGCAGTTAGGTAGGTAGGTAGGTAGGTAGGTAGGTAGGTAGGTAGGTAGGTAGGTAGGTAGGTTCTAACCAAACAAAACTCACCGCTACAGGACCCAACTCCTCACTGGTTGCCATGGGACTGTTCGTGTAGACCTGCTGCTCCTCGTGAAGAAATCCTTTCTGTCTGTGCTCTAGAAAAGCAATAATCCCAAGTCCTCGAACCTAGGCCTACAAGAGTGAAGTTGTGACTAGAAAACTGATAAATGATTCTCCGCTTCACACTATCCGTCAAGCGCACGTTAGTTTCATGCCACATAATATATAGATTTTCTGAAGTCAGCGGTTTTTTCAGTGACATGGTTATGAAATACATACATGTTACCATTTATATACCTTTTGGCCTACTTACCTACTGGCTTATGATAGTTTGTTACATTGCGTTTCTAACAAGGCGCAACTACAACCCATAAGGAAGGAGGGGAAAAGGAGGGAGGGACACTAGAGAATGTTATATCTCTCCATAGCACAAAGCCTGGGCTAAGTTGTAGAGATCATGTGTTGCCCATTCAGCATGACCCCTCACTCGGCCTGCCTAATTTACTCCAGAGAAAAGGTAACACCAATACATCTGGAACAGAGCAAGCTGCAGAAGCTGCCGGATCAGCAACGCAATGCTCTAAATGTCCGCCTGTCGGAACTTTGATCCCAAACCAGTTTCCGACCAGCGCTTAGGACCTGGTCTGGCCTGCCGTGATATTTAATCTTTAGGTTGCATATCCTCGTACCAGGGTCACTCTTTCGACTTACGGATGTTTCGTTATTCTGGTTGAGCTGTTTGCTAGTTGTTGTACATTCTACTTTGCGTTAATTTTCAGCTCACATATTTGCATTCCATGGGGTGAGTTGGATTATAAATTCAAAACAATGTATTTCTTTAGTGAATATAAACCATCCATCCACCATGCGCCATGCTGATAAGCGTGGGCGGTCGTGTTCTGCCATCTCACTCGATCACCAGAGTCGTGGATCGGCTCCGTGTTTCTGTCTCGACCATGCCACGTAGCCAAGCCATCCAGGTATTTACTTCTCGGTCTTCCCCTTGGTCTCTTCCCTTCGATCTTACCAGTTGTCACCAAGTTCTCCAAATCATTTCTTCTCATAATATGCCCAAACAATTGTGACTGTCTACGTCTAATGTGTCTAATCAGTTTACGATCTTCATTTGTTTCTTGAAGGACTTGTTCATTGGTTTTTCTTATAAACACAGAAGCAATAAACAAAATATTGCACTATTTCTTGTCTGACATATATTGCTGCAACTTTCCAGGTGCATTTTGCAGTTATATATCACATAACGTGAATACATGAATAATACTTTGACGGAGATACTCAGTGTATAGTCGCTGATATTGTTGGAATGTGGAGTACGTTATCACTTTACGGAAGTTTAAGATTTAAGTTCTTCTGTTTGCATAGGAAGGTTGAACTAATGGCCCAACACAGTTTCATGTAACGATCTTTTTTTTTCTGTTAATATATTCATCTCACCCCTGACTCAGTTATTCCCTCTTCTCAATGTGTATAAACTACTCTCTGTCATGCCCTCTTCTCTATGTGTGTAACCTTCTCTTTCTTTATTGTGTTCCCATCCCACTCGCGATGTCGCTATATAGATTGACCTCTCTCTTCCGCCCAGTCAACACTTCCTCACAGTTTACACTTGCCTGTCCCAGTATCACTTCCGGCCTACTGTTTTACGGAGATCGTGGTACACAGTTTTGATGTTTGTGCCCCAGAATTTAGAGGTTTCCTTGACTCACGTGTTAAAATTTATAACTTTTCGTGTTGTTCTTGTTCAGAGTAGTTGCATCAGTGTCTGTTTTTGTTTGCTGCGACGGTTTCTAGTCGCATCGTCCATTTCGTAACCTGTGTTTGTTTTATTGGAAAGCTAACCGAGTGTCACGAGCTAAATATGTGAGCTCAGATCACATTGAACTGTGTACACGCCTTTACGGAAAGAAGCACACTTTGGTGATGGCCAGGAGAAAAAGAGTTCCCCTAACCTTGACAGAGAGAAGTAGACACTAACCAATTGTTGCTTTGCTCATTGTAGGTTTGACGTTGAAACATTCATAGCATGTGATGGAAGAGATTGTAGAGATGAAGCAAACTATTTCTGTGGAACAAACAACCGTTGGCAAGAAGGAACAGAAATCGAGCATGAGGTAGACAACGATACAGGTAGGAAGATACCATCAAGAGAAGGACAAACAGCAGTCTGACAGAATGTACAATCAAGGCGAGAGGCAAACAGTGTTGGAAATCTATTTCAGCCAACCTTCATTGTGGAGACGGCACTTAATTGACTGAAGGTGAAAAATATACTACCAATACAAAGATGCTGAGTGAAGTAAGAACAAGAAGGGTATAGTACTATATCGGGCCTGTATTCTTGTATGAGAGTAAGAAGTAGACAATAAGCAGACAAGCTGAGAAACATCTGGTGAACTGTGGCTACAGATGATGATGTGAAGAATAACATAGAATGACAGAAAAAGCAACAAAAACACCCGAGGCAGATCGTTAAAAAGCAGAGGACAGGTGCACATTTATTAGAGAAATTAAATGTTTACAGTCAAGATCTTTCGGACATGCTATAAGATTAAGCTAGTTGGTTGGGTAGTTAGTAAATTAGTTAGTTGGTTGGTTGGTAAATTAGTTAGTTAGTTAATTAATTGGTTGCTTAGATGTGTGGTTGGTTTTGGGTTGGTTGGTTGGTTGGTCAGTTAGTTAGTTGATTGGTTAGTTGGTTGGTTGGTCAGTAAGTTACTTAGTTGCTTTGTTAGTTGGATGGTTAGCTAGTTAGTTAGTTAGTTTGTTGGTTTATTGGTCAGTTAGTAAGATAATTAGTTAATTAGTAAGTTTTTTGGTTAGTTTGTTAGTTATTTATTTAGTTAGTTTGTTAGTTGGTCGATTGGTCGGTTAGTCAGTCAGTCAGTCAGTCAGTCAGTCAGTCAGTCAGTTAGTTATTTAGTTAGTTAGTTAGTTAGTTAGTTAGTTAGTTAGTTAGTTAGTTAGTTAGTTAGTTAGTTAGTTAGTTAGTTAGTTAGTTAGTTAGTTAGTTGATTTTTTGGATACGTAGTCAGTTAGTTAGTTCTCCTGCGAATATAAATCAATAAAAATATGGTATAATAAATCATTGCTAGCTTTCCCAACATGTTAATGTTTATCAGAGTTAATAAACAATTAGTAAAACACTATCAGCTTACATACACACAGACAGGCGAAAGATATCTATGTTGAAGTGTTATGTTTTGTACACATACCTGATATGGCTGCAATAATTCTCAGCGACCGTTTGTGTCGGGAAAATCCTCGACGTATCTGATAACTAAATGAGAGCACACATGTTTTAGCTTGCGTTCCCGTTTGGCAGGCAGTAATTGCATTGTAAATTGCGTATGGAAGTGCAAATATGACGTCCACGGGGAACATTTACTGAAAACAGGCGTAAGTTTAATGTATATCTGGATAGTGCAGGATCCGGTGATCTACCTATCTGTCTGTCTGTCTGTCCGTTAGTCCGTCCATCTGTCTGCCTGCCTGCCTGCCTGCCTGCCTGTGGGTTGGTTTTTGGATGGGTCTGTGGGTGGGTGTGTGGGTCGGTCGGTCAATAAATCATTCACGAGTTGGATTGCAGTGCAGATAGCTTCAGGAATAGACATTTTGGGCAACATTATGAGAAGAGAAAACTTTAACATATTGAATCAATTGAAAATAGTAGCGGAAAAACACGTAGAAGAACACTCTCGACAGATGGTCATCAAAACATTGGAAGATATCAGCACATGAATTGATTGATTGATTTAGGAACCGACATAACAGCATTCGGGGCATCAGCACATAAATGAGACATTCTAGTGGAAGCGTGCTCTCCCTCGCCAGCTAGCAAGAACTCTGATGCTGATGGTGACTTTATCAAACTATTCGGTATGAATTACACCATGGCGAGTGCCAGCTCTGTGGCGAAGTCCTGCTCTATGGCGAAGACCGGCTCTGAGGCGAAGACCGGCTCTGTGGCGAAGGTCGCACTATGGCGAAGACCGGCTCTGTGGTGAAGACCGGCTCTGTGGCGATGGTGTACTGTTACGAATGCAATTCTTAATCCCGCAGACCGCATTCGAAACGCAGCTGGTTGAGATTTATCAGCAGACCAACTTGCGATGGTTTCCCATACAAAGGTATGAGTGTCGGTTGTTCAGAAAGCAATGGCTGAACATAAACTTGCCAAGAAATCACGAACAGCCAATAATGCTGCGGTTGACTGAAACATACTGTAAAGGATATGCAACTAACTAATAAAATATCAAAGAGCGCACCAGTCCCCATACATACAATCTCTACCTATCTTAACACTATCGCAGCACATACTATTTAACCCCTTTTTAATTTTAAAAAAAAAATAATCTCAACTAAAAAAAAAAAACATAAAGCTTAGTTGCATATCCTTTACATGACTTCGCAGTAAAACCCAGTATTTTTTTTTTTAAACTGTAATTTCTTGGCAAGTTTATGTTGAGTAGTTTGCCATTGCATTCCGAACGACCGGCACTCATACCAATTTTATGAAAACCAATGTGAGGCGGTCTGCTATCACATCGCCCACACCTATTTTTTCCAGAAGTAGAATAAACATTCTCCTAACTGTTATATCGGCCGTAGCTAATTATACATGCCGTGTGAAAAGAAAATAATTTTAGTGAGTCACATACTAATGATTGAGAAAGTTGTAAGGAAGGTAAAGGCGGAATGTGCTATTGGAGGAACATCCAAGCTGCTTGGTTAAGCAGATGATATAAATATTATAGGGGAAAATGAACAAAAGACATTGGAAATATTGACTCACTTAAATGAAAAAGCCCAACAGATGGGCTGGTTATCAACCAAGATAAGACAGAATATATGGTAATTTCAAGAGAAGGAATGGCTAGAAACTCTGGCCACATACAAATAGATAATATGACCATTAAAAGAACGGTAACATACAAATACCTGGGTACAATCTTCAACTGCTCCAACATAATAAGGGAAGAAATGCAAGCTAGAATAAACTCTGGAAATAAGATATACTATGCAGTACAACATCTGCTAAAATCAAATGCGCTATCTCGTAACACCAAGATCACAATATACAAAACACTGATTAGACCAGTTGTACTGTGTGGCTCTGAAACCTGGAGTACAACTAAAGGAGACGAAGCCTTGTTACAAACCTTTGAGAGCAAAGTCTTAAGACGCATGTTGGGCCCATTAGGGATACACAAAATGGAGAGTGGAAAAGAAGAAGCAACAAAGACATTTATGATCTGTTTAAGTCCCCGCTAATCACTGGTATCATGAAGGCTAATAGACTACAATGGCTGGAGCATATAGAAAGAATGGAAGATAATAAGGAAACAAAACTCGCTTACACTCAG
>CAWUFQ010000051.1:10000-37500 GCA_963921405.1 Cepaea hortensis | reverse complement strand
TACAAATACGGGTCTATCTCCATTTGCAAAATGTGCCTTTTGCGTGTAAAAGGAACCGTTGCTTTACTCTTTAAAATACTTATTTATTTTTGGTGAATTTTTGGGGGTATATTTATGCTATCAGTGTCAAACTTGGACGTTATCCAATTCACATATAAGCAAAATCAACACCTGCGAGTTGAGATATCGGAGAAGAGCAGCCAACTTAACCACCCGAGACCGAGTAAGAAAAGATGTTATCCTCTTGTGCCACATATTTTGAAAGGCATATGATCAAATGGTTAATTAGAATAAGTTAATTCAGACAACCGCCTGGTAGGCAAACCAACCAAGGAGCTCTGTCTGCATCGATATTTTAATGGTCCAGTGTTATACAAACCAGTTTATCTTGTCTTCTACTTTTAATCCACACCTTATGGCGTTGGTTGTCATGATTGTGCATCCTCTAGCTCTGATACTGCCAATTTTAGCGTTAATGTTACTTTCAGGGACTTTTGTAAAGGCATTGAGAGAGAGGTTTGGGGTATGTGGCGCTAGCTCCATATATTATAGATCAATCGGAACTCGATCAGTGATGTGCTGAATATCCCTATGATCGATTATTCTTCCCATGATATTTCTGGTACCGATTTCAGGTTAGATCTACCCCACAGATCAGGGCAGCTTAAAAATTAAATCCACCTCGGTGGGGATTAGAATAAATGATCAGAGGGTCGATATGATAATCACTGCGCCACCGCGACCCCCAGGTTACTTTGTTAAGCTTTGATGTTAAGCTGTCTAGAATCTTATCTCCAGGCTTTCCCCTTTCTCTTTTGCTCTTCAGTTTTTATGTTTCTCTGTGTGTTCTAGACGTGCTTCTTGTGAATGGCTTCTGTTTTTGTGCAGTTTAGGTCAAAGCTTTATTTTCTTTGTGACTCTACGACGTCCGTTTTTGTGCAGTTTACATGTATGCTTTATTATCTTTAACATTATCATTACATCTGTTTTTGTGCAGTTTAGAACGATGGTTTATTTTTTATTGTATAAATTGTTTTAAAATACATTTACTTCTATGTTCGTGCAGTCTAAACCTATTTCTTATTCACCTATATATGTCCATTGTTCCTGAGGCTGCATTTCATTTCCCACCATCAAAAACTGTGTCTTCAGAGATTCTTAGGATGTTTATAGTATTCCCGCCTACTAGCATTCCTAAAGTAGACCAGACAGATCTCATTAGTAAGCCACCGTATAATCTAAACGGATAACCCGGCTCGACTAGCTGTAGATGTCCAAAGCCTGAAATAGTCTGGAAATTTGTATAATCCATGTAGGAAGACATATATTACCACGCTTCCACAATCATTGCCTGAGTTCCTGCACACGAAGACGCAATATAGCCACTCACCCCGGGACCTATCTCTGCGTTATCAACCACTTTATTTGTCTAGCTGATGCTCATGTCACGCAGCCGTGCTACCTCGGCGCCAGTTAGAATCTATATATTCATACTCGAGTGATACTTTGTTTTGCTCATGTGAAAAATAGTATGCCGGTTGTTTGTTGTTTTTCTTGTATGTCATAATAATGGACGCGTTTGTTGACTGTTACTTAGGCATCCTGACGTCCAGTTTACGCATTATATCATTTCCTGTTTTGCTGTATGAAATGATGATGAAATATAGAAGACTAGCTGACCCTGCCCGGCTTCGCCCAGTCCCTGGTGGGAAGCATCTCATTTAATTCATATAAGCAGTCATATAAGTTCCCGTTCCCGTTACCGACTATCTGTCTGTCTGTCTGTCTGACCCGGCCCGACATCGCTCAGCTCCTGATGTGGAGCATCTCATTTAATTCATATAAGTAGTCATATAAGTTCCCGTTCCCGACTGTCTATCTGTCTGTCTATCTGTCTGCCTGACCCTGTCCGGCTTCATTAAATTCATACAACAAAAAAAGTAACTTAAAAGAACGTTCTTCTACACACCATCCATTATTTTTAATGAAAACTCTTTCTAATCACCTGCATGACTACAGTAACTTCTTAAGCAAAAAAAGATGAGTTACAATGTTATGCATTGTGCATCATTTTTATGAAAACTTTGAAAATGCCTTACAGATTGTATCATTATTTATTATAACTCATATGCCGGTACATAACTATGGACAAAGAGTTTATAAATCTTTGAAAACGATGCCACAATATGACTATAAGTTATACAGAAAAGTTATGCCCCTTGAAATAACTTTTACAGAGTTAGGTCCCCTGAAATATATGAAATTATGATGAAAAATGAAAAATGAAATAATACTGAGTAAGCAGGCGATTTCACACTAACAAAATATCACAGTTGTCAGCTCTGGAATGAAAGGAAGGCGTGTAGAAAATTTCATCTCAATCGGATGGGCCGTTCGCGAACAAATAAAGGCCATACATACAGACAGAGATACATAAATACATACAGAGATACGCACATCCTAATTTATATATAAGACTAGCTGACCCTGCCCGGCTTCGCCCAGACCCTGGTGGGAAGCATCTCATTTAATTCATATAAGTAGTCATATAAGTTCCCGTTCCCGTTACCGACTATCTGTCTATCTGTCTGTCTGTCTGTCTGTCTGTCTGTCTGTCTGTCTGTCTGTCTGTCTGTCTGACCCGGCCCGGCATTGCCCAGCTCCTGGTGTGAAGCATCTCATTTAATTTATATAAGTAGTCATATAAGTTCCTGTTCCCGACTGTCTATCTGTCTGTCTGTCTGTCTATCTGTCTGCCTGACCCTGTCCGGCTTCGTTAAATTCATACAACAAAAAAAGTAACTTAAAAGAACGTTCTTCCACACACCATCCATTATTTTTAATGAAAACTCTTTCTAATCACCTGCATGACTACAGTAACTTCTTAAGCAAAAAAAGATGAGTTACAATGTTATGCATTGTGCATCATTTTTATGAAAACTTTGAAAATGCCTTACAGATTGTATCATTATTTATTATAACTCATATGCCGGTACATAACTATGGACAAAGAGTTTATAAATCTTTGAAAACGATGCCACAATATGACTATAAGTTATACAGAAAAGTTATGCCCCTTGAAATAACTTTTACGAGTTAGATCCCCTGAAATATATGAAATTATGATGAAAAATGAAAAATGAAATAATACTGAGTAAGCAGGCGATTTCACACTAACAAAATATCACAGTTGACAGCTCTGGAATGAAAGGAAGGCGTGTAGAAAATTTCATCTCAATCGGATGGGCCGTTCGCGAGCGAATAAAGGACATACGGAGATACATAAATACATACAGAGATACACACATCCTAATTTATATATAAGATATGGAAGGAATTAACATTGGGGGACGATGCATCAATAACATTAGATATGCAGATGATACAGTCTTGATTGCAGACAATGAACATAACATGCAACATTTAGTAGATGCGGTTGTTGCATACAGTGAACAACTAAGGTTATAATTGAATTTTAAGAAGACATATTATGGTCGTCACTGGGAAGAAGGAAATACTACAATGTAATATACAAGCAAATGAGCATATTCTTAAACAAGTGAATAGGTACAGTTGTCTCGAAACAGTCATAACATCTGACGGGAGATGTCTTGAAGAGATTAGAGCAAGAATTGCCATTGCGAAGGTAGCCTTTTGAAAGATAAAAAAACATACTGACCAATAAAAAGATATCAGTTGAAATGAGAAAAAGATTGTTAAAGCGCTACATAGAACCTGTACTTTTGTATGGATGTGAAGCGTAGACAATGAGCAGACAGACTGAAAAATATCTGATGGCTGTGGAAATGTGGTTTCGGAGGAACATCCAAAGAATACAATGGGCAGACAGAAAAACCAATGAACTCGTCCTTCAAGAAACAAATGAAAATCTTAAACTGAATAGAGACATTAGACGTAGACAGTCAAGGTCTTTTGGGCATGTTGTGAGAAGAAGTGGATTGGAGAACTTAGTGACAACTGGCAAGATCGAAGAGAAGAGACCAAGGGGAAGACCGAGAAGTAAATACCCGGATGGCTTGGTCACGTGGCATGGTCGAGACAGAAACACGGAGCCGATCCACGTGATCGAGGGAGATGGCAAAACATGACCGCCCACGCTTATCGGCATGTCACATGATGGATGGATGCTTTGCTGTATTGCAGAGAACTGTGGACAGCGAATGAACCGTTTAAGAAGAAATGGGAAGCAACAGTGAAGCTGTGTTCCTGAGACTGTCAGAATAACTAAGAATGATTGCCTGAAAGATACTAAATACATTCGAACAATGTGTTAACGAAAAGAAATAGACAAACAACATTGTTTGGTCATGTAATGAGAAGAGAGGCATTGGAGCACATCATGACGACTGGAAAGACCACCAGAGGCAGACCTAGAGAAATGATGCTGGATGAACTAAGATGGTGGCGTGAAGGAATGTCATCAGCATAGTTGACCCAAAACCACGAGAACAAATGTCTGTGGAAAGAAGTGAACGCCTACGCCACCTGACAGGGTGCATGATGATGATGATGATGATGATGATGATGATGATCATTACGACATCTTTTATCACTCCTGCTTTCAATAGGGTGGGTCGCTAAGGAGGAAGCAGGCAAGCTGAATAAATACTTCCCTGTTATAAATTGTGTCTGTCTTCCCCTTTTTCGTTCGCTAGAAATGATATATTGAATTTGGACGGGATTGCGTCGTGTCTGTTGATAGTAGAGCTGTGATATTTGCGCCTTTCTGCAGACACATCGGCCTCTTCCCGACAATTGTTGATCTGGTTAACCTTTCCTGGTATATCCTATCTGATACCTTCTTCCCAAGCAATTAGCTAATTTTTATTTATCTTTCCTTCTCATTTCAAAATTTGACACCTCGGGAAGAAGTGTGCTAAAGACCGAGTCCAAGTTACTATTGCTTCATTGCAAAAATCAGTGTAAATGATGACATTTTATAACCTCCAGTAAATAAGCAAAACGGAGTGTATTACCATGACTATTATAACATTAGGGCAGTGTACAATATGTAGGTAAAATGCCAGCCACAATATTAGTGGAATTAGCATTATTGTTGTCGTAACGACGTGTACCAATTATGAAGTTTTTACACCTAGTAAACAAGAAAAAAAAATAGACAAAACATAACACCCTTACTGGAGTTTATAACGCTTCTGTATATATTTAGGAACCACGGCAAATAGTTTAGAACGCCTCTGTACATATTTAGGAGCCACGGCAAATAGTTTATAACGCCTATGTACATATTTAGGAACTGCGGCAAATAGTTTAAAACATCTCTGTACATATTTAGGAGTCGCGGCAAATAGTTTATAATGCCTCTGTACATATTTAGGAGCTGCGGCAAATAGTTTATAACGCCTCTGTACATATTTAGAAATCAACAATCAACACTCAGTATAAGCTAACCTTCAGCATATTTCATATATGGGTTCCATGATGGAAGAATCAACACTCAGTATAGACAGGCATTGATAATGCACATTGGGAGCAAGTCGCCGCTGAACGTGTTGCATGGAGGGCAAATATCAGAAATGGAATAAAGTCAAAGGAGAAAATTATTGCAGAAAAGTCACACACCAAGCGTTTGAGACGTAAGATGGTGCATGATGGTGGAAATGACCACGTGTTCACATGCACCCACTGTGAACGGACATTTACAGCGCAAATTGGCCTTATCAGTCACACTCGCTACCGCCATAGTTAAAAGTTATTATGCCTTTTTAAAGCACAAACTATCGTCTGTCAAGACGGCAAGGTGCCAATGTAATGTACATATTTAGGAGCCACGGCAAATAGTTTATAAAGCCTCTTATAATATTTAGGAGCCACAGCAAATAGTTTATAACGCCTCTGTACATATTTAGGGGCCGCGGAAAATAGACGCTTGACGCTTGCCTACCGACCCCTGCCTGGGTAATGGATTCGGATTCGCATCGAGGCCGATTCTTAAAATTGACCTGAGATTGCCTAAGATAGGTACAGGAAATGGCTTGAGAAATTATGGCGGCCTGTATGATACTGAGCATATCACTTCTCAAGTGCCGATTAGTCTGTAAATATCAGTCGAGCAGTTAATGCCAAACAGGCCTTATGGCGTCAAAATAAATAGGGCATCAACACTTAGTGTAGGCTAACCTGCAGTATATTTCATGTATGGGTTCCATGATGGAAGAATCAACACTCATTGCAGGCTAACCTTCAGCATATTTCATATATGGGTTCCATGATGGAAGAATCAACACTCAGTATAAGCTAACCTTCAGCATATTTCATATATGGGTTCCATGATGGAAGAATCAACACTCAGTATAAGCTAACCTTCAGCATATTTCATATATGGGTTCCATGATGGAAGAATCAACACTCATTGCAGGCTAACCTTCAGCATATTTCATACATGGGTTCCATGATGGAAGGACCAACACTCAGTGTAGGCTAAACTTCAGCATATTTCATATATGGGTTCCATGATGGAAGAATCAACACTCATTGTAGGCTAACGATCACTGCATTTCACAGAACATAAAAAAACATGGTAGTGTCTTATCTATCTACGCTGTAACTATACGTATTCGATTATGGACAAGTGCTTTACGCTAGTAAATTCAACCTGAACAACATCACGTCAGTCTAATTGCGAATTTCAGCCGTGGAGCATATTTTGTGCAAGCAAATACTTACTTTTATTGTAACACGCATAATATTCGTACATTTATTTTTTTTTTTTATTGAGAAAGAATTGCTGTTCATTCTTTCAGTAGTTCAACATTATGTGCCTTGTTTGTTAAATGTGTATATTTATTTCTATTATTGTGTATTTCCACAGGACCGGATAGACCCCGAATGCTACATCGAAGAGTCAACTCTATTAGAAAGCGGCTCACATGCAACAGCTTACGACTTTATCAAATACAAGACTAACAGAAAGTTGTACCTTGGCATCAACTGCGATCCTATGTTGGGATCAGAGACGGACCTGAGCATGAAAGCCACACGCTTTAGCCGGCTGGATATCAATACAGATGATGCTGAAACTGTCAGAAAGGAAGTAGAGAAGTCAGGTCCAGAGAGACATGTGCAAGAAAAGTGCGAAAGAATTACAGAAAGAAAATTTGCAGCTAGAATAAAGCGTAGAAAGCTTCGCTACAGATGGTGTTGGAATATAGACCGCATGATAGCACATCGGATGACTTATCTGCAGCAGTGCAAGGAAAGAGAAGGCAATAAATGTGATATAAATTACACAGATAAAGACTCCGAAGAGTGTGTTTGTAATATTCTGACGAAAATGTTGACGTACCCGAAAAGAGCCAAAAGGAAATGTTTGGTAGAAAAGATAACGAAATGGGTGAGGCATCAGAATGGTACACCCAATTCTTTGGCAGTAATTGAAGCAAGCAGACTTCTGTTGCCTAGTTACTCTGGAATAGCGCGACGCATGCACTTGCTGAAGTCAAAACAAAATAAAGATCAAGAAGAAGATGCAGATATCAAACCGACTAAGAAAACACATCAGCAGGTCTTGCCAGGCCACACGAAGGAATCTGATAAGAAAACATCTACGCAAACTTCTAACCAACATAAAATCAGACATCAATGTCGCGAAGGGTCTTCAAAGAAATGTCGACACAAGACAATAAAATTAAACTCCATTCTAGAAGAATACCACAAAGAACTTATGATTTCAGACAACACGCCGCTTCGTAGTGAAGATCCTTCACCAACGACTCCAAACCAATTGGCTACCAAAAACTTCAGTTCTGAAACTGGAAAACATAAAGAGCCATCAGTGTTATCTGATAAATTTAAACAGGCCTTGAAACTATTGACTAAAACAAACTCCAAAAGACGCATAACAAAGCAGAGAAGGAGAAAGACAAGGCAAGCGTCGCGTTTGCAAATCTCCCATTTGAAATCAACACTTATTTCAGGAACGGATGACAACAGACTATCTCGCCCAGATTTCGATACGCTGTCGCCAGGCTAAACAAATTAGCAGCTGGGGTAGTGCTATGAACCGTGGTATCATTATGTTTTGTTATTCAAGACACCATATTACCTCATAATGGATTTCTAGAGTCAAAGGGTATTCGCCATGAGTGACAATTCTGTAGATATCCGTGTAAGGATGTGGACATTGTCAGAGGACCTCTGGGTGAAGAGATTGACCAGGTCCTCATGCTTCATCTGCTTGGTGTTGGTAAAGGATCACTTTCATCGCACACAGGTATTTCCATAAGTGATCCAGCTTCCTGTCATAGATCACACAATGAGCATCTCAGCACAGACTGTCACCCCCGTAGCTTCGGCAAGCATCCACAGTATGACACATGCAATAAGTATTCTTTCGAGGGTAGGGTTTCTAGTTGTGCATGTTAGCTAGAGCAGATGCCTCTTTGGCTTGCTCCTTTCTGTTTGCAATTGCCGAGGGATGTTTAGTATGCACACCGTTCATTCGGACCCTCCAAGTTTTTCTCACCCTGGTTCTAGAACGCTAGACGTTCGCTTCACTACCCTAGGGTCACACAGAAGTATTATATGTAAGTAAAGCAAAGGATCGTTTTGCCCGCCTGTGGCGCATTTGGGTATATGGTGCTAGACCAATAATCTTATAGTCCAGTCGGCATTCGGTGGGTGATATGGTCAGTATCACGCCGGCCGCCTTTACACCCCAAGAGACGTCCTTGTACCATTTTAGGTGGAATCGATCTGGGAGCTGAGGTCATTAAAAAAAAAACATTCGTCCCATTGCGGATTCGAACCCCTGACCACCAATCCGACAGGCGAGCTTCTACCACGCCATCATGATACTCAGGCGGAAGTGCACTGTTCTTTTCTTCTTTTGTAAATATGAATACTGTCCACATACTGAATCGAACCTTGGCTGCTGAAGTTACTGACAGAGGCTCTACTACTAAGCCAGTCTGCTCCAGGTATGGTGTTTGTCAATCAAGCATGATGATGACCATTCATGCTATCCAGTGGGGTTGAAAGTATGGAGCCGTGAGTTCTAAGATGACTGGTAAGGCCTATTTTGGCTCGAAATGTTCTTTGACAATGTGGGCAAAGAATACTTGACGTTCCAAGAGGAGGATCTCCTGCAGTGGTTTTTTGTTCAGCCTTTGATTTTCACAGCTCCTGCAGTCCTGTTTGCTTCACAAGTGACTGCACACTTGCGTAGTGATGAAACGCCACGAATTTCGGTCTTTGGCAGCAGTCTCCCAAGTGTCATGATGAGTTCCAAAAGCTTTTAGTTCCTAGTATTTCATTTATGTCATCAGACCCGAGTACGGCTAAAGTTATGCTTCGTATGTGTCTACTTTCACTCAATAGTTCTTTCCTAATGCTTTATTTCTGACTCTTATAACTAAGTAGGACTTCTCTGGTGCATCGCCTGTGTCTTCTGTAACCAAGTAGCACTTTCATGATGTAAGTTGAAATTTTTCACAGGTCCGACTTCCATTTCCAAGCCACTTGCAATATGTGTATGTAGAGTTTATATCGGGTATGGGCAAAAAGAAAACCCTAACCTGCACAGTTCGCGGCGAATGCACTAGCCAGGCGGCCTTAATTCCTCAGGCTCAAGACTCCCCTGTCCTACACCGCAAGGTACCATATTCAGTAGATGACAGTTTTTCTTGTACAGGGTTTATATATCGGCGTCTGTGGCTTAAAAGTAGTGAACGGGGTTTTCACAACCCCGACAATCGGGGTACCAAGTCAGCCACAGGCACTTTGGAAGCAGGCAGCTGTGCGTTGATTTTCACAAAGGTGTGAGCGTTCAGAAAGCAATGGCAAACGTAAATTTGGTAAGAAAATCGCAAATAAAAATGCTGGTGCTTATTACGACGTTCTATAAAGGACATGCCAGTAACTTTGGTTTTAGAGCTGATGCGGACTATAGTTTGCAGTTTAACGTGGTTGACAGTGATCAGCGCATCACTTTCCATGGAGAGAACAGAAAGCCATAAGACCGTTACAGTAAATACCTATGGTATGTGTACATATTATTGACCTGATATACCGGATGTTTGTAAAGTCTCACTACACTTTGTATGTAGAACAAATCTGAAAACATTCTTTCTTCCGTTGATTTTGTTTGGGGGTTTGGAATGCAACAAATTACTCTAACAGACGACAGCTATTCGCTGCATATTGTTTCGCGATGGACGCTAGGGCACATTTTTGATGACGTCATCATCATCATCATCACCAACTGCCATGCCACCTGGCGTAGGCTATCATGACTCTCCACTAATCTCGGTCCTTGATTTTCTAGATCAACTCTGCTGATGATATTCTTCTATACCACCGTCTCAGTCCATGCAGCATCATTTCTCTTGGTCTTGCTCTGCCTTTCTTCCCCTTGATGTTTCCAGTTTTCACAATGTTTGATGACATTATGTACTTCATTTCAAAAATGTTTTCTAAATACAAAGTGTAGTTAGACTTAACAAACACCCCGAATATATATATATATATATATATATATATATATATATATATATATATATATATATATATATATATATATATATATATATATATCGTCTGTTTGAATTGTTGGTTTGGCTGATGAATAACGTGGAAGACTGAGTTGTAACTCTGAAGTCCGGTGCATTGGCACTCAGATTGTCCTGACAAAGTTACATCCATCAGAGTGAGATTTGTTTAGAGACTCTCCTCCCTAATCTGTAATAAAATACAATTTTTATGGAGACTAATGTTGAACTTTTCTTCCCATCTCCAAGCTGATTTCCTAGGGTTGGTGTGGAGAAATGTCAATATTAAAATCATTGGCTACTAGCTGCACATACCGTGCTTTGTGAGAGGTCGCGTTGTCGTGAAGCATAGGGACATTTTGAGTGCGCATTGACGCTCGTTTTCTGATCACAACATTTCTTAGTTTGATAAGCCGTACCGCCAGGGTATGCCAAGCAGGTACTGGAACTTCACAATTGTGGAGAGGCATTAAAACTTAACCACGTGGATATTAAGCACCGCGCACACGGACTGCCTGGAATAAGGAATAGGCTGGCAACGTTCATCCACAGGTTTTAGATATTTCATTGTCAACAGATTTCAGCCCAATGCCCAGAGGAAAGTTTCTTAATATAAAAAGGTGCTTAAATAAACAGTAACATCATTGTCTAAACCATTTTTGGACCGGTATTATATAAGAAGGTGGTTAAATAAACAGTAACATCATTGCCTAAACCATTGCTGGACCGGTATAATATAAGGATGTTAAATAAAGAGTAACATCATCGCATAAATCATTGTTGGACCGGAATAGTATAAGAAGGTGGTTAAATAAACAGTTACATCATTGCCTAAACCATTGCTGGACCGGTATAATATAAGGATGTTAAATAAAGAGTAACATCATCGCATAAATCATTGTTGGACCGGAATAGTATAAGAAGGTGGTTAAATAAACAGTAACATCATTGCCTAAATCATTGCTGGACCGGTATAATATAAGGATGTTAAATAAAGAGTAACATCATCGCATAAATCATTGTTGGACCGGAATAGTATAAGAAGGTGGTTAAATAAACAGTAACATCATTGCCTAAACCATTGCTGGACCGGTATAATATAAGAAAGTGTCTAAGTAAACAGTAACATCATTATCTGAACCATTGTTGGACCGGAATAATATAAGAAGGTGGTTAAATAAACAGTAACATCATTGTATAAACATATAAATGGTAACAGGACGTCTCTGGAATAATGTAAGAAGGTGTTAAATAAACAGTAACATCATTGTATAAACCATTGTTGGACAGGAATAATATAAGAAGGTGGTTAAATAAACAGTAACATCATTGTATACACATATAAATGGTAACAGGACGTCTCTGGAATAATGTAAGAAGGTGTTAAATAAACAGTAACATCATTGTATAAACATATAAATGGTAACAGGACGTCTCTGGAATAATGTAAGAAGGTGTTAAATAAACAGTAACGTCATTGTATAAACCATTGTTGGACTGGAATAATATAAGAGGGTGGTTAAATAAACAGTAACATCATTGCCTAAACCAATGTTGGATCGGAATCTGGGTGAATGTAACTTTATGTTGTTCTGTTTTACACATTGCTATTTATTATATGCCACTGTATTAGAACACGCTGTTATTTGTGAATTGTTACCCCATCACAGACATGAAACATGTTATAATATATTTTCAGCGTGATGTAAATAAAGTAGTTACATCTGAATTGACATGTTATATTCTTGTTATTGTATTTAAATGTTGGAAATGTCAATATCAGTATAACGATAGATGGCAGTGGATAAATATTTGTTATTGCTTCCATCATGGCTCTTTTAGGATCTATGTTGGGGTTGCAAGTTGATGTCACCTGATCGGACATGCTGTTAAGGGTATACAATCTCAGAGCCTCATTACAATAAATATTACAGCTGGGAACATAAATAGATAAGGATGATGATGATGGTGATGATGGTAGCGGTGGCCTTGAAAGTGCTGCTGACGACGATGATGATGATGATGATGATGATGATGATGATGATGATGAAAGCAACAGCGATGATAATGATGATATTAAGTGTGCAGTATTGTAACCTTAGTACTTCTCCAGTTGGAGGTGGACGTCGAGCCCATAAGCCATTACAACCTAGGATTTCTTCAGTGAGAAGCGGGGGTCACATTTCTAAGGCACTCTACCCAAGTACTTCGCAGTGAAAGGTGAAAATCATACCTCTAAGCTATTCTATACTGATACTTCTCAATGAGAGATGAAAGTCATACCTCTAAGCTATTTTATGCTATTACTTCTCAATGAGAGGTGACAGTCACACCTCTAAGCTATTCTATACTATTACTTCTCAGTGAGAGATGAACGTTATACTTCTGAGCTATTCTACAGTATTAATCCGCAGTGAGAAGTGAACGTCATACCTCTAAGCTATTCTATACTATTGAACGCCATATCTCAAAGCTATTCTATACTTTTACTGCGCAGTGAGAGATTGATGTTAGACCCCCAAGCCACTCTACCCTATTACGTCTCCAGTGAGAGATGGATGTCATACCTCCAAGCCACTCTACCATAGCACGTTTGAAGTAAGAGGTGGATGTTATATCTCTAAGGCACTCTATCCTAGAACTTCTTTAGTGAGAGGCGGACGTCATACTTCTAAAGCACTCTATCCTAATACTTCTAAAGCGAGAGGCGGGCGTCATACCTCTACACCGCTTTACCCCAGTACGTCTCCAGTGAGAGGCGGACGTCATAATTCTACATCACTTGAACCCGGTACGTCTCCAGTGAGAGGCGGACGTCATAATTCTACATCACTTGAACCCGGCACGTCGCCAGTGAGAGGTGGACGTCATAATTCTACATCACTTGAACCCGGTACGTCGCCAGTGAGAGGTGGACGTCATACTTCTAAGCCACTTTACCCCAGTACATCTCCAGTGAGAGGCGGACGTCATATTTATAATCCACTTACCCCGTACGTCTCCAGTGAGCCGCGAACGCCATGCGTCTAGGATACTTAACCCCAGTACGTCTCCATTGAGAAGAGGACGCCATACATCTAAGCCCCTTTACCATAGTACGTCTCCAGAGAGAAGCGGATGCCATACTTCTAAACTACTTTACCCCAGTACGTCTCCATTGAGAAGAGGACGCCTTACTTCTAAACCACTTTACCCCAGTACGTCTCCATTGAGAAGAGGACGCCATACATCTAAGCCCCTTTACCATAGTACGTCTCCAGAGAGAAGCGGATGCCATACTTCTAAACTACTTTACCCCAGTACGTCTCCATTGAGAAGAGGACGCCATACTTCTAAACCACTTTACCCCAGTACGTCTCCGGTGAGAGGCGGACGTCATACTTCTACATATCTTTACACCAGTACGTCTACAGTGAGAGGCGGACGTCATACTTCTAAGCCACTTTATTTTGGTACTTCTCCAGCGTGAGGTGGACATCATACCTCCGAGGCACGCAAACCGACATTGCTTCCGGTTGAAATCAACATGGTAGATCCCTGGTCTAGCAGTTACACGACTTTCTCCGTAATACCGTATACGCTCGTAAGTAACGTGACGTGCGCGAGAATTGGTAGCGGTTCTCTCCGTGTCGGTAACTTACATGTGAGCTGGTCTCTCAGAAAGCAATGGCAAACCACTAAGCGTAATCTTGCCAAGAAATCAACAATCAGCTGAAAGATGCTGATGTTGACAGCGATGTCATGTAAAGGATATGTTTTTTTTGTTCGCATATCCTTCACAGGACATCGCTGTCAACATCAGCATCTTTCAGCTGATTTTTGATTTCTTGACAAGATTACACACAGTAGTTTGTCATTGCTTTCTGAGCGACCGGCTCACATACCCCGAAAATTACCGACGCGGAGAGGACTGCTTCCGATTCTCGCGCAACTGCACGTTACTTACGAGAGTATACGAGATTACGGAGAAAGTCGTGTAACCTCTAGACCAGGGAGGGCGGCGTAAAGGATATGCGAACCAAAAAAAAAAAAAATAGATGCTGTCTGGTACTATCAAGCAGGATGCTGTTTAATTGTCTACTGCTTATGTTAGTTGCATGTCATTTAGAGGGCATCACAGTCAACCTGAGCATTTATTGCATGTTTGTGACTTATTTTGCAAGTTTACGTTCAGTAGTTTACTGTCCTTGAAAATCAGAAAAAGAGTTCTTACATTTTACATAGAACCAGTTTTAACATACGGCTGCGAGTCCTGGACAATTAGTAAACAGGCGAAACAATTCCCGGAAGCCTTGGAGATGTGGTTTTATAGAAGAATGATGAAAATTAATTGGACAGCCAAAAAGAGCAAAAATGACTTTCTAGGTGAAGCTGAGTTACAAAGACAACTTATCACAAACATCAGAAAGAGGCAGTCATCATTTTTTGACCACGTTATGAGAAGACAAAAACTGGAACATGTTGTGACAATCGGAAAGATTTGCGGAAAGAGAGATAGAGGAGGACAGCGTGAAAAGATTATTTACAGTCTCAAGTCATGGCACACAATGGAGTCAACACACGAATTGATCTATGACGTCGAAGATCGTAATTTGGGGTGAGGCATGATCGTCCATGCCAGCCGGCAAGGCACTGGATGACGGTGATGATGAGTTTAAGATTGATTTCTAAACGATGACATCTCATACTATCTACATAAACGCAAAGAGGCCTGCTTCCAAATAACCTGCTGTTGATTTCGAACCCTTACTACTCTATGAAACCCAAACATAGCACATAAACGCCTCTGGATGCCATATATATATCAAAGAAAGCACTAACAGCAAAATTTAATATCATATCCAGGTAAATGGTAACAACTCTAAAAATTATCCTGGAACAGTCATAACATCTAACGGAAGATGCCCTGTAGAGAGCAAGAATCACCAGGTGAAATTAACCACCTGTAAGATGAGCAATATACTCACTATTAACAAGCTATCAATTGCTACAAAAAGAAGTGTTACATTGTTATACAACCTTCATTGTTTCATCCTTTGAAACGTGGGAAATAAGCAGGCAAGCTAAGAAAGATTTAATGGCAATGGAAATGTGGTTTTGAACGAAAATGCAAGGAATACTATGGGTGGACAGAAAAACGAAGGAGACAGTCCTTCACGAAACAAATGAAAACTATCAAATAATTAGAGAAATGATTTCGGGCACATTGTTGCGAGAAATAAGTTCGAACATTTAGTGACAATTGACAAACTTAATGGCAAAAGAGCAAGAGAAAGACAAAGTCTTATAGTATGTATCCCACATACGAGAGGGCTTCAAATGAAAATATTAAATGTGTATGTGTGTGTTATTGTGTGTGTGTGTGTTATTGTGTGTGTGTGCGTGCGTGTGTGTGTGTGTGTGTGTGTGTGTGTGTTGGTGAAATTATTCTGTAATCGTAAAATTTAAAAAAAAGGTATTATTTGTCCATGTGATCGCTTTCAATGCCAGTCCTCCAGCGTCATGAAAATGCTTGGATTCCTGTAGCAAACAATATCTTGGTCGCGTGTGTAACCACTCATGCACCCACTTGCTGTACCTTTTCATCGGACCCAAACGTCCCCCCACCCCCCCCCCCCCCATGACCTTTTGAGTTGTCCAAACAGAGGGAAATCACTTAGGGTTAGGTCTGGCGAGTACGGGGGTTGTGGTACACACTGAAAGTGGAGGTCTTCGATGGTTTCAACCGTTGCAAGGGCAGTGTGAGGTTGAACATTGTCATTTTGAAAAAGGACACCTTTACTCAGAAGTCCACCTCTTTTGAATTTGATTGCAGGTCGAAGATGATTTCTGAGAAGATCTCTATACGTGTCACGGGTGACAGATTTCCCCTGGCATGTAGTGCTCTAAATAACCTCAAAAGAGAGTCTGCATAATCTTCCCTGCAGATGGCTGCGAGCGAAAGTTCTTTCGTTTCGGTGAGGAGGGATGGCGCCATTCCTTGCTCGCTCCCTTCGTTTCCAGCTCCTGGTAGTGAGCCCAGGTTTAATCTCCAGTAACAATTCTTGATAGGAAACCATCACCTTGTGCTTCAAAGCACTACAAAAGTTCTTGACTTGCATCAATGCGTCATTGTTTCAATTCATGAGTAAGCTGCCGAGGCAGCCACCTTGCATACACTTTGCAGTACTGTAGTACATCATGGATGATGTGGTGTGCTGATGTCAAGATGTGTGGCAATGTCACCCAAAGTCAATCGGCGGTTTTCTTGTACGAGGTCTTCAACGGCTGTAATCGACGCTGGGGCTCCTACTCTGTGTTCCTGACAATCTTGTCATAGAAATCACGCCGTTTTGAAACTTCCTACTCCACTCATACTCTTGCAGGACTGACTGGCATGCATAACCATACTAGACCTTCATTCACTATAGGTTTTACCCCTTCACTGAACAAAAAACGGATAACAGAACGCTGCTCCCCGTTAATGCATGTTAAATGTGGTGCGGTCATCTTCAAAATGTCCTTATGACGTTACCGTGTTCGTCTACGTCGTGATGCCACGTGATTAACACTCTTGACATCATCAGCAACAACATCGACAAACTAGAAGATAATGGTATGGCTATTATAATTTCTGATGTTGATGTTGAGATAGGGTGTGTAATCCTTACACCGGTCAGTTGGACTAAAATGTTGACTTCTTGTCCTTGACTTGGGGACGTAAATTACAAGTATCTCTGAGGGCGGAGTGGATTCGCTTGATGGTGATGGTCACTGGTAATAGGGAAATCTAATCCACACATAAAAATCAATCCAGTGAACTAGAAGCCGGCTCCGTGGCGATGGTGTTACCGACGCAGTTCATAATTCCGCATACCCGCGTTAGAAACACGGTTGCGTGCGATTTGGCAGGCAGACCGCTTTGCGTTGGTGTTTTACAAAACGGTATAGGCTCCGGTCGTTCAGAAAGCAATGACAAACTACTGAACGTAAACTTGCCAAGAGATCACAGCAGCAAAAAAAAAAAAATGCTAGTGTTGACTGCGATGTCCTGTAAAGGATATGCAACTAACTTAATAATTCACACGTAAAAATAAATTAAGTGCACTAGAAGCAATAGCACGGCTTCGCTTGAGTTCTTAGCGAGCGAACGCAAATTAAACAAATAACAAATTGTATGAATAGATAAACGACAGAGTAAGACAAAAATATGTTTTGTTAATGTACCTCTTATCCCTCTATCATCATCATCATGTGCCATGCCGGTAAGCGTGGGCATTCATGTCTCGCCATCTCACTCGATCAACAGAGTCGTGGATCAGCTCAGTGTTCCTGTCTCGACCTCTATAGCGAAATAATGATGAAAGAAATGAAAGATAGACCGTTGACACGAGTTGGAGGTTACAATATAAACAATCTGCTTTATACAGATTACACAGTATTGATAGCTGAAAAACACATAAGATCTGCAACAGTTGTTGGACATTGTAGACATAGAGAAGAAAAGAAATATGTCACTTGAATGTCAAGACAACAGAAATAATGATTACAACAAAGAGACAGATAACATCAAAATATGATATTGCAATAGAAGGAAGAATGCTTAAGCAAGTCAATAAATTCAAATATGTGGAGGAAATTGTAATATCTGATGAAAGGTGGGTGGCAGAGATTTAGATTTGTCTTTATTATTATTATTTATAAACACAGACTAGCTGATTGATGAACCCTTATCAGATGTTAATTCATGTTAACTCACTACGTGGATCTGGACAGTTATGTACGAATTCTGTTCATTTTTCAGTTGTAGGATACTCCATTGTTTAGATGGATGACATACCTGGATAATGGAAACATCTTTATGAAACGTGTTTAGGTAGCCTACGTGGAAGCACACTTGTTTTTTCAGCGAAGCGATGTTGTCATTTGAAGGTGGCAAGTTAGAATCCTCGTGTTAACTACGTTGGTTAGTTCCGTATCCCTTACATGACGTCGCACTCAAATCCAGCATTTGTTTGGCTGTTTGTGATTTCTTGGCAAGTAGTTTGCCATTGCTTTCTGAACGACTGGTACTTATAACATTGTATGAAAACCAACGCAAGGCGGTCTGCTGCCAAATCTCCCGCAGCTGTGTTTCGAACGTGGTGTGCAAGATTACGAAATGAGTCAGTAACACCTTTCGCCAAACAGTCTACAGTGTGAAAACTATAGCGTTCAATTGTTAAACTGTCTAGTTAACATCTAATCTCAAGTTCTTTCCTGAGTGCTCATCAATACTGGGAATGTGTGTATTATGCTGGTGAAAAGAAACGTCAAAATTCTTAAGGGGCTACCATCGAACATATGGGTAGCAATTTGGAATAGAAGTAAGACAGAAACCTAACACTCTTTGGTGGAAGTTGCTTTCCGAAGGATCGTTAAACTTACATTTACAACAACAGTATAGGGAGTGCTAGAATCTAGGAGGAGTGGTTAAAACAGCTATCTGATTCCCTTGCCGAAGCCTGGCAAAGACCACACACAAATTCAGGGATATCGAGTAATAACAATGCAGAATACAATAGGCAAACTGCTGGAGAAGTTAATTGCCAGAAAAATATCAAGCCAGCTAGAGAGGCAAGATGTTTTCCCACCTACTCTGGGAGGGTACTGTACAAAAAGAGAAACCTGGACCAATGCAGTAGTTTTTGCCCATGACGTCTATGAAGGTTTTCACCCAGGCATTGGAAACCTTTGCTGCAGCGATTGATCTTGAGGACGCGTACAACAGAGTACCATTGGATTTTTTAATGCTTCAGTTTTGGAGTATGCGATGTCGATCCTGACTCTCAGCCGTAAGCAGATAGAAAGGATGGAAAGGATACAGAACGAAGCTATGCGCATTATTCTTGGATGTACAAGAGATACAGCATGCAGGGCGATGAACTACCTTCTTTATTTTCTAACCATTGAAGACAGAATACAAATATGCAGAGCACGTGCCTACCTTAGAGTTAACGCAAACACACAACATCCACTGCATAGTGAAATTAGGAAGGTGAAGGGCAGCAGATTAAAAAGAGGAAGGTCGTGGATGGATCAAGCCGAAGATATTCTTTAACAGATGTGTTTTCTTTAGGACTTAGAATCTGGCGAGGAGTGGGTACAAGTGCTAACAGATTTCTGTACGGCCTTTTCAGTTTGCATCCAACTAGACAGAAAATGCAGACAAGAAAATCCGGTTGCTGTGGAGGCGGAAGTACAAGCGTTTATTTTCGAGAATTCGTTAGACAGAGTTGATGTCATTTACACAGAGGGTCGGTTGTCCGACATGTGAGAAGCTCATGGGCCTTTACAGCTCAGGCCGGAGGGAGAATTGTGAAGGAGGACTTGGGTGCTTTTGTTGAGACCACAAGTAGCCTGACCATGGTAGTGTATGGCAGTAAGTAAAGCAATAACATGGCTCGAGACACAGACATTCACTAGGGCATGTTTCTTTAGCGACTCAATGAGCATGCTCAAGAGGATAGAGATGGGGTGTATCCGAGGAGAGTGGTTGCTGTCTCTGGAGCGGTCTCGGCTAGCAAAGATTAGCTTCATCTTCGTTCCAGGGCATGCAGGAGTACAAGGAAATGAGCGGGTTGACAAGCTCGCAGGTAAGGCTACTGTGGAGGGCGGATGCCCCATGGACCAGGCAGATATTCTGAATGCTCTACAAGAAGTAAGACTCTTGCGAGAATCAAGTGATGACTGTGAATCTACAACCATAGTCAGACTGCGAGAACAGCAAATTAAAAGAGGTGTAGCCAAACAAGAACACTACGCAGGAAGCCAAAGAAGATTGATAAACCAACACAGAACTGGTGTCGTTAGCCGCTACACGCTGCGTATTTGCTGAGGGGATCTGAGCACTTATGGACTGAATAGTTCGATGTGCAATGAGGATGATCTGTCGACTAACTAACTAACTAACTAACTAACTAACTAACTAACTAACTAACTAACTAACTAACTAACTAACTAACTAACTAACTAACTAACTAACTAACTAACTAACTAACTAACTTACTTACTAACTAACTTACTAACTTACTAACTAACTAACTAACTAACTAACTAACGAACTAACTAACTAACTAACTAACTAACTAACTAACTAACTAACTAACTAACTAATTAACTATTGTTGTTGTTGTTTGTTCATCAAGAATGATGATGACCATTCATTTCATCCAGTGGGGTTGAAAGTATGGAGCAGTGATGTTCTTTGACAATGTGGACAAAGAATGCTTGACGTTTCTGGAGGAGGATTTTCTGCAGTGGTTTTTCTGTTCTGCCTTTTCTTCACAGCTCTTGCAGTCCTGGTTGCCTCACAAGTGACTGCACCCTTGCGTAATGATGCACGCCACGAATTTCGGTCTCTGGCTGCAGTCTCTCAGGTGTCATGATGAATTCCAAAAGCATTCAGTGAGATTTTCAGTGTCTTTAAAGCATTTCCTCTGGCCGCTTTGGGAGCGTTTACCACAACGCAACTCGCCGTAAAAAATTCGTTTAGGGAGCCTGTGATCTGGCATGCGAGTCAAGTGACCAGCCCAGCGAATCTGATTCTTCATTAGTAGAGTGTGGATACTGGGCATGGACGCTCTTTCTAGGACTTCAGTGTCTGGGATCCTGTCTTGCCATTTAATTTTCATTAACTTCCTAAGACAGACTGTGTGGAAGTGGTTTAATTTCCTAGCGTGTCGCTAATAAACAGTCCAGGTTTCACAAGCATATAACATTGTGGATAATACAACTGCTTTGTAGATTTTCAGTTTTGTTTGCAGGCTTATTCCATGTTTATCCATACATTCTTGTACAGATGCCAAAGGCCGCGCTGGCCTTGGAGATTCTTGCATTCACTTCATCATCAATTGTGGAAGCTTGTGACACAGTGCTGCCAAGATAGGTGAATTTGTCCACAACACTTAGACTATGACCATTCACTTTGATATTCGGCACAGTGTGATTATTCCCTGGAGCTGGCTGGTACATAACTACAGTCTTCTCCAAGTTGATATTGAGCCCAAAGTTGGCACAGGCATGTGAGAAAGCTGAAACATTATGTTGCATGTCCGCCTCTGTGTTGGCGTATAGAGCGCAATCATCAGCAAACAGGAGCTTCCTGACGGCGTCGCTGTCAATTTTGGTTTTAGCTTTCAGCCTTCTGAGATTGAATAACTTTCCATCCATGCGGTAGTTGATGTCTATTCCAATGTCGTTGTTCTCGAAGGCATTCGTCAACATAGCTGAAAACATGAGGCTGAACAGTGTTGGTGCCAGGACACATCGTTGTTTCACTCCATTGGTGACAGGAAAGGGCTCAGACCTTTTTCCTGTACACTAGCATGCATGCCGACGTTGGATGAAGAATGACTTGCGCGATGAATTGGATTAAAGTGAGGAAGAGTTGCGCAATTCGTCGACCTCACTCTCTCGCCTGAGTCCATCTGAATCCAGTGGCAGGACAAGTCAAGACGACTTGAGACGAATACAGGTGACTAACTAACTAACAAACTAACAAACAAACAAACTAACTAACTAACTAACTAACTAACTAACTAACTAACTAACTAACTAACTAACTAACTAACTAACTAACTGACTGACTGACTGACTGACTGACTTACTGACTGATTGACTGACTGACTGACTGACTGATTGACTGACTGACTGACTAACTAACTAACATTTGTTATCAGACAAGACCACCCAAGTGGAAATGAATAATACTGGTGAAAATGTTGCTAGTTAAAGGACATGTGTACCAGAATATAATGATCATATTAGTAAAGAAAGCAACAGACGCTGGGAATAAATCAAACAGGGAATATATAAAACATGTAAAAGCATTAACAAACACATCGTATGTGTGCTTATCGTGAAGCGCCTCTTACATATAGATCGATTAAACACGAATCCTTTTGGAAATCAATAAACGAATTAAAAAACCAGTAGTTGACATATAACAGGTTCAAAATAGTCAATAAAGGAGCACTTCTATGAACAGCATTGTCCATAAAAAGCAGTAAGTGTGTGACTTGAAAGAACAGTATTTCGAAAGTCGTCAACTGGAGTCAGTTTGATTTATGGCGTTAGCCGCTGGCAAATGCTAGGTACATTCGTCAAGGTGAAGTAAGGGCTTGTGGTGACTTCTCGCCTGCAATGATGATGTTTCAAGTTTCATCATAGAATGCTGAATGTTCCTATCTATGGCACATTTACCATTGTTGGCGTCTCTCTGGGGGAGTTTATCATTCTTTGTTATAAAGACATTATACAGGGTGTTTGTAAAGTCTCACTACACATTGTATGTGGAACAAATTTGAAAAAATGAAGTTCGTGACGTCATCAAAAATGTGCCTCAAAGGTCCATTGTGAAGCAATGTGCAGCGAATGGCTGTCGTCTGCTGAAGTAATTATTTGCACTCCAAACAGAATGGTGTTATCAACGGAAGGAATAACAACAGACACGGTGCAGAAGGCATTTGACAATATGAAGAGACGTGTCAGTCATGTCTTGAAACTCGTGGTGGACATTTCCAGCACCCGTTATAATGAATACTTTATTGGAACTTCCCAGCTTCCCCAGAATATCGATAGACCATAGCTGTGACTATTGTAACTAATTTAATGAATTATTTAGCACATTCTTATGACGTCATGCACTTCATGTTTCAAATTAGTTCTACATGCAAAGTGTGGTGAGGCTGCAAACACCCGGTACAATATGTACATATGAACATTGATTAAACTGGCTCACAAACATCATCATGTCCCGGGAACTAGGCTGACTATGTCAAGAATGCGGTCGGACGAGGGTTGGACGTCTGCGCCCGTTGTCTGGCTAAGTGAAGAGAAGATAGCTGCCTGTTCCTCCGGTCATTCAGGCCTACAACATGGGATGGCCCCACCACATCACAGAGCGGTAGTGGGTTCCTGACTCGGGACATATTTTGTTTTCACACGCCATGGAAACTTGGCAAGGACAAGCCATGGAAGGCCTTCTTCCTGGAGGGAGAGACCAGGTTTGGCCAGAGATAAGAATGGTACAGGACACTACATATATCTTGGGCATGAAAGTGCGTAAATCAGGAGAACTTGCAACGGGTCGAGGAAACTTCGCGAACACCATTACGATAACTACGTGTTGGGAAGGATCTGCTGCATGGGGATTATCATCATGTGACATGCCGATAAGCCTGGGCGGTCATGTTTCGCCATCACACACGATCACCAGAGTCGTGGATCAGTTCTGGGTTCTTGTCTCGACCTTAACACATGACCAAACCATCCAGGTATTTACTTCTCTGCCTTTTCCCTTCGAACTTGCCAGTTGTCACCAAGTTCTCCAATTTATTTCTTCTCATAATTTGTCCACAAAATGTTGATATATTTTATACATGAGGGCAAGTAGTCGTAAATGCCTTCTTTTAGATTACAGTTAGATCTGCTTTCGCTAGCGAAGTTGACAGCGAACTCTTTTGGTAATGTTATGATCAGTGTGGACGCGTCTTCGACGTCTGCTCTGGTCGCTTGTCAACATGAGGGACAGATTGGCCCCACACTTTCCTTCTTGTCCTCAGGCCTACAGAGTGTGGTGATGTTATCGCTTGTCAACACGAGGGACAGATTGGCCCCACACTTTCCTTCTTGTCCTCAGACCTACAGAGTGTGGTGATGTTATCGCTTGTCAACACGAGGGACAGATTGGCCCCACACTTTCCTTCTTGTCCTCAGACCTACAGAGTGTGGTGATGTTATCGCTTGTCAACATGAGGGACAGATTGGCCCCACACTTTCCTTCTTGTCCTCCGGCCTACAGAGTGTGGTGATGTTATCGCTTGTCAACATGAGGGACAGATTGGCCACACTTTCCTTCTTGTCCTCAGACCTACAGAGTGTGGTGATGTTATCGCTTGTCAACATGAGGGACAGATTGGCCCCACACTTTCCTTCTTGTCCTCCGGCCTACAGAGTGTGGTGATGTTATCGCTTGTCAACATGAGGGACAGATTGTCCACACTTTCCTTCTTGTCCTCAGACCTACAGAGTGTGGTGATGTTATCGCACCACTGATCCATAGCAGGAAACTGTTTGGTGACAATATTAAACCTGGTTTACCTGGACTTCGTACGCATGTGTGATGAGCATCTATTATCTCCCATCTCATCATGTGCCAGGGCAATAAGCGTGAGCGGTCATGTTTCGCCATCTCACACGATCACCAGTATCGTGGATCAGCTCTGTATTCTTGTCTCGACCTTACCACTTGGCCAAACCACCTGGATATTTACTTCTCTGCCCTCCCCTTGTTGTTTTCCCATTAATCTTGCCAGTTATCACCAAGTTATCTAATTTATTTCGTCTCATAACGTATCCGAAAATTGTGACTGTCTACGTCTAATTTCTCTAATCAGTTTACGGTTTTCATTTCTTTCTTGTAGCATTTGATCATTGGTGTTTCTGGCTGCCCATGATAGTCTTTGTATTGTCCTCAGAAACCACATTTACACATCCATTAGATGTTTTTCAGCTTGGCTGCTCATTATTCACGCTTCACATCCATACAAAAATATAGGTTCTGTGTAGTACTTCAACACTCTTTTTCTCGTTTCAGTAGACATCTTTTGTTTGGTCAGGATGCTTTCCATCTTGCCAAAGGATATCTTCGCCATGGCGAATCTTGGTCTAATCTATGCAAGGCACCCTTAATCAGATGTTCAGACAGCTCCGAAATAGTTGTACCAATTCACTTATTTAAGGAAACTCCCATTTATTTGTATATTACATTGTGGTATTTCTTTCTTCCAGGTGACGACCATAATTTGTGTCTTCTTACAATGTAATTCTAACCCTAGCTGTTCACTGTGTGCAACAACCGCATTTACTAAATAACATACGTTACTTTTACAATCTAACAACATAAGCTATTGTCTTTCAATTAATCTCGTATGTTGTCTACTCACTTTGACATTGTCTTCAGTCAATCTCTGAGTCGAGATTGGTAAAATACAGAGAGACTATACACTGTAAACGAGCTTTGATCAATTAGAAATGTACATTTATTTATGATATATTTTAGTTGTATTATCCAACTTTAAACAAAAAAGACACTTGTAGAATATCTTCAGGTATCACGGATATTTGAAGTGATGAATTGTGTGTTCCAGGCTTTGTTGAACACGCCAACAGAGGAATTGCAAACATCACAGAAATTGACATTTGGATGCATTCTCTTTTAACTGCCGCTTTGAACAAATTCATTGTTGCGGGTTTTGTGCTATAAAACCTCACAGTTGATATATCCCCCATGTTAACACAAGTTCAGTCGTGTGAGATCTCGTGAATAAAGGGGGAATTTAATTCTACCACTTCACCCAATCCATTTGTTTGACAGACCTTGCTAAAGATAGGCTCTCACATTACGTTGATCATGAGGAGGTGCCCCATCGTTCTGGAAATACAACTCTTCATCTCCAAATTGTTCTCCATAGAGTGAGTGGCATGCTTCTATTAACAAGTAAAAGGCAGGGGGAAACTGTTGAATATTTCCCCCAAGAACATGCTGGTGTGGTGGGAAAAGGCCTGAAAATGGCAGCCGGACAGATTGGCTTTGTCTGCAACGTTGGCCAGGGTATTGGTGCATGATAAGACAGACGTGTTAAAGGCCTTTGGGATGGTGTGTATAGTATGGAGGAACAGAACAATCATCATAGCCTGGGAGTGACCAGAGGATCTGGCCGATACTCAGTGCTCCGAGGAAATGCTAGATGGACAATACTCAGATTGTAACTAGTACCACTAGTATTGAGAATATTCACTGGCTGATGAAGATAAGTCCGGAGCAAGTATAGGAATATCCCGAGTGATGTGGTGTCGGTTCTTGACACGACTCAACTCAACACGATTATCTGGCATGACAGATTACTGCAGGAAGTTCAGATAAACTAGCTGCCGGGGCAATATTTACGAAAATGATTGGTCCAGTTACGTAGAACGCTGATAATTGATACCACACTGTGTTCACTGATACGTTTGCGTGGGTTTCAATGGGTTCTCTAGTGCCGAGTAGCTTCAGCTGTCTCGATTAACTGAGCCATTAATCACAAAGCGATCTAATTACTCAAATCTTTGTTTGGAAACTGTGCTTCCGCAGTACATTTTGCCATATACCAGTGACAGCTTTCTGTCCTCCAGTCTGGAACATCTTCATTAAGGTCGTGGACTTATACCGAAACATTATTTCTCCAATGGACGAGATCTAGATAGGGGGAAAAACGTTTAGTTTTGTCATTTTTGTCTCACGGGTCGTTTGCCGAACATATTTTCTAGGTGATCAAAGGACATTAAAAAAAAATATGTTTGCTTCTCGTGTGGGGCTGGTTGATGACCGCGATCTTCCAGAACATCCTTCATGAACGTCTTGAAGAGTTCCGTCTGCTTCAAACCTACCGCTGTTGTGTGTAATAGAGAATCGCGTTGGTATATTTGTATGAAGCTCCCTTCTGAACTTGCTTTGAACTTCAGCTACGTTCTCATACTTCCTGTACCACTTTGAGAAATGTCTTCTTTTCTCAAAGTTTAATCTTGCCTCTCCTATTTCTTCAATCCATTCCATCTATGAAAAGTACAATTTTGGATTATAATAATTAAACTGTGTTAAATTTTTATTATTATAATAATTATTATTATTATAATTATTATTATTATTATTATTATTATTATTATTATTATTATTATTATTATTATTATTATTATTATTATTTTAAATTTCTGGACACCCATACATACCCCTATTCAAACCGCCATGGACAGAAACCTGTTAACAAACTATACACACTAAGAAACAAGCGATAAACCTCGCCGTGAAAGAACCAAAAAAAAAACATGTTAAAAAAAAACAGCAATACAATGTCAGTAACTAATAGCGGAACACGATCATCACAAGAAACAAATTTATAGACGAAATTG
>CAWUFQ010000051.1:0-7500 GCA_963921405.1 Cepaea hortensis | reverse complement strand
GGCGTCTATTACTTATGAGCAAGCAGGCTGTTAGTTTCTAAAGTGAGCAATATGACTTTTAGTTTCTCTATTGAATATTACGTCTGTTAATATCTAAATTGGATAATATGTCTGCTTATTCCAAAATTGAATAATAAGTCTCCTAATTTTAAAACTGAATAATATGCTTGCTAATTTCTAAATTGAACAAGTGCCCTGTTGGTTTATAATTTGAATAGGTCTTTCTAATGTCTCAAATGAATAATAAGTCTGTTGAAAGTTTAACTAAAAAATACGTATGCATATTTCTAAACTGAATAATAAGTTTTGAAAATTATAAATTGAGTAAGTAGACTGCTCCTAGGGTTAGAATTAAATTGTAAAAAGACACAGATTATGGTCGTCACTAGGAAGGACGAAATACCACAATGTAATATACAAGTAAATGGGAATATTCTTCAACAAGTGAGCAGGTACAATTATCTCGGAACAGTAATAACATCTGATGGGAGATGCCTTGAAGAGATTAGAACAAGAATCGCCATGGCAAAAGTAGCCTTTAGCAAGATGAAAAACATATTGACCAATAAAAAGATGTCAATTGAAACGAGAAAAAGAGTGTTGAGATGCTACATTGAACCTGTACTTTTGTATGGATGTGAAGCGTGGACAATGAGCAGTCAGGCTGAAAAATATCTGATGGCTGTAGAGATGTGGTTTCTGAGGAAAATGCAAAGAATACCATGGACAGCCAGAAAGACCAATGAACAAGTCCTTCAAGAAACAAATGAAGATCGTAAATTGATTAGAGAAATTAGACGTAGACAGTCAAATTTTTTTGGGCATGTTATGAGAAGAAATGGATTGGAGAATTTGGTGACAACTGGTAAGATCGAGGGGAACAGACCAAGGGGAAGACCTAGAAGCAAGTACCTGGATGGTTTGGCCTTGTGGCATGGTCGAGACAGAAACACGGAGCTAATCCACGACTCTGGTGATCGAGTGAGATGGCAGAACATGACCGCTCACGCTTACCGGCATGGCACATGATGGATGGAAGTAGACTGCTAGTTTGTAAAATGAACAATAAGCTTGTTAGTGTGTAAATTGAATAACAAGCCTGTTAATTTGTAAATTTAACAATAAGTCTGTTGTATTCTACATTGAAGAATACATACGTCAATTTATATTTTGAGTTGAATTGAGTCAATAACTAACATCACAACACACAGGACTTTGTCATACGAGCTTCGTCTTTATCTGCAACAGCCAGCGAAGAGTCCCAATATTAATGGTACCAGTAACAGTCTGATTATGTATCTTTCTGGACTTCCCTCAGAGTTCTGAACCTCGGCCAGATCCTCTGGTGACTCCCTGCAGCATCACTGTCTCCATGCCGTGATGATATAACTTCGAGTTCATTGTACACACGATTCCAATGGGCCCCAACTACATCTGCCTTATCATGCACCAATAACCCACCAAGTGGTGCAGACCCAGCCAATCTCTCCGCCTGCTCGTTTCCGACCGCACCAGCATGTCCTGGAGGAAAATCCAACAGATGATCTCTATGTTTGATTGTTGAATTGAAGCTTGCCACTCTGCCAGAAGCATGCCCGTCTTCACCTTTTTCATCATACTCTGTGAATACGTTCCAATCACGAAATGCGTGTGCTGTTTGTCCTCCAGCCAGTGGAACGCCCACGTGACCGCCTCCACCCCCATTCTCAGACTAGATGCTCTTGTAATATGTGCCAGGCTTACCTGCACCAAACACCGTCGACCAATTTTCGTCACAAACCTACAGGCTCCCCTTTCACCCCTTAGCACTGACCCATCCGTTTCGATGAGTACATCGCTGGTCGCGAATTGTCGTGGGTCTATTGTTGCACCTCCCACTCAGTGCAGCCTGCTGGCCAATCCTTGCATCCCCCATCCTATGGGATTATGACCCTGCACAGGTCTGACTTCTCCTCTTGCATTTTAATTCCCTCTTCTCCTCTCCCAATGTTCTTAAGCATGCACACTTCTCTGATTCTGTCCTCTGTCTGAGTCATCCTTGATTTTTCTCTGAGCTACATGTGGCCCGTAAATTGTATCCATGGCTTCATTCAGGGGGTGTTCCGTGTCTGCAGTTACTCGGAGATATAATTTAACCCGCAGCACCTTAGCCTGTTTGCAATCGTGGGTACGGCTGGGATGTACCGTATACACACTACTGGCGTGTCCCTTGTGCATCCCGGTATCACCCACATAGCTTCATTCTGCATGTGCTCTAGTTTCACCAGCTGACTTTGACACCGTGAGCATTCCCAGCCCATACCCAGTTACTGAGAGAATCAAATGTTGTTAGAGCATGAACAACATTCCTTGCTCCATGTCCATTGCTGTCATTATCTTCAGCGCACCGAGTCCCTTCTTAGACATTATAACAGCTATTTCCACATGATCCCTGAATGACAGGCTTCTGTCGAAGGTGATTCCCAGGTACCTCAGTTTACTCTCTCTCTCTCTCTCTCTCTCTCTCTCTCTCTCTCTCTCTCTCTCTCTCTCTCTCTGTTAACATTTCTGCCATTAATTGTAAGATTTGGGACGTCAGTCTTAACAATCAAATTGTCCAGAGGGCACCATACACAGACGACTTATCGGGTTAATGACACTACCCATCTCTGTTCACCAATCAGAAAATAAAAATATAAATAATGTTATAATTTATAAAATGAGCAAACAGACTGATGGTTTCGTAATTGGACAGCAAGTCTGTTGATGTCTCAGCTGAGCAGGCTGATTAAGTTTCTAAAGTAACAGCTGATTAGATTAAGTTTCTAAAGTAATAGCTGATTACGCAAGATCTGCAACTTTTCCATTAAATGTGTATAGTAAATATTCTTCCCTCATTCAGTTTATGGAAGTGAACTAAACCGTATCGTCGTTTGGACCCAAACAATTTGCATGAAAATTGCATGAAAATGCAACACACGTTTAATGTATTTCTGGATGTCTCGGGCAAACAGAAGTGTTATTTTATGCATGTGCCTGCATTGACAGGATGCTTGAGATACAGCAAGAGATGGGACAACTTTCTGGAGGGTTGTGTTGAGAGCGAAGTTTTGTAAAGGACCTGTTACATGATGATGTTTATTAAATTTACAACTCGTTTACATCTCTGTCCCTTGATTTATTTACAAACACCGTTTAAATTAAAATATAAGTAATAGAACATGATAAAGAATGAAGAATTTACCGCTTGAAAAACTCCAATTTTTACAACGAGGTCTACAGTTAATGTATCACCAATGCTACTACAAATTCTACAGCTAATTTATACTACCGAGCTATCACTGATTCTACTACTAATGCTTCCTATAATGCTACTAGTGATGCTACTAATACTGTCTGCTGATAATCAAACTGATAATGTTACAAATTCGTAATCAACATGCGTTTGCACGTCATACAAATGGTATTTGTAAACAATATAAGAACACACAATTCATAAGTTTGGAAACAATACGTTTAACAATTCTTATATATCGTAAAAAATCGTACATGCTACACACATACAAACAATTATTCATGCATCAGAGGCTCGGTCAATGGAACATTATGAACTATTTAAGGAGTTGAACTGATCTGAAGACTTTCAGCTGAGTTAAATCAACATCAAGAGTAACATGTGGCTGGACATAAAGTCTGACTATGAAGGAAATGGGATATGTCACATAGAAATGCAGTTTTGTAAAGTGTTTATTGCTTTCCAATATAGCCACCATAGAAACTGTCAAACTTTTGCCATCTATGCATGGTTGTGAAAAGATATTACATATTATACTCTATGACTATTTTTTTCTCTGCTGTCAAAATAATTTTATCTGAGCTGTTTTTAAAATTACGGAAGTGAAAAATGTCTCGCGAGGCCCACTCCGGAGTATAGGGTGGGTATGGAAGAATATTCAAATCCTAGGTCCACGTCGTGCTTTGTGAGAGGTCGCGTTGTCTTGAAGGAAGTGAAGAATTTGAGTGCATTTTCTTGTAACATCGTTTTATTTAACTTGGTAAAGTGATCATTATAGTACCGCCCCTTAAACATATTGCTACGAAGTTGATACCCTATCAATAGGACGCTTTTGGCTTCCCAAACACACTTTAAGCATCACATATCCTGTAGATGCTAGTATCTGTACTCACGAACGGACAAGTGTTGGGGTCACCTGGTTTTTAATTGTATGCTTAACATTATGAATTGTTGGTCTTAATGGTGAATGAAGTCGTATCTACTGTTACCGTGGTGGTCAATATGTCTATAAAAATATGTGTCTAGCACCATATGCCAAGTTTGCCCTAATACGTTTAAAAGGCCCTTCACTTTATTCCCCCCCCCCCCCTACACCCACAACGCCTCAAAGCGTGGACAAGAACCTTTACTTGTTTATATGTTGTGCAAACTGACTGGCTTACAATAGAAAAGCTTCCTATAGAAATCTCAATACAACCAGCTTGATCCCGATTCAAGATAAATTTGCATGAAATTTATGAATGGGTAACGCTTGTACTTGGGAAAAGGATCTATCTACAGTAAGACAACCTAGCTAGGCTGTGAATGCCTGAATGTTGTCCTTGAAATCGCCGTGATAACGTGATGTGTGTTAATGCTTGTATGACAGTCTTGTGGTTGCACTGCAACAGGCCAGACAGTTCAGTGTTGATAGTATATATTCGTTTCTCTTGGCACTTCCTTCTGTAGATTTTAGTGCAGACAGGAGATCGCAAACTACCGGCCAAGTACAAGATGCATTTTTAAAGACTGTGCAGTGTTTTAAAATATTGCCGGTCCAAGTTTTGTATTTACCTATTATGTTGCATGAATTTACAGAGGGTGAATTCAAAACTTGGACCAGCAATATTTTCAAACACTGCACAACCATTAAAAATACAACCAAAGTGGTAACCACAATTTCCTTTAGGAGCCACGGTAGCGTAGTAGCTAGACGCTCGCTTGAAGGCCCTGGTCCTCATGTTTTCGAGTCCACATCGGGGCTGATTTTTGAAACACAAAATGATCTGGGCTTCTGGGAAGTTCAATTCTAAAGGTGGGAGGAACATCGTGTGCAGAAGGTCTATACAAATATGCATCTAGCACGATATGCGCAATGCGCCTAAATGGTGCAAAAGGGCCTTTTATTTTACGTACTGTTCATTAGTGGCCGAAGGCAGAGGTTGGCTGAATAGATAGAATGCATTTTCCCTTCGGGAGACCCTGGTTCGAAACTTCGGTAAGATGTGGACTTTTTTCTGTCCGGGGCAAAAAGAAAACCCTAACCTGCACAGTTCGCGACGACTGCATTATCCAGGCGGTCTTAATACCCCAGGCTCAAGATCCTCCTGTCCTACACCGCAAGGTACTCTTGGCAATAGATGGCAGACAGACTGTTCATTGCTTGGGAAATGAAGTTCGTTCGAAGTAAGCTTCTGTCTTTGTCTGCTCTACTATCACACACACACGCACACACACGCGCGCGCGCGCACACACATATACACACACACATGCGAGCACACACACATGCGCACATACACTAAAAAATATACATATGTATGGCAGACACATGATTAACACTGTATGAACGGACATATAAACCAAAGTGTGTCAGCATCGGATATACCGGATCCATACAGGGCTTGACTTTGAGAATGAAATTTCAGACTCAATACCCCGCTTCATTCATTGTACATAGTTGTAAAAGTTATTTTGCCTAGCTCCAACAAAAGACGGAATGGCTATCGCGTAGATGCTGACATGAAAAGCTGACTTAGTTCAGGCAGTACTCATTAAAAACTATCCACAGAGCGTTGGGATTGTACAAGTGGAAACTGAAATCCCGGTCATGCATGGCGGCTTGAGAATAGAAGAACATACGACTTTTGGGATGGCACGAGAGACTTTCGGGAAAGATCATTTCATCAGAACAGTGAAAATGGCTTATTGGGGTTGGAAGGGGAGGGGGGGGGTGGGAGGGGGCGGGGTTTAGCTCACAAACAGTTTCTTTCAGAATATGAACTTCCATGTTTACAAACTTACGAAAGCAGTCTTTGTTGCTCTAAAGAAATACTTCGTTTAATGGCGTCAATCGTGAATATCTAGATTAATGGTAACAATGTCATATTTTAACTAGAAAACATCATAGCCATGATGTCACTCGAGTCAAAGTGCAGAAAGAACACATGAAGGCAGGCTAGATATGCTGACAGCCAATACAGCAGTAAGACAGGGATGTGTATTCCCTCTCCCGTTCCCCTCGCTATTTATTATCTTTTTTTTTTCCGCATATCCTTTACATAACTTTGCCGTCAACACCAACATTTTTCACCTGCTGTTGATGTCTTGGCAAGTTTTACGTTCATTAGTTTGCCATGATATCTAAGAAAATGGTGACACCAAAATGTGACATAGAAATAGAAGGGAAAATTCTTAACCAAGTGGATAATTTTAGATACCTAGGGACATTTATAACATCAGATGGAAGATGTACAACAGAGATTAAGAGCAGAATAGAGCAGGCAAAGGCCGCATTTCAGAAAATGAAGAGTATCTTGTGCAATAGGTCACTATCACTGAGTGTAAGAAAGAGAGTGATGAAATGCTATGTAGAACCAGTTTTGCTGTATGGCAGTGAATCTTGGAATGTAAATGAACAAATTAAGAAGAGATTAGAAGCAACAGAGATGTGGTTCCTGAGACGAATGTTGAGAATTCCTTGGACTGCCAGAGTAACTAACGACGACTGCCTGAAACAGGCTAATGAAACTAGAACACTATATACAACAATAAGAAAGAGACAAAACAGCTTTCTTTGGTCATTGTAATGAGAAGAGAAGGCATTGGAGAACATCGTGACAACTGGAAAGACCCGAGTGGAAGAAAGGCAGAGGCAGGCCAAGAGAAATGATGCTGGATGGATTGAGACGGTGGCACGGAGGAATATTAGCAGCAGAGTTGATCCAGAAAACAAAAGACCGAGATCTGTGGAGAGCCAGCTGGCAGGGCACTTGATGATGATGAGTTTGCCATTGCTTTCTGAACTACCAGCTCACATACCTCCGTAAATAACCAGCGCGAGGCGATTCGCTGCCCAATCTCGCGCAGCTGTGTTTTCGTTCGAGAGTATACGGATTACGAACAACGTCCTTAATCTCTTCGCCAGGGAGACCGGCATTTATTATCTACATGGACATAATATCATCATAGAACTAAGCCTTGACAGAACCAATTAAGATAATTTCTAACTCCTTATGTTCGAGGAATCTTCTTCTTCTTCTTCTTCTTCTCTCTTCTTCTTCTTCTTCTTCTTCTTCTTCTTCTTCTTCTTCTTCTTCTTCTTCTTCTTCTCTTCTCCTTCTTCTTCTTCTTCTTCTTCTTCTTCTTCTTCTTCTCTTCTTCTTCTTCTTCTTCTTCTTCTTCTTCTTCTCTTCTTCTTCTTCTTCTTCTTCTTCTTCTTCTTCTTCTTCTTCTTCTTCTTCTCCTTC
>CAWUFQ010000050.1:157500-179047 GCA_963921405.1 Cepaea hortensis | reverse complement strand
AGGAAGGTAGAGGGAGGAGGGAGGGGGAGGGGAAAAGGAAGAGGGTAGGAGGAGGATGGGAGAGGAGGAGGAGGATGTGGAGGAGGAGGAGGAGGAGAGGGAGGAGGAGAGTTTAGGTAGAGGGAGGAGGAGGAGGAGTGAGGAAAAGGGAGGAGGGAGAAGAGAGAGGAGGAGGAGAGATGAGGAGGAGATAGGAGGAGGAGGAAGAGAGAGGAGGAGGAAGGAGGAGGAAGGGGGAGGAGGAGGAGGAAGAGGGAAGAGGATGGAGGAGGAAGAGGAGGGAGATGGAGGACGGGGAGGGGAAGCGGAAGAGGGTAGGAATTGGAGGAGGAGGAGGAGGAAGAGGGAGAAGGAGGGAGGAGGAGAAGGGAGGAGGAGGGAGGAGGGGAAGGAGGGAGAGGAGGAGGGAGGAGGCGGAAGGAGAAAGAGGAGGAGGGAGGAGGGAGGAGGAGGGAGAATGAGGAGGGGAGGAAAGGAAAGGGAGGTGGAAGAGGAGGAGGGAGGAACAGGAGGGAGGAGGAGGAAGGTGGAGGAAGGAGGTAGAGGGAGAAGGAGGAGGAGGTAGAGGGAGGAGGAGGAGGAAGGAAATGGAGGAGGAAGAGGAGGACTGTAGATAACTTCCTTACACATAAAAATATGAATTGTTATTGATATTGCTGTGGCATGGAGGCATATATATCAGCAGCAGAGTTGATCCAGAAAACCAAAGACTGAGATCTATGGAGAACCATGAACGCCTACGCCAGCCGGCACGGCACTTGATGATGATGATGATTGCCGTGTGACGATTCTGTGTAGTCACGTCATTTTCTTCGCTTGTCCTATCGTTTTGGTTCGGGGATTCTTTCATCATCATCATCATATATTTGCGTACGTATTTAGGGAGGGGGAGGAGGGAGGAGGAGGAAGAAGAAACAAAAATATGACAGTTGGCAGCGCTGCAATGAGAGGAAGGCGTGTAGATAATTTCATCTCAATCGGATGGGCCGTTCGCGAACGCATAATGGACATACATACAGACATATCCACACACATTGCCTTTTATATATAAGACTAGCTGACCCGGCCGGCTTCGCCCAGTTCCTGGTGGGGAGCATCTCATTTAATTCATATAAGTAGTCATATAAGCTCCCATTCCCGACTATCTGTCTGTCTGTCTGTCTGTCTGTCTGTCTGTCTGACCCGGCTTCGCCCAGTCCCTGGTGGGGAGCATCTCATTTAATTCATATAAGTAGTCATATAAGCTCCCGTTCCCGTTCCCGACTATATGTCTGTCTGTCTGTCTGTCTGTCTGTCTGACCCGGCTTCGCCCAGTCCCTGGTGGGGAGCATCTCATTTAATTCATATAAGTAGTCATATAAGTTCCCGTTCCCGACTATCTATCTTTCTGTCTGTCTGTCTGTCTGTCTGACCCGGCCCGGCTTCGCCCGCTCCTGGTGGGGAGCATCTCATTTAATTCATATAAGTAGTCATATAAGTTCCCGTTCCCGACTGTTTGTCTGTCTGTCTGTCTGTCTGTCTGTCTGTATGTCTGTCTGTCTGTCTGTCTATCTATCTATCTGTCTGTCTGTCTGTCTGTCTGTCTGTCTGACCCGGCCCAACCAATGGTGGAGAGCATCTCATTTAAATCATATAAGTAGTCATATAAGCTCCCGTTCCCGTCTATCTGTCTGTCTGTCTGTCTGTCTTGGGTAAATGGAGGAGGGAGGAGGAAGAGGGAGGTGGAGGTGGGAAGAGGAGGGAGGAGGAGGAGGAGGAGGAGACAGAAGGAGTAGGGAGGAATAGGAGGGAGGAGGATGGATTAGGAGGAGGAGGGAGGAGCAGGATGGAGGAGGAGGGGAGGAGGAGGGAGTAGGAAGAGGGAGGAGGAGGGAAAAGTAGGAGGATGAGGAGGGAGATGGAGGGAGGAGGAGGGAAAAGTAGGAGGATGAGGAGGGAGAAGGAGGGGGAGGAGAACGCAGGGGGGAGGAGGAGAGAGGAGGAGGAGGAGAGGGATGAGGAGGGAGAGGGAGGAGGAAGGAGGAGGAGGAGAGAGTAGGAGTAGGAAGGAGGCGGAGGGAGAAGGGAGGAGGGAGGAGGAGGGAGGAGGGAGAAGGAGGAGGGAGGAAGGAGGAGGGAGAAAGGAGGAGGGAGGAGGGAGGAGAAATAGGGGTAGGAGTAGGGGGAGGAGGGAGGAGGAGGGAGGATGAGAAGGAAGAGGGAAGAGGAGGAATGTGGGAGGAGGAGGGAGGAGGAGGGAGGAGGAGAGAGAAGGAGAGAGGAGGAGGAGGGAGGAGGAGGAGGGATGAGGAGGGATGAGGAGGGGAGGGAGGAGGAGAGGGAGGAGGAGGGGGAGAAGGGAGGAGGGAGGAGGAGGAGGGAGGAAGAAGGAGGAGAAGGAGGAGGAGGGATGAGGAGGGATGAGGGGGAGGAGTGAGGAGGAGGGGAGGAGGAGGAGGAGGGCAGAGGAGGAAGGAAGAGGAGTGATTAGGAGGCGGGAGAGGGCGAGGAGGTAGGAGGAGGGAAAAGGAGGAAGAGGGAGGAGGGAGGGAGAAGGAAGAGGGTGGAGGAGGGAGGAAGAGATAGGCGGAGAGAGGAGGAGGATTGAGGAGAAGTAGGAGGAGGAGTAGGGAGGAGGAGGGATTAGGAGGAAGAGGGGGAAAGAAGAGAAAGAGGAGGGAGGGAGGAGGAGGAAGAGGGAGAGGAGGGAGGAGGGAGGGAGGAGGAGGAGGGAGGAGGAGGGAGAATGAGGAAGAAGAGGGAGGAGGGAGGCGGAGAGACGAAGAGGAGGGAGGAGAAGGTAGGAGGAGGAGTAGGGAGGAGGAGGGATTAGGAGGAGAAGGGAAAGAGGAGAAGGAGGAGGAGGGAGGACGAGGAAGAGGGAGGAGGAGGGAGAAGGAGGAGGGAGGAGGGGAGAGAGGATGAGTAGGAGGAGGTGGAGGGAGAAGGAGGAGGGAGGAGGAGGGAGAAGGAGGAGGGAAGGAAGGAGGGGAGGAAGAGGAGGAGGGGGGAGAAGGAGGAATGATGAGGGAGGGAGGAGGAGGAAGAGGGATGTGGAGGAAGGAGGAGGAGGGAGGAGGTAGAGAGGAGGAGGATGGGAGGAAAAGGGAGAAGGAGAGAGGAGGAGGAGGAAGGAGGGATGAGGAGGAGGGATGAGGGAGGAGAGGAGGGAGGAGGAGAAGGAGAAGGGGAGAGGAGGGAGGCGGAGGGAGGAAGAGGGAGGAGAAGGAGGAGGAGGAGAGGGGAGGAGGGAACAGGAAGAGGACAGGGGGGAGGAGGAGAGGAGGAAGAGGGAGGAGGAAGAGGAGGAGGGAGGAGGAGGGGGAGCGTAAGAGGAAGAGCGTAGGAGGAGGAGGAGGAGGGGAGAGGAGGAGGAGGAGGAGGATTATAACGCATATGCTGTAGATAAAAAAAAATGTTGTTGCGTATCCCTTACGGACGTTGCAGTCAACGCCAGCATTTTCAGCTGCTGTTGATGTACTAGGCAAGTGTTACGTTCAGTAGTTTGTCATTGCTTTCTGAACGACCGGCCTCTATACCTTTTTCGAAAAACCAGCACCGCCGTGTTTCGAACCCGGTTATACGGGCTCACAAACCGCGTTCGCAACCCCTTCAGCCACAGAGACCGGCAAGATAACTGCAGCGAAAAGGTGGGTCTGTCTATCTATCTGTCCCGGCGTGGCTTCGCCCAGGTCCTGGCGGATAGCGTCTCATTAAATTCATACAACAAAAAAAAGTAACTTAAAAGAATGTCCTTCCACACACCATCCATTATTTCTAATGAAAGCTGTTTCTAATCGCCTGCATGACTGTAGATAACTTCTTAAGCATAAAAAGATGAGTTACAATGTTATGCATTATGCATTATTTTTATGAAACCGTTGAAAATGCCTTAACGATTGTATCATTATTTATTATAACTCATATGCCGGTACATAACTATAGACACAGAGTTTATAAATCTCTGAAAACGATGCAACCATATGACTATAAGGTATACAGAAAAGTTATTACAAGTTATGCCCCTTGAAATAACATTTCTAGAGTTAAGTCCCCTCGCTGTATATAAATTATAATGAAAAATGAAAAATTTAAATAATATTAAGTAAGCAGCCGATTTCACACTACAAAAATATCACATTTCGCTGCGCGGGAATGAGAGGAAGGCGTGTAAAAAATTTCATCTCAATCGGATGGGCCGTTCGCGAACGCATAAAGGACATACAGACATACAGACGGAGATTCTATTTTATATATAAGATACACGACATTTGATATAGTTGAAAACTAAGAAATGATAGAAATTGTAGAAGATATACATATATACATTGGCGGGAACGTTCTCAAAATAATAAAGACGATTCACTAGAAACAAGCTGCAATAATTAAATGATAAATAAAGAAGGCAATAGTGAGCATATAAAATAGGAAGTAAGACAATGAATGATGTGTTGTGTCGTCTGATAGCTTCAGAGAATGGCAATACACTGTCATCTCATTCATTCATTCATTCATTCATTCATTCAGTAGCATGTTCTTTGCAGAACCTCGTTCCCATAACAACCTTTCGGAAAACTCCTCGATCATAAGCAAGTTGTCCCGTCCCACGTCCGATACACCCATCTGGAGAAATCCCCCCTCCATCCTGCACCCATCTCATCTTCTCTTTGGCCTTCCTCTCTGCTCAGGCATATACCCCTCCACATAGGAGTCTCTGTGGCGAAGTGGTCAAGCCGTTTGACTCTTGCTCCGAAGGTCGTGGGTTCGATTCAGGGCCGCGTCTTTCGGTTTACGAGTTAAATGTTTCGGAGAATCCTGTGGGTCGTCGCTAAAAGCTACGGAGTTCGTGCTTTGTGCGACGCTTTCCGTGCTGCGGAAAGAGACCGAGCCATATGGGATAAAACCCGGTGCAATGAAGTCGACCCTGTCGACTTTTAAGCGACTTTTTTTATACCCCTCCACGGTTGTTCTCTCCAAACTGTCGTGACGTTTCACGTGACTAAATATTTCAATGTTCTATGTTTTGTCATCTTTAATAGCCAAGCTTCTTCAATATTCAGCTTGTCAAGTATGGATGCATTTGTTCTTGTCTTTATCCAAGATATTCTTACCGTCTTTAATATTTATTTTCAAAGGCATTTATACGCTGTTGCAGCTTTCTTACTAAGTGTCCATGTCTTACTGGCGTATGTTGCAACGGGAAAGACGCTCTTAAAAAACTAATGTTTGTAGTTCTATCTGTCCCATTCAATAATTTATTCAATTGTTGTAGGTTTTTAAGAGCAATATATATTCGTCTTTTAGTTGTGTCACCATTGTAGGTGCTCAGTGACCCAAGATTTTCGACATATTCCACCACCTCCAATTTTTCCTCATTAACATATATGTCTTTCTCCATAATAGTTTTTTTTCTGTATGCATTATCTTTGTTTTTGCTATGTTAAGATATATACGTTGTGATTTTCATAATTCTTTTGAGTTGAGGTTATTAGGGTTTCTTTACCATTCTGTGATATAGATAGTTTATTTTAGTTTAGTTTATTCGACGGATCAACATCACGGCACACGGGTATTTCCCATAAGTGCTTCGTTCTACTTCTAACACAATCCTGAGTCCTGAGAATCTCAGCTCAGTGCACAAACTTCGTAGCCCCGGCGAGGATCATAAAATACTTTGGGTAGGTTTTTAACTTGACATTTTGCAAGGGCAGAGCTGTTAGACGTATCTGTTTTTTGTTTAGATTTCCAACTGCCTAGGGGTATTTTATGTGCTCAACAATACATACGGGTGTCCGATATCACTATCCAGAGACCAGGGGAAATTGTATTATTAGAAGTCCACGTGAAAAGATCCCGGCCCTCACCGGGGCTTGAACCCGGGACCTCCAGCACTTGAGGCGGACACCATACCTCGAGGCCACTCAGCTCCCGATGTGGATAGTAATATTATATCATCAACATACCGAATATCTGGTATTTCATGACCACCGATATATATGACATCTTACTATTCCCTGGTTGTATCATCTCTGACATTTCTCATGTGTTCGGCTACCGGTTAAACAAATAGGGGGACAGCATACAGCCCTGACGTACTCCTTGCTTGATACCAAACCAATCTGATGTCTCGCCATCTATTCTAACCACCGCTAGATAGAGCATTTTTATGAGGTGTACTACATTGATGGAAAGCCCATTTTCGTCCTGATTTTCCAAAGTTTCTGATATTGTACACAGGCCTTTGAATAATCCGCAAACCATGAGAATTGGTTTACATTAAATTCTCTGCACTTCTCTATTATTAAACGCATGCTGAGTATGCGATCTCTTGTTCCTCTTCTTTCTCTAAATCCAGCTTGAACCACGTTAATCTCTTCTTCCATTTTCTTACAAAGTCTTCCCTTTGTGATCTTTAATAGAAGTTTATTTGCATGACTGATCATGGCAACAGTTTTATAATCGGTGCATAATTTCAGGTCATTCGGTCATCTATATAGCGTAAAATGTTTACAGTGCCTCGTGTCTCGGTGATACCTCTCAATATTATTGCACTATATAAGGTAAGAAAAACAAATTCACACATACTACAAGAAATAAATGCAAACTGTAAACGAAATACACACAATAGACGAAGATAGACATGAGTTTTTTGGCACGTTATGCGGAAAAAAATAAACTTGACTATTTAGTGACAACTGGAAAGATTGGTCGAAAGTAGCAAAGACGAGCAACATAGATAAATATGTGGATAACTGGACCACGTAGAAAAATCGAGACAAGAACACAGACATGACAAGCGACTCTGGTGATCGTCTGAGATGGCAAGCAGACGCTTATCGGCATGTACATGATGATGACGATAATAAATATACAATCGGCGATCTTTGGTCATGCGAAGAAAAGAGAGACGCTATTAAACACTGTGATGCCTGAAAAGATCAGTGGAAGAAGAAGCAGTGGCAGACAGAGGGAACCGATGGTGGATAGGTTTAGATGATGACGTGGAGGTGTATTACAAGCAGTTTATGCAAAACACCAAGTACCATCGTCTGTAGTCAGACGTGAATTCCTGCACCCGTTGACAAGGCAGAGGATGCTGATAATGGAAGTGACTATTCGTGAGGAGTCATTAGGATCCCGGAACTCGTTGTGTACACAGCGAAAGGTGCTACTGGTGTTAGCATTAAATGTTCAGATTGCTGTTATCGCGTGGAGAAAGTGTATAAAAAGAGACCTAGCATCAAACAGCAGATTTTGTTTTAATGTAGAGATTGCTGTCGAGGGGAGGAGACGCTTTCTTTAGACTATACTGAGACGATCTGTATGTACAAAAGTGAGAAATTATGTAGAAGCTGCTGAGATAAAGTTTATATAAGCATGATAATGACATGCCATGGACAGGTATGCAGAGCAGTTACAATATCTTAAAGGGAGGTGATTAACAAAGAGGACTGCTTAACCACATCAGAAGTAAACAGCACACGTTCTGTGGGTACACCAGGAGAAATGAGTGGTGGGGGAGAAGAGTGGAGTATATTGCCACAACGAGTAAGTTGCAGGGGACGAGACGTAGGGGAGATCAAGAGAAAGAGAGAGAAAGAGAAGCTGCATAACAGTTTGACATAATAACATGGAAGAATATTAGTATCATAAACGAATGACAACACACGAGATAGAAGACTGTGGGCAGTCACAATCACACTCGCTACGACAAGGACTGCAAGAAATAAATGTCTGAAAGTTTCTGCAGAATCTAAAAAACAATCAGAAAAGATCAGAAACAATATATAATGAGTACTTGTATACAAGAAAACCCACTCAATTTGCAAGGAATACGTTGAGACATCTTCAAGAAAATCAGAGCATCAACAGTAGAATTTATATAGTCATTATATTTCGTAAATAATATGAGTGATAATGCTTTTCCATAAAGCAAAGAAATACAGGTAATATGGAATTAATGTGGAGATACGTCTTTCTCGATGTCTTTCTCATAGACGCTCTCCTACCACTTTTCCCTCCGGAACATTCTTAAAAAGGAACCATATATCTTTATAATACAACGGTTTCTAATTGTTTGACATTTCAAGATAATGAAATAGATGCATACAGAGAGAAACACATAAAATATAGATAGACATGTCCACTTGCCGGCCGAAAACATTCTATGTCCACTGGTATAAGCCTGAGTTGGATGAGGTCATGATCATCGCCGGGTTCCTGTATCTGTTCTTGGTTGTCATAGTTTCCGTTCAAGTAATTGAGAAAGTCAAACTTCTTTACATTTCCTATTTTAGAATACATAGATTATTAACTAACAGAGTGCAATTTGTTTCATATAGACAAATAACACAAATGGTTAACGGATTTTAATTAGATAACTAATTCTGAGGCTTGAAGGATTTCATTAGATAATCAACTCGTGCGTCGTGAAATTCTTCATATAGTTTATGAAATCGCAGGTTGTCATATATTTTGGACAGGGAATAATCACTATTTGATTTTCCGGTGACTGTATAGTTCTTGTTATTTTCAAAGTATATTAATAGCCAATCATTGTAATACCATATTCTTGTAGCAGATCCGTCCCAGAATGTTGATAACACAAAAGCGTGTGGAAAGCACAGATTCCTCTGACATTTCTCCCGAATCTTGCACCCTTCTGACACGAGTGTCTGCTGTGTCCTGTACCTGTCTTAATGCTGGTCAATCCATGCCCCTCCTACCACGAACCTGCGTGTTGATTATTGAGCAGACACATTCAAAGTTTGCGACATTTTCATTTGCTGCCTTGGTGAGTGTGATCGCTGGCTGTGAATGTAATTTCGTCCGTAGACGTATTCGGATTTTGCTTAAATTCAGAACCAAAAAAATTTGATTTTCTCTGCGTCATCTCTTTTAATCTGCTAGTACTATTTGAATCGCATATGTTATGTGCATATACATTAAATTATATAATAACTATAATAACTATAATTATAACTAAACAGAAAATAGTGTTTACATTATTATTCTCAGTACAATCTGGCTGGTGTGTTACTGGCATTTTCCATTGATTGATTGATTGATTTAGGAACCGACATCACAGCATTCAGGACATTCCCATAAGCGCTCCGTCCCCATCCTCAGCAGCCAGCGAAGAGTTCCAACACTAATAGTTCCAGTAGCAATCTGATTATATGTCCGTCTCGCCTTTCCTCCGAGCGCCGAGCGTCGGCCAGATCCCCTCGTCACACCTCGTTGTCTCATTCTTACCAGACGATGGTGCTCCATCTGCTCCTCCGAGGTGTACACGTGCTCCCACAAGGCCGCAACCACGTCTGCCCTGTCATGCATCAATACTCCACCAAATTTTGCAGAGCCAGCCAATCTGTCCGCCTGTTCATTCCCCAGCACACCGGCATGCCCAGGAGAAAAGATCCAGGTGATGCTTACTACCCGTGACCTCCGAAGCGAAGCAAGCCACTCTGCACGAAGCCTACCTGTTCTCACCCTTCTCAGCATGCTTTCTGAGTCAGTTACAATCACAATGTGTGTATGTCTCGTGTTTTCTATCCAGCGGAAAGCTGCACTGACCGCCTCCACCTCCATTCTTAAGCTAGATGTAGTGTTATCATACGCCAGGCTCTCCTGCACCAAACGCCGACCATTAGTTTTTGCCAAGAACCCCCAGGCACTTCTCCTACCTCTCAACACTGACCCATCCGTGTAGATAATCACATCACCCGGGCGAGAATTTTCCTGAATTAGTTGCTGAATTTCCAGTTCCGTGGCCCCTGCTGGCCACTCCCTGCACTCCCGGCTCAATGTTATTACAACTCTGCACAAGTCTGACTGCACGGCTGGCCCTCTGACCCACTCCTCTCCTCGCCTGATGTTCTCCAAGGGGCACACCTGTCTGATCGTATCCTCCGCCTGAGCCATCCATGATTTCCCTCTTATCAGTCTCTGACCCTTAACTACGTCCAGCGCCTCATGCAACGGGTGATCTGTGTCTGCAGCTACTCTGAGGTATGCCTTCGCTTGCATCACCTTGTGCCTACTAGCAACAGTATTTTGTATGGAAAGTATGTGCTTCAAAATAGTATGTTTTAATTGTGTAGTATTGGTGTTATGGAGTAGTTCTTGTGATATTCTTGAACACAAGTGATGTATTTAACAACATTCAGTAACTTTAATTGGATCAGCTGCTGCGGATACAAAATAACGCCTTGGTAAATGGACATTTGTCATAACTGTCACCTCTGTAAATTAAATTGTTATTACTAAACTTCTCATTATTGTCATAATATTTCTAACCTATCAATTAATTATTAACACTGTCGTAGTCCCCTTGCAAGCTCCTTTAATTTGATATATAATGAAGTATATCTGCTACAATATTAACCATTTTCACAACATTAGTGTCACACAACCCTATTTCCCATTTTCTGCCATGAATTTATGTTTCATGAGGACCACATTTTTGTTTGGCAGGCAATCAGTTAAGGCAGTGTTAAGACCCGAACAGGAACATCACATTTACGGAAAGACATAGGATATAACTCGAAAATGATACAGTCTAGGTCAAACCCGTGAAGCGTGGACAGTGAGCAGAAAATTTGAACACTATCTGATGGGTGTGGAGATGTGGTTTCAGAGAAAACTGCAAAGAATAACATGGGCGTACAGAAAAACCAACGACAAAGTCCTACAGGAAACAAATGAAAACCGGAAACTGATCAGAGAAATAAGATGTAGGCAGGCAGAATTATTTTTGACACGTTATGAGAAAAATTAAATTGGAGAATTTTTTGACAAGTAGCAAAATTGAGGATAACAGAACAAGGATAAGGCAGAGAAGTAGATACCTGGATAACGTGGCTACGCGGTATGGTCGAGATAAAATCACAGCGCTGATCCGCAACTCTGATGATCGTGTGCGATGGCGAAACATAACCGCCAACGCTTATCGGTATGGCACAAATGATGATGATGATATCAAGACTATATGCTAGGATTAGGCTGATGTTGGTAATATTCCCTCCCCATGTAATTGTATGTTCATTAACCACAGACTCGAAATCAATGCCATGTAAGGTGGGGAAAGGAGTTGAAAAGGGGGTGGGGTTGGGGGGAGGGGGGAGCTTACAAATCGTTACCAGCTATTCAAGAAAAAGCCATGTGGAAGGCGCAATACAACAAATGTTGGAGGTCTGTATGGCCGAACTAATAAAAGCGCTAGCTCTGAAACTTTCTGTGTGCTGATGGCGAGGTCGCTTGTTCAACACCTACATCGGTCGGCTGGGGTAACATGTTCAACCATTTACGTAGGGTCGACCGTTGTAGCCCAGAGGCGAGCACGCTTGCCTGTAGGTTGATTGTCGTCTGTTGGAAACTCCATCTAGGTAATTTCTGGTTTAACTGACCCGTGCTTGCAGGCCAGTCCAGCGTTAAATAGGTGGCAAGGAAATGTGCCGGTATATATTTCTGTTTTAATATCCTTTACAGGACTCTGCAGAAAATCAGAATTTTTCAGCTGCCGCTGATGTCTTGGCGAGATTGAGCTCAGTAGTTTGCCATTGCTTTCTGAGTGACCGGCTCACATACCCCAGTAAGTAACGCTCGATACCGAATCTGGCGCAGCTGCGTTACCTACGTGAATAGACGGGATTACGGAGAAAGTCGTTAAACTCTAGGCTATGGGGACCAGCGCTGGTATATTGTCAGGTGTCATATTGACTACATCACCCCTAGCGTCTCGACTGGCTGTACAAGATGAGACTAGCACTATATACGAAATGAGTCTTTAGACGCGAAAGAGTGTCTTTCTCTTTAGTTTAACTTACCGTACACCCCAGGAATATCTGTTGGTGCCGATGTCTGACCGAGAACTCCACATGTTATACATAGTATTTCCTTTTGCACACATAGTCATACACTGAAAGCCAGTTGGTACCCGGTGTACGTTCAATTTGTATATATTGATGTAGTTTACGTAAATTCTGGTTATATTCCTATGCGCGTGTAAATAGACAACTCGTTCAATTCTGATACGAGAATCGACACTATCAAAAGCCTGATGGAAGTCTTTTGCATTTACGTACACATTTGCCTTTAGCAATTCACTACGATAGTAATAACATAATGAGGTTGCTGCTTATCTTGCATATCAGCATACTATTATTGTTGGAACGGAAAAATAAGACAGACAGATAGACAGACAGACAGACAGACAGACAGACAGACAGACAGACAGACGGTAGGTAGTTAGGCAGGTATGTTGGTAGGTAGATAGCAAGGCAGGTAGGTTGGTAGGCAGGTATGCTGGTAGGTAGATAGCAAGGCAGGTAGGTTGGTAGGCAGGTATGTTGGTAGGTAGATAGCAAGGCAGGTAGGTTGGTAGGCAGGTAGTTAGGTCGGTAGGTAGGTAGGCAGGTAGGTAGTTATGTAGGTAGGTAGGTAGGTACGTAGGTAGGTAGGAAGACAGGTAGATAGGTAGGTAGGTAGCTAGGTAGGAAGGCAGGCAGGTATTTAGGTAGGTAGGTAGGTAGGTAGGTAGGTAGGTAGGTAGGTAGGTAGTTGGAGTTTTCAATCTGGTGCTGCAGTCCGGTTATAATTTGCCTTAGTTGCTCAACACTTTCTGGGTAACTTTACAGCAGATATATATTCTAAATTAGTTTAAACATGCCGTCGTGGGTTTGTCAGCTTGGATGAACATGGACATACAATTGCAGTACCTCTAATATCATTTACATATTTTTTTCCCGAAGAATCTTGGCTACTTTAGAGAAGAGCAATGTAACAAATTTCCTCAAGATAAAGAAACAATGGAATAGGCATATCGGGACTTTGTGATGACTGCATGATGATAGATTATTGTTGAATCCTTAAGCGTGACGGTTCGGGAAAAATCACTCTTTAGGAAGTCCTCGGAAAGTTACTTTTTGTGTGTTGACTATTGACTATTATTGATTTAGAAAAGTGCTATTGATAAAGTTGTAATACATTTTATGTGTTTTATATAAAGGTATTAAATGCACAGTAATTACATATACTGTGAAAAGCATCCGTTTAGCCCTCCACCCATTCCCCCCCCCCAAACAGGGTAACGTGAAGCCATGTGAGCAGGTGGTGAATTGGACTTGGGAGCCAAGTATATATATATATTTGTCTGTCTTATATAGTAGTCAATAGTCTTTCATTGACCTTACCAAGGCTTTTGATACAGTCAGCAGAGAAGTACTGTGGAAGATTATGGCAAAATATGGCTGTCCAGGAAAGTTTGTCCAAATAGTGCGGCTATTTCATGATGGCATGCATGCGAGAGTACAGGAAAATGGTGAACTGTCTGAGCCCTTTCCTGTCACCAATGGAGTGAAACAAGGATGTGTCCTGGCACCGAGACTGTTCAGCCTCATGTTTTCAGCTATTTCAACAACGACATTGGAATAGACATCAACTACCGCATGAATGGAAAGTTATCCAATCCCAGAAGGCTGAAAGCTAAAAGAAAAATTGACAGCGACACCGTCAGAGAGCTCCTGTTTGCTGATGATTGCGCTCTATACGCCAACTCAGAGGCGGACATGCAACATAATGTTTCAGCTTTCTCACATGCCTGTGCCAACTTTGGGCTTAATATCAATTTGGAGAAGACTGTAGTTATGTACCAGCCAGCTCCAGGGAATAATCACACTGTGCCGAATATCAAAGTGAATGGTTATAGTCTAAGTGTTGTGTACAATTTCACTTATCTTGGCAGCACTGTGTCTGAAGCTGCCACAATTGATGATGAAGTGAATGCAAGAATCTCCAAGGCCTGCGCGGCCTTTGGCAGACTGTACAAGAATGTATGGGACAGAAATGGAATAAGCCTGCAAACAAAGCAGTTGTATTATCCACACTGCTATATGCTTGTGAAACCTGAACTGTTTATCAGCGACACGCTAGGAAATTAAACCACTTCCACACAGTCTGCCACAGTCTAATGAAGAATCAGATTCGCTGGGCTGGTCACTTGACTCGCATGCCAGATCACAGGTTCCCTAAACGAATTTTTTACGGCGAGTTGCGTTGTGATAAACGCTCCCAAGGCGGCCAGAGGAAACGCTTTAAAGACACTGAAAATCTCACTGAATGCATTTGGAATTCATCATGACACCTGGGAGACTGCAGCCAGAGACCGAAATTCGTGGCGTGCATCATTACGCAAGGGTGCAGTCACTTATGAGGCAACCAGGACTGCAAGAGCTGTGAAGAAAAGACAGAAAAGAAAAACCACTGCAGAAAATCCTACTCCAGAAACGTTGAGCATTCTTTGTCCACATTGTCAAAGAACATTTCGAGCCAAAATAGGCCTTATCAGCCTTCTTAGAACTCACGGATCCATAATTTCAACCCCACTGGATGAAATGAATGGCCATCATCATTCTTGATAGACAAAAAAAAAACTATATATATATATATATATATATAGTTAGTTATATTTTTGGAATTAGCACAACAAGGTTACTGATTCCAATACCGATTCCGATTCAGCTCAGTCGAATGGCCCCGTCAACCTTCCACTATATCAGTTTGGTTGTATCTGGGTCCTTTATTTTGTAGCTTGTATTAAGTCTTTCGTAGATTGGGCTGCTTGCTTTTCGGCTTCCTGGCTTCTGCTTGGTTGACTGTGTTCGATACTTTCTTGTTGTGGCTTTTCATGTCTGGACAGAGTCGCGCACTTCTTAAGGCCTGGAGTATTTGTGTATACACCCCGTTATATGGTGATGTTTCTTCAGGGATGATTACCTGGTGTCGTCTCTCCTGTTTTCTCACCTATTTCCGCGTCTTGCTTTGTCTTCATAAGTTCTATTTCTTCTTTTGATGATTCTTAATCTTTGAGTCTTTGCATTTTCTGGTTCGGGTGTTTCTTTCTGTGGCTCAAACAGTTCTATTTGTTCTCTTTCTTCTTGGATCTGTTTTAGCGTTTCTTCTGTCTTTTCTCTTTCTTCTTAAAATTTTGATAGCGTTTCATCAGTCTCGGCTTTTATAGCAGCCATTCGAGCTACATCCTGCCCAATTTTATGCTGGACTTGTTTCAGTTCCTCCAGGATGCGCTGACCGGCTCTTGTCTGTGTTTCTTGCGTCTTGACTTTTTCTTCATTTATGCTGTTGAACTTTGCTCTCAGGTCCTTCAGTTGGCCTTCCAGTTGCGCTTTGTCACTTTTTGTAAGTCGATTGGTAGCCTCGAACTGCCTCCTAGCCTCTTTATAGGGCAAGTTAGATTTGATGGCGATCTTCATAGCTTCCTTGCTGTCTTGGTGGCAGGGGCAGCCGAGGTACCTGGCGCCATGGTTACCGAGACAGTTGGCGCACTTTCTGTTGGTGTTAGGCCTCCGGAAGTCCGTGTCGTTCTTTGCATGCTGGCACTGACTGTATAGATGAGATCCAGAGGAGTATCTACATACCTTAAACTCACTCTTGCAGTGGGCATGGGTGTGCCACAATTTCTGGCACTTAGAACACTGCAGCAATCGCGGTATGTAGTGCTCTGAAACTTCATTTTTCTTGTCTCATCTAATGTATTGAGGGATCACTCGGTCCTCCGATGACGACTGTTAGGGATGTTATTCTTGCCGATGATCCTCTCAGCACTGGTGATCTTGAGTTTCCTGTTCTCTCTTGTCAGCATCTCCCTGATCTGATCGTTGGTGAGATGGGTATTGACTCGTTTAATGACCCATCGTTTACTTGTGCGGTGCCGGGTGGCTTCCAATAAGATTCCGTTGTGAAGCTCGATGACGGCTTTCTCTTATTGTGCAATCTACAGCATAAGTACTTTAGTCTTTGGGTTTTTGTTGATGGAGACCACTACTCCACGAGGTGTCTTACGCAGTTGGCATATGCTGTTTCTTCCCAGCTGGTTTTCCAGCAGACTAAGTATCTAATATAATGATTCACATCACGAAGAATTTGTTAAGAATTATCATGCAAAGAGTTAGGAAGAAAATACAACCTGCAATAGAAGAATTGCCGGTCTCTCTGGCCGAGGGGTTACAACACTTTCTCCGTAATCCCGTTTATCACGCAGAGTCTCGTAGCGGGCGAGAACTGGGAGCGGTTCGACCCCCGCTGGTGACTTGCGGGATAACTGAGCCGGCCGCTCCGAAAGCAATGGCAAACTACTGAGCGTAATCTTGCCAAGAAATCAACATACAGCTGAAAGATGCTGATGTTGATAGCGATGTCCTGTAAAGGATATGCAAAACATTTTTAATAGAAGAAGAACAATGTGGGTTTGTAGAAGGCAAGGGAACAGTAAATGCAGCGTATATACTGAGAACAGTAATTGAACGTTTTATAGATGTAAACAAGAATCTACACCTCTGCTTTATTGAATACGCAAAGGCTTTCGATAAAGTGAGACATGTCGACATGATAAGGATGCTTGAAGATCTACAAATTGATGGAAAAGACCTTAGATTTGTAAAAATAAATATATTGGAAATAACAAGCTGCCGCAAGAGTTGATAATGAAGTAGGTCAATATCAGCCTATTAAGAGTGGTGTGAGACAAGGGTGTTTAATGTCTCCAGATCTCTTTTTCCTGTACAGTGAAAATATTTTCAGAAATATAGAAGATATGAAAGGAATCAACATTGGGGGACGATGCATCAATAACATTAGATATGCATATGATACAGACTTGATTGCAGACAATGAACAGGACCTGCAACATTTAGGAATCAACATAGGGGGACGATACATCAATAACATTAGATATGCAGATGATACAGTCTTGATTGCAGACAATGAACAGGACCTGCAACATTTAGTAGATGGGTTTGTTGCACACAGTGGACAACTAGGGTTAGAATTGAATTGTAAGAAGAAACCGATTATGGTCGTCACTAGGAAGGAATAAATACCACAATGTAATATACAAGTATATGGGCATATTCTTAAACAGGTGAATCGGTACAGCTATCTCGGAACAGTCACATCTCATGGGAGATGCCTTGAAGATATTTGAACAAGAATTGCCATGGCGAAGGTAGTCTTTTGCAAAATGAAAACATACTGACCAATAAAAAGATATCAATTGAAACGAGAAAAAGAGTGTTGAAGTGCTATAGAGAACGTGCTTTTATATGGATGTGAAGCGTGGACAATGAGCAGACAAGCTAAAAAACATCTGATGACTGTGGAAATTAGGTTTCTGAGGAAAATGCAAAGAATACCATGGACAGACATAAAAACCAACGAACAAGTCCTATAAGAAACAAATGAAGATCGTAAACTGATTAGAGACATTAGACTTAGACAGTCGAAATTTGTTGGGCATGTTATGAGAAGAGATGAATTGGACAACTTAGTGACAACTGGCAAGATCGAAGGGAGGAGACAAAAGGGAAGACCAAGAATTAAATACCTGGATGGCTAGGCCACATTGCATGGTCGAGACAGAAACACGGAGCTGATCCACGACTCTGGTGATCGAGTGAGATGACAAAACATGAACGCCCACGCTTATCGGCATGGCACATGACGGATGGATGGAAGTATCTTGTCTGTTGGTAGCACTGACAGTTTGGCTTCTCCAACGCGTGTCTGTTTTAGCAGTATTTTGCCGGCGAAGTCATCCGTTGTTGTTGTTTCCTCTTATGCGGAGGTCTTTGGTAAACTGGGCTGTATCACCTTGGTGCTGTTGACAACTTCACGGCTGCTGCAGGCTTCAGTTGTGGTCATTTCAGCGACGGGAACGGCCCGGGCTGGTGCAGGAGCAGGATTGTTGTGTGCAGGGATTGCTCAGCAGTCGCAGCGGCCTTCCTCGCCTCTACCTTCTTCTTCCCGGGTGCATACAGTGCGTGACCCTGCGCGGTACTTTTAAAATTTAATTAGAAATAATGCTAGAATTTGGAGTAGATATATTAACCAAAATGTTGAATGATATTTACTGCAGTGGATATATACCAAGGGATATGTTGAAATATGTATTTATAGCTATACCGAAAAGACCAGCAGCAATTGAATGCGGAGATGTTCGTATGATTAACAAAATAAATCATGTCACTAAGCTTCTACTAAGAATCATTATAAGAAGAACAAGAAAGAAAATAAAAATGGAAAAGTTATAAACAATGCAATATATACATTACGGACACTATTAGAAAGATCAATGAGACAAAGAAAGACATATATTTGAGATTCATAGATTATACTAAGGCATTTCATAAAGTAAAACATAATAATATGATTAAAATGTTGGAAGATATTAATATTGGTGGGAAGGATCTCAGAAAAATAAACAAAAATATTTACTAGAACCAAATAGTAGCAATAAAAATGGGAAATAAAGAAGGAAATTATGAACACATAACGCTGGCAGTTAGACAGGGGTGTGTTTGTCACCGGATCGCTTTTCCTTCTATATCGAAGTAATAATGAGAGCGATCAAAGAAAAGCCAGGAATAATATTCGGAGGTTATAATATAAATAATATACGCGATGTAGATGACACAGTATTGATGGTGGACAATGCAAAATCGCTTCAACTGTTGGACATTGTACTATGGAAAGTCAATAAGTAAGTCACAAATGGCTGTAGAAAAATAACTAAATATGATAATAACTTGAAACCAATTTATTTCCATACGTACATTGTCTCTTTATTTCTCAACAGTAATGTAGGTTGGTAGGTGGGTAGGTAGGGGTAGGTGCTAGATGGATGAATGGATGCATGGGTGTATGAGCGGATTGTTGATTGGATGGAAAGATGGATGGATGGATGATCAGACAGACAGGCAGACAGAGGCATGAAGGCAGGCTGGCAGCCAGCCTACCAGAAAGCCAGCCATACATTGAGACAGGCAAACATAGAGATAGACAGAAAGACTGAAAAAACAGACAGACATACTGACAAACATATAGACAGGCAGTATAGTTTAGTTTAGTTTAGTCGACGGATCAACATCACGGCACACGGGTGTAACACATAATTGCTCCGTTCTACTCCTATCAAGCCTGAGTACGGAGAATTTCAGCTCAATTCACGAACTCTGTAGCACCTACGAGGATCCTGAAATACTTCAGTAGGCATAGACATATGAAAAGACAGATGCATAGACAGATTTCTGGAGTTAGAGGTATGCAATTAGGTATACCAGCAGGTAGGCAGATAGGTAGAAACAAATGTAGGTAAGTACATGGGCAGGTATGTAGATAGATATACATATATGGGAGTTAGATAGGTTGGCCCCGGGATGGTTAACCCGGTCAACAAATGCCCGCAGAAGTCGGATGTGTCGGCCTAACAGGCACAACGCAATCACATCCGGAAGAAAAAAAAAACAACCTCTGGATGAACGCAGCAGAAGAAGAAGAAGATAGGTTGGTAGGCACGTTGATGGTTAGATCAATGCAGCGTTACTGAAACAAGTCGGCAGGTAGGCAGTAGATATTTGGTTACAGACGTTGATAATGTTTTGTTCTGTATGTGTGTTTGTCTGCCATATGTGTATTTGTCTGCTATATATATTATATTATGTCTGACACCAGAAAGAAAGACACACAACAATGAAGTATACAGGTAAATGGAAATATTCTTAAACAAGTGAATAGGTACAGTTATATTTGAACAGTCATACCCTCTGATAGGTGATTCCTATCTACTATTTTGAATTCATACTTCTCTACTAACCGGAGGCACTGAGTACTGCAATGAAAGCCAGAAATGTGCACAGTCTGAGAGGCTGCATGGTGTCCAGTTTTCTCGCCGAATGAAAGATACAGTACCCAGAGACAGGTAATAAATAGAAGAGCCAACGAGACGGAGACAATTGTGTATGCATGAATTATGTATATTGCAATAGTCTCTAAAATGACTTCATCACATTGAATTGTCATTATATAAACACTAGTTGGAAATAAGAAACAATATAACAGCTCGAAAGAAGGTGTCGTGTATCCCTAATCAACATTACCTAATTGGATGTATGTTTAGTTTAATACTCAGGAGATACGTATCGTACATACCGCACTCTATATGTATATAAGAACAGCAGTAATCGTAGCAGGAATGTATACATGAAAGCCTCTCACGTTAAATATAGAAACGGCAACAAGGTGGACGCACTGCAGGAAATGAGATGGTTACTTATTGTTATCAGTATTCGTGGTTTATACATATATGACGTTAATCTTTAGGTGCAGATATTTGGTTGTTTGATGTGTCATTGATGTATGTATCAAGTATCGAGAGATATAATACATTAATTATACCAACTGACCAGGTCCTCGTCATTGTACAATGGGTTCTCCATATTTACAGTAATTATCTGGAGGAATAAATTGGATATAGACACGTGATGTCAGCCTTTTACCGTTTGATACATTAAACACGTTAATGTTTGTTACAGTAGTCACGTTAATGTTTGTTACAGTAGACGCGTTAATGTTTGTTACAGTAGACACGTTAATGTTTGTTACAGTAGACACGTTAATGTTTGTTATAGTAGACACGTTAATGATTGTTACAGTACACACGTTAATGTTTGTTACAGTAGACACGTTAATGTTTGTTACAGTAGACACGTTAATGTTTGTTACTGTAGACACGTTAATGTTTGTTACAGTAGACACGTTAATGTTTGTTATAGTAGACACGTTAATGTTTGTTATAGTAGACACGTTAATGTTTGTTACAGTAGACACGTTGATGTTTGTTACAGTAGACACGTTAATGTTTGTTACAGTAGACACGTTAATGTTTGTTACAGTAGACACGTTAATGTTTGTTACAGTAGACACGTTAATGTTTGTTACAGTAGACACGTTAATGTTTGTTACAGTAGACACGTTAATGTTTGTTACAGTAGACACGTTAATGTTTGTTATAGTAGACACGTTAATGTTTGTTACAGTAGACACGTTAATGTACGTTACAGGTTACACGTTAATGTGTGTTACTGTCGTCCCTGGAGTGAGAGGAATCAACACCCACATTTTATTTTAACCCCATATCAGTATCCTGGAGAAACCACCAGAATCTGTCTACAAAACTCCGTCAGTCTATGGACACCTCTTTCTCTCTCTATATCACTGCTGTATCATGCCCCCTCTCATTCTTCCCCAACGCAACATACTCAACAACTCTTGCTTCCAAAAATTAATAATAATTAATTTATTAAATGGAAAAGTGTAATGTATGTGAGAAGAATATGTGAAGAATGTGTGACATGTTCTATCATGTATGTAGAATCGGACCCTCAGATCAATAGCCCAGTCAGTTCATCCTTGCAAGGACACACCACAGCACGTTAGGTCAGTACAATACAACCTCACCCGGTGATGTATCTCTCCTGCCAAACACTGACTTTCTTCTGTAGCTACCTGGTAATCCCTGTATATGATCATCCGAAATAGCTATAGTCTTTAATTTACCACTTATCATGGACCGTCTTCACACTGCACATTATAAGTACACATCTCTGTACACTGAAAACTAAGTATCAATGTTATTGTTAATATACTTGATCATATCTAGTGTCTATATTGTCTCAAGTACAATGTCCCTTGTAATATTTCACTGGAATCTACCACA
>CAWUFQ010000050.1:112500-152500 GCA_963921405.1 Cepaea hortensis | reverse complement strand
TACCATACTACTCATGACTGAAACAAGTGTTGGCTCATCGCTCCTGTACGTCTGGTCGACTTTCTCTCGACTTGCGTCAGCGACGATCACAATACAGACGGATTGTCCCATCCTGATTGTAACACTGCTTCCTTGTCCTCTTGGTTTCCCTCGGCTTTGCCTCTGGGGATGTTCCACCTCGTCCGCGTTGGACCGAGTCGTCTTTCCCAAACCTCCTGAACTTTTGCTTCCAGGACCATCTTGGGCGATATTGTATCTGGTCAGCCAATCTTCGGTTGGAGTCCTGGGTATTTCTCGCCTTTCCCGCCGTTACCCACCCCTTCTGAACTTGGTTACTATTGAAGGTTTCACTCTTGTCCTTTCCCTGACGTGTGATTTCCCTCCTCCTTTCGTTGGGTAAATCTGACCTATCACGTACTGTCCCATAGGCCCTCCTATGTTGTACTGGCGATCTCTGGTCTTCGTCTGGACTGGTGACCTTTGTTCCAATGGCTGCCATCACCATAAAGAGCGAAGCTTTACTCTCGGATCTCTCCTCATATTTCCTAATGAGATGTCTAGGGAGATTTTTCTGCTCTTCCCCGATCCGGATTTTGTAGATGTTCTTGGACACAACCTTTTCCACAGGATAAGGTCCTTTCCATCCTACTTGTAGTATATTAGTCTCTTCTGGACCCCATACCTCCACTTTGTCTTCCACCTTAAGAGCTAGTTTCCTCTTAATTCGCTTGTTGGATGGTGCTTTCTGGCACTCTGAACAAGACTTCACTAACCGGCGTACATCTCCGGTCATTCCTGGCCAGCAATAATGGCCGGAAATCTGCAGCAATGTTTCTCTGACACCCATATGTCGATTCACGCCTATGATGTGTCCACTCTGAAGAATGTAAGGACGGCGGGTCTCTGGAACCACCCACTGCTCATGTAGGTTGTGTCCCCTCCCAGCTCTCCGATAGAGTAGTCTATTCTTCAGAAAGTACTGTCCCCGTTCTGGTGGCTCAGCACTTCTTTGCAGCTTCCTGTAGCAAGGACGCAACGTAGTATCCTTTCTCTGGGCAGTATGCAATTCTCCTATCTCTGAGTTGTCGCATAGTGTCTCTGCCTCTTTTTCCTTCCCTTGAAATCCACTGGCTACTGTTCCCTGGTGGGCTGGCGCTTTGGGCATCCCCAAAAAGACATATTTCGTGCCAATGATCATGGGAAATAAGGAGTCAGATAATACAGTAGCTGGAATAATGCCCGTGACGTACCTGCATTTAATCTCCACCTTGGCGATTGGCAGCGTCATGGTAACAGCACTCCTCATTGCCGGCTGTATTTCTATGGTCTCCCCTGTAAGTTGGTCTGGGCTTACCAGGCTGGCATCTATCACAGCTTCCCCATCGAAACCTGAATCGTAGAGACAAGCCACCTGCTGGCCATTGACTTCAATCAGTTCAACCACAGGTGGTCTCTCTTGTTCTTGAGTGTGTTCCATCTCCTCGACATTTTCCTTGCATCTGCAGTCCACAGTATTATGTGTTTTCGATCTGCAGTGTGTGCACCATTTTACCTTCCAAGGGTTCCGTGAGTCCTTTTTGTTCCTAGCTCCTTCGCCGACCTCAGCCTTGTCTGTGATCACCGTCGTAGGAGTCACTTTGCATGCTGCGAAGTAAGAACTTTTAGGTGTCGATCTGCAGTCCTTCGTGTTATCAGAGGGTGACTGGCATATCGAACACCATTTCTCGGATCACGGTCGTTTCGCTGAAGAATTCGAGGTGCTCTGGTTTCCTTCCTTCACCTTCTCTGAACTCTCCATTGACGTCTTTATATAAGGTTCCACTTTTTCTCCTTCCCAGTTTTTAGGTTTCTTTTTCTCTTGTTTCTCCTGACCTTTGGTTTGTGTACTTAGTTCTTTAGCTTCCCCATGGACTTCTACGAATCTTTCCGCCAGCTTATTCACAACATCCAGCCGTTCCGCCCCTTGTTCTCCTAAAAATGTCTTCAGTGGTTCTGACATTTGCTGTCGCATCTGACGACCACCATCATTTCTTCCAGACTCTCATAGTCCCGCTTGAACTCTGCCAAGTCCATCCATTTTTTGGAGATATGATTTAAGCCTTAAACTGAAGGCGGCGAATAGCTCTCCCGGCTCTCGTCTAGACGATCTAAACTTCTTCCGATACGTTTGTGCTGTAATGTCAAAATGCTTCATCAAAGCGGCTTTTAATTCCTCGTAATTATTTTCATGTCCTGGTGGTAAGCGTGTGTACACCTCGAACCCCGAACCTATTAATCCCTGGGATAATTTAAGAGCCCATCTGCTCCTATCCAGCCCCATAGCGACTGACATTGCTTCAACGCGAGAAGCGTACTGGTCAAAGCGTTCCTTAGACTGATCATAGACAGCTAAGGGAAACTTCATGGCATGGTACTGAGACAGTATGGGAAACGCTTTGCGCAAAAATCGCTCAAACTTGCCGGAAGAATATAAAATGGAATATTTTTGAAACCAAAAGGTCAAGGGCCAGGATTGTTTTTGAAATAGTCATAGGTTGAGCGGGAGTGCCGAATAGCGGCAAGGCCATCCTCTATTGTTGGCTAGCAGTCTCTCAGGGAGAGGAGTGCCAAATGTATTGTACTTTGGGTTCAAGCTGTCAGATGGACAACAGGTGAACGTTGGAGGTAGCATAATTTATTAGTACAGGCGGCATTGGAAGTGACCTTAGCTGTCAGAAGAGAACGCGACTCTCCAAATTTATGGTGGCGGGAAAAGGATGAACTCAGGACCATGAACTTCAGAGACAATGTAGATTTGGGTTAATGATATGATGGTAGTATGCAAATTAAGCAGGGTACGCGAGGTACTGATTGGAGGACAAGGGACAGCGACGTCACGTGATTCAAGAAAGGCGCCAACTCGAGAAGTAATATATACTTGAGGATCCGGTCAGTTTAGACAGTGTGGAACGAGCAAGAGTGCGGTAGAAGTTGAAGTTGAATGTAAGTTGACATAAGACTTAGACCTAATTAGTTTAATTGTATATTATAATCAGGTATCTTAGTTTAGAGAGCTATAGCAAACTACCATAGGTAAGCTTACCAAATAATTATGAGCAGTCGACCAGGAATCAGGATTGAATGCGAAGTCCTGCATATGACCTATATTTAAATGGCCGAAATAGAGTGTTGGGAGTCATATTAATCGGTTAGATAAGCAGAGTATGGATAAACTATGAATGTGCATGTAAATTATGTAAGTGAACTAAAAGATTAATGATAACTAGGCGGGTCAACACGGCATTTAAATACGCAGAGATGGCAGTATTGCAAGGATATAAACACAGCGACCAAACACAGCAGACGGCAGAAGAAAATGGCAAGGCACTCGCGATCAATAGGTCAACCAGACAATAGGTGAGATCGTCGGCCGGAGACGGGACGGACACAGGAAGGAATGTTGTCTTTTGTTCGCTGGGCATAGGTGAAAGGAGGTCGCGCTTCTGCTGTTGTGTAGTTAAGGCTGGCCTGGCGTGGTACAGGCCGCGAGTTCAAATCTTCCGGTAAATGGTTAAATACTTAATGTTGGCGTCGGGAAATAGGCGATAATAATATTAGTTAAATATATATAAACGATAAATTACTGTGTTTAAAATACTGTTCTTAATTTATGTTATAGCTAAGATATATTGATACTAGCGTAGATAGGGAAGCAATAGCTGGTAAGGACTTTGTAGGTAGTGAAAGACTAAGGTTGATAGTGACATAAAACTCACGGGTATTGTTTTATAATGTTTCAGACATCGTCTGGGTAAACTGGAGTCGCCTGGATAAACCAGGCATAGCTGAATAAACAGTTACCCGCTGAACAAGTTGGATGGGAGCGAATTAAATCCCTGGGTATATGGATTGATAGATCAATCTGTGGATCAATGGATATTTGGGCTGAACACATGTACCACTAATAAGCCTATGGAGAGATAGTTATGAAACAAAGGCCGGTGTAATTCCTAGATTTAGTCCTTTTCTTCATGCGGTTAGGAGGTGATTGTAGGTAGTATTTCTCTAACATCTGGTTGTATAGTTTATTACATTATCTACCTCCCCTTGTGGCGACATGCAGTATTGTGTTGTTTTTTGGAGTCGATTATACGTAGATGTGTCTTCAATGCATGTACTGATTACTCTATGCGATTATGTTGTAGATTGTCACTCTGTTATTGTTCAAGAAGGAATTAAATATATTATTGAGTTGTCTTTTATTCCGACTTGTTAGTCTGAAGTAACATAAGTAGAGTAGCTTAGAGACTTTGTGAGGCTGTACATCTCTTCTATAACCTAATAACGTACACCACGAGACATTGATGGTGCAATAGTAATTAACTATTGTTCTCACGCGGAGACACGAACCTACATCTGTCGTATCCCTCACTCTCATCCTCTTTTTCTCCTCCTCTCTCTTCATCTTTCTTTACTATCAAAGGTAGTGTGTAGTAGGCAGAGTTCGACTGAGGAACGAACTTTTAGGCTTCACACCACTTACATCATACCCCTCATCATTCTTTTCTTTCTCTTCTCTCTCTCCTCCCTCCCTCCTCTCTCTTTTTCCCCCTTTTTTTTTCTTTTGATCACACACATGGCGTCGTCGAGCAGCGATATGTTTCCAGAATTTTCTGGGACCTTCCAGCTTAGTCCGGGAGCTCCCAGGAGATTCCATGTGAACTTTGTTTCTGTGGTGTCAGGTTCTACTACATAGTGAGATCGTATACATAGATTTGTCGCTTACAGTCAGTAGTTCGTGATTGCCTGCTCGATAGTTGTCTCAGTAAGTGTTCCTTTACTAGGCTACGTATCTCATAGCTGGTTGGTAAATTGTCTGAACTATCTGTCGGCGAGGTTTCTACTAAGTCTGTTCAGTTAGAAACTCCTGTGTAAAGTACACCGGCCAAACCACCTTGCTACAAGAATACAGGTAAACCCAACATACAACAACAAAATACCCAGGGATAGCCAACTCAGAAGGAGAGTCAGCGCAGCGGAATCTGTCCGAAATGAGCTCAGACAACAGCTGAGCAGTGCAAGTCAACGTAAAGGTGGCCTTATCTTTTCATCATTGAAGAGTATCAGAATAAAATACTCCACCGTTATACAAAGGTCACCCACTCTTCGTCCAGGAAGTCAAGAGTCATAATTGATGACAGAGCATGGCAGGCGAAACCCAGAGCCATGCAAAGTAAAAGAACAATTCCCACACCTGTTATGCAGAGCCAGCCAAACCTGTGGCTATCCGGGGAATGAATTTCGCTGACTCTTTTAGGGAACAGTTGTGACGCTGTTTAGGTGACAGGACCCAACATTTCGGGTGGCAGTGTAGACATCCGAGGCCACTAAGAAAATATAGCGCCCCCCCCCCCTTTTTGTGTTGCCCTGCAAGGAACGACAACAAGGACTCATCGTGCTAGCGTGCCCCACCAGTGGCAGGGCGAGACGGGCTGTGCCGAACGTTATCAATGGCACACGTGGCGCAAAAGAAATTCACGCATGAACAATTAGATCATCAAGAGGGGATATTCCCCTGTGTTTTATTTAGTGAGTTTATTATGGCTGTTGTGAAGAGACAAATGACAGTGTAATTCGTGGTAGTTAGAAAATCCCTTTATTTTAGAAGCGGGAACAGAGGTGGAATTCAGTGTACCAGCGTGTTCAAGTTGCATGATACCAGATTTAGATATGTTAACAGTGTTGGGCAGTAAATGACCAGTGATGCCCTATATTTCTGCCCTTGCATATAGAATAGACACTTTAAAGAAAACAATTGTAGAAATTCAGTGAAGAAGATCGGAACCCTGAGAGCACCATCAAACAGAAGCATATTCGATATATATATCTCAGCATGACAATGAACAATAGTTAAATAATTAGTTAAACATTAGTGCTGTGGTGTTGGTTCCTTATTGATGACATTTTTGGTGGAGAGCCATATGTGTAGTCGCGTTTAGCCATTTCTTTGTTTGTTTTACAGGTTGAATATAGTTAGAAACATGTTATTTTGCTGTTTAAATGAATGTGACTGCTTGATAGGATCAACTGTTGTGGCGCAGTTAGCTCCCTTGTTATTTCCATAGCGGAAGATGTCAAGTCGGGTATGCGAATGTTTTTAATTTTGTTTGCACCTCACTCTATCGTGTTGGGCAGACACAACTGCAGTATTAGGTGTCATAAGGACTACACATAGTTCAATGTTGTGTCAGGAGGCCAAGGAGACCATTTATAATCTGAGATTGCCCGAGTAGATGTTAATGCCGGTACATGTTGGTTTTAATGTGAAGGGGCATGGCGAAGAATATATGTTAGCGCCATGTCCGGGAACTGGGCAAACAAATGTTTTTTTTTGAATTATTTCAGCGCCAGGGTGCCCAAGAACTGGGCACACATTTTTTTTCAGAGTTATTTTAGCGCCAAGGGAATAAAGCATAATGTCCGGGAACTGGGCAAACAAATGTTTTTTTTAGAGTTATTTCAGCGCCAGGGTGTCCAAGAACTGGGCACACATTTTTTTTCAGAGTTGTTTCAGCGCCAAGAGAATAAAGCATAATGTCCAAGAACTGGGCATACTTTGGTTTGTGTCTGTGGCCACTAAATGTTGTCTACTTACGGCAGGGGCTGATTTGTTTTTGTGTACAGCGTCGGCGATTGTGAAGATTGCAGCTTCATGCTGATGTGTCCTTGCGAATAGGGGAGAATTGGTTTTATTATGTGTGAACAGGCATTTGCCTGTGGTGTCACAGGAATGGTTACAATGTTTTTCAGATTCAAGGATGACTGGGCACATTGATGTACAGATGTCCTAGTGGGTAGCACCTATGTGAATCTGATTGTTTGTTCTGTTGTTGTTACAGGGGAGTGGCATATTAAGTGAATGCCTATATTGACGTTGTTTTATTAATTGTGGTGCCCCTAAGTATTGCACCCATTGATTGATGATTTTGTTTTCTGTGGGAATCCCCGGCATGCCAGGTATTGAGCTGTTTTTATTGATAATATTACTTGGTTACTATTTTGTTAGGAGGCACGTCAGAAGTTTTAACTGCCTTATGCACTAGGAGAGCAGGGGATGCAATCAGTATTTTTATTATTATTATTATTTGGGGTGGAAGTTCCAAAAAGAGTGTTCCCCTTAGGCATCCAATATTGTTTATGGGGGATGTCAGATGCGGAGCCAGGGCTTCGATCTCAAGGAGGGAAGACGCTATATTGATGGTGGGACCCATCAACTTTTGGTAGGTGGGTATGAGACAGTATGGGAAACGCTTTGCGCAAAAATCGCTCAAACTTGCCGGAAGAATATAAAATGGAATATTTTTGAAACCAAAAGGTCAAGGGCCAGGATTGTTTTTGAAATAGTCATAGGTTGAGCGGGAGTGCCGAATAGCGGCAAGGCCATCCTCTATTGTTGGCTAGCAGTCTCTCAGGGAGAGGAGTGCCAAATGTATTGTACTTTGGGTTCAAGCTGTCAGATGGACAACAGGTGAACGTTGGGGGTAGCATAATTTATTAGTACAGGCGGCATTGGAAGTGACCTTAGCTGTCAGAAGAGAACGCCACTCTCCAAATTTATGGTGGCGGGAAAAGGATGAACTCAGGACCATGAACTTCAGAGACAATGTAGATTTGGGTTAATGATATGATGGTAGTATGCAAATTAAGCAGGGTACGCGAGGTACTGATTGGAGGACAAGGGACAGCGACGTCACGTGATTCAAGAAAGGCGCCAACTCGAGAAGTAATATATACTTGAGGATCCGGTCAGTTTAGACAGTGTGGAACGAGCAAGAGTGCGGTAGCAGCAGATCCGAGGGCTGGGCGGTCGCCCAGCCCAGGAGGAAGTGTGAGTTTGGAACTCCAGCAATGGTTATGTCTATATATCAGGCTGTTTAGTGTCCAGGAAGATGGAGAGGCAGTATTAAAGACGGAAAGGATGCATATATCACGGTTTCGAAGTAAAGTAGGATGGTCAAGGATCTGTGAACCATTTATTCCAGATAGATAAATCTGATGGAGTGGAACGCAAATTCCGAGGATCACAAAATGGCGTGCAAGCCATTTGAGAAGGACTGTTAGCTAAGGAGACCGCTCGTTAGTTGCAGTAGATGGCTAAACGTCAAATAGGACAACCACTAGCCAGGGACACTGCGGTTGGAACCACACAGGAGACTAATGTCAAATACGACTGGAAACCGGTGGTGGGATCCACGGCAAACGAGGTTGAAGAGAGCAATCGTATTTCAAATATGAAACCCCGAAGGACGACCAGAAAACCCACTGGATGGCAGAAGTTGAATGTAAGTTGACATAAGACTTAGACCTAATTAGTTTAATTGTATATTATAATCAGGTATCTTAGTTTAGAGAGCTATAGCAAACTACCATAGGTAAGCTTACCAAATAATTATGAGCAGTCGACCAGGGATCAGGACTGAATGCGAAGTCCTGCATATGACCTATATTTAAATGGCCGAAATAGAGTGCTGGGAGTCATATTAATCGGTTAGATAAGCAGAGTATGGATAAACTATGAATGTGCATGTAAATTATGTAAGTGAACTAAAAGATTAATGATAACTAGGCGGGTCAACACGGCATTTAAATACGCAGAGATGGCAGTATTGCAAGGATATAAACACAGCGACCAAACACAGCAGACGGCAGAAGAAAATGGCAAGGCACTCGCGATCACTAGGTCAACCAGACAATAGGTGAGATCGTCGGCCGGAGACGGGGCGGCCACAGGAAGGAATGTTGTCTTTTGTTCGCTGGGCATAGGTGAAAGGAGGTCGCGCTTCTGCTGTTGTGTAGTTAAGGCTGGCCTGGCGTGGTACAGGCCGCGAGTTCAAATCTTCCGGTAAATGGTTAAATACTTAATGTTGGCTGTAGGCGGCGCGTCGGGAAATAGGCGATAATAATATTAGTTAAATATATATAAACGATAAATTACTGTGTTTAAAATACTGTTCTTAATTTATGTTATAGCTAAGATATATTGATACTAGCGTAGATAGGGAAGCAATAGCTGGTAAGGACTTTTTAGGTAGTGAAAGACTAAGGTTGATAGTGACATAAAACTCACGGGTATTGTTTTATAATGTTTCAGACATCGTCTGGGTAAACTGGAGTCGCCTGGATAAACCAGGCATAGCTGAATAAACAGTTACCCGCTGAACAAGTTGGATGGGAGCGAATTAAATCCCTGGGTATATGGATTGATAGATCAATCTGTGGATCAATGGATATTTGGGCTGAACACATGTACCACTAATAAGCCTATGGAGAGATAGTTATGAAACAAAGGCCGGTGTAATTCCTAGATTTAGTCCTTTTCTTCATGCGGTTAGGAGGTGATTGTAGGTAGTATTTCTCTAACATCTGGTTGTATAGTTTATTACATTATCTACCTCCCCTTGTGGCGACATGCAGTATTGTGTTGTTTTTTGGAGTCGATTATACGTAGATGTGTCTTCAATGCATGTACTGATTACTCTATGCGATTATGTTGTAGATTGTCACTCTGTTATTGTTCAAAAAGGAATTAAATATATTATTGAGTTGTCTTTTATTCCGACTTGTTAGTCTGAAGTAACATAAGTAGAGTAGCTTAGAGACTTTGTGAGGCTGTACATCTCTTCTATAACCTAATAACGTACACCACGAGACATTGATGGTGCAATAGTAATTAACTATTGTTCTCACGCGGAGACACGAACCTACATCTGTCGTATCCCTCACTCTCATACTCTTTTTCTCCTCCTCTCTCTTCATCTTTCTTTACTATCAAAGGTAGTGTGTAGTAGGCAGAGTTCGACTGAGGAACGAACTTTTAGGCTTCACACCACTTACATCATATCCCTTATCATTCTTTTCTTTCTCTTCTCTCTCTCCTCCCTCCCTCCTCTCTCTTTTTCCTCTTTCTTTTCTAGCTATCACAGTACCCATGTCCAATCATGTGGGTTGCACCAGGTGAAGATGAACTTCCTTCTGCTGCATCTATTTCACCCTTAGTTTGTGTCTTGAGTTCTAGCTCTTTCATGCGGTATTCATGTTCCCGTATCTTGTTGGCCTCTTCTGCTTGCAACTGGGCTTTTCGATCTTCTCGTTCTGCTTGACGAAATTCTCGCTCCCTTTCCTGTATGTAATCAATTAGCTCCGAACCAGATAACCCAATTTCCTCTCCGTTTGCCCTCAGTTCGGCGGTAGTTATTTTGTGAGTGGCCATAGTTAAAGCAGGTAAGTCAGCAGGTTGAGTAGAGACACCTCAAGGCAGTAAAGAATTACTTACTATAGAAATACATTCTATTATAAATCTCTATTATCTATGTCTATCTAATTTATATTTTATCTATGACACCATTCAATACAACCAATCTCTCCATCCATAGAGAAGATATAGGATAAAGACTTATGTAGACGTGTGCTCGTGTGACTAGGTATGTAATGTATCTTACCACCTATCCACATTCACCCTGTCTGGAACTTTTTCACTGTAAAGTCACCAGCATTAATGTAATGTCTCTAACCTAAATGAAATGGCACCATATATCCAATGGACGTCCTTCCATTAAAAGTCATCCATGTATACTTATATTTATTCCAATCAGTATGTCCCAATATGCAGGTACCCCTCTATGCATACGCCCTGTTATGCCTCCAGTTCATGTGGGTATTATGTATTACCCCGCTCGCTCCTCCATTTTATGTGACTTATCGTCCCTGGAGGAAAGTGGACTCGACAAGCACATCTTTAATATCCTTCTACTATTGGGAGTATTGAATGACTTTTGTCTACACTCCTTCCTTCCGTCTTTGATACACTATCTCTCTCTCTCTCTCTCTCTCTCTCTCTCTCTCTCTCTCTCTCTCTCTCTCTCTCTCTCTCTCTCTCTCTCCTTCATCACATACCCTGACAACAGTTTCCTCCAACAATTAATAACCTGTTTATTGTTGAAAACTATGTCAGTTGTATGTATTGAATGTGTATCTGTAGTTGTTAGTGTCTGCTAATGTGAGTGCAAGATAGGACTTTTAGACGTTAGTCTTCGTATCTTCTCTAGCATATTCAAACGGCCAAAACATCGGACATCACACATAGAATTGGAACTTTCTCACCCTGGATGCTCCGTTCAGCTTGAGTCTTGACTTAATCCAATTCTTGAAAAAACAATTGTCACTGTCTTATCATCAGAAATATAATCCAATAAAGGTAAGTCACTAAAGTTCAGATATGTCCTGTTTTGGAAGGTAGTATATTCCACCACTGAATACACATCACCAATGTATATAAATGTCTATTTCTATAGTAAATGTCCTCGTGTTCTTCAATGTTTCTTTTAGGTGATTACCTAATTGCAATATATTTTTCCCTATTACTCTGCTTTTATAACGTAAAGTTCTTTCACTAAGATTCACCAAAACCTGTTTCTTGCCATTCGTTATGTCACCCACTCTTATTGACTGTTTAGGTTGAATTTGCTATAGTGACATATTTTCCCTGCACCTGTGAAGTGCCTGATTAAAGTGAAAGTTCTTTCCTTTATTATCAACACTGCTTTCTCTGTACAAGAGACGTACTGTTCTATCTTCTTTAATATGTCAGGCGGTGTAGTGGAATCTGGGTAACAAACATTAAATCAGGTGATTTAATTCTGCTTCATATTACTGTTTATGTGAGTGTCTTTCTCCAGCCGTAATGAAAAAGCTTCCGAAAGAATACTCTGACATAAACAGTAGAATTCACTAATTTCTAAACTATTCACTAAATAGAAAGCAATAGTAAACCCTAAGCACAAACACATATTTCCCTATGCTAATATTACTCTAATATTAGTTTTACCTTATATATCTAGAATTAATGTAAGTCCCCGAATTGAAATTTATCCGCACATAAGCACTCTATCCCATTGTAAGGGAGGATATTTCTTTTCATTTACAGGACACATAAATCCAGCTTTCCGTCCAGTTTGATAGCACACTAAATATAAAACCACTTTTCTACCAATTTATACCGAGTGTCCAAGTCTCCCGTTGATTGTTTGATCTACAATCAACACTCGTCTCTTGACGTAACCTGCACATCAAAAGGCGGTGAAATCACGTAGTGGTCAGTTGCTCGTTTCTTTCCGTGCTTACGTTGTTTCCAGGGGTTCCCCGTACGCTAATACTTAAAAGCATCCGACCCCGTTGATCGCTTTCTTCGTTCATTGCTCGTCGCACTTCAAAGAGATTACACTGTCTTCGTGTTCCCCGTTCCGATGTATTCGTGTCTCCCTCTTGTCGGCCGATACGATCGGTAGTCACTGACCTCTGTGAGCACCTGTCCCTGATAATCGGTCAACAACCTTCCATTTATCCTTCTCTCAGATTGAACGACTCGATTGTTAACCCTTCTCCTATATTGCCATTAAATGTTACATTTAATTTTATCTGGGAATCACAAAACTATCATCATTCTGTGACAACACCACACAGTACAACACAATCACTTAGTGACAAGAGTAGAATTAGGACAAAAGAACTATGTAGACATGTGAAGTGTGAACAGGTAAGTTATGTGTCTTAGCTACTATCCACATTCACCCTAGCTGGTTCCTCGTTAATCTGATATCACCGTCACGTGTAGAGATATCCCGTGTCAGGCGTTCCCCTGTCAAGATATTCCTTGTCAAGATCTCCCGTGTCAAAATATCCCTTGTCCAGATATCCCAGGTCAAGATATCCCGTGTCGAGCCCCCCAGTAATGTCGTATTTTATTTTATAATATATGTCGTCCCTGGGGTGAGGGGAATCAACATCGACATCATTTTAACCCCATATCACTATCTTGAGGATCTTCTTGATTTCCGTCCACGAAGCTCCGTCGATCCCTGGATCCCTCCCTCTCTTTTATTACTGTGTCAAGCCCCCTCTCATTCTTTTCCCAAAACACACTAAACAACACTGGCTCTAACGGAAAAAAAATTTAGTTTAATAGAGAAAAGTGTCATGTATGTGCAAAGTGTCTGAGTAGAATGTCTGTCGTATAATCTAGTGTGTATGCAGAATCAGACTGAAAAGCCAAGGAGCACAGTCTGCTTCATCATCGTACTGACCACACCACAACACCATATCAGGGACAGAAAACCTCACCCAAGTGATGTGTCTCTCAGGCCAAGTGTCAACTTCTTCAGATAGCTCGTGAACACTCAGGATGATTGGTCTTCAATAATGGAAATAGTGCAATATTGATCATTTATCTAACACACACAGTGTAACTACACTGTTCATTAAATGTTCTGTGATCAGAGAATCCTACAAATATTATTAATGTTACTTTGGAAAACCTAAATGTTCGTATGTCACTTCTTGTAAGATTTTCCCAATGTTAACACACAATGTTACTGTTCCAGGTAGTTATATCTACTAGTGTTCCTGGTACAAGTGTTATTTTCAGTGTCCTGAATTTACTGTGATGTAAACTATCACTTAAGAAACACACTTATAAACATCATGTCCTGCTCAAAAGTGCCTAGTATATCATGATTCGCTTAAAGAAAGAAGGTGGTTCGTAAGAAATGGATGACTGAAGAAATTGTACACCTCATGGAAACAAGAAGACTCAACAAAAATATTTATGTCAAATATGAAGAAATCCACAGACAAGTCAGAATATTATGTAAGGAGGCAACAGAATCATGGCTCGAGGAAAAGTGCTTAGAAATTGAAAACCAACACAACAGTCAAAATACCAAATTAGTGCACAAAAGAATTCAGGAACTTACTAATAAAAGAACAAGTACATCAACAGGGGGTCTAAAAACTAAAGATGGCAAAATCATAATAGAAAAAGACCAGATTCTACATGTATGGACAGATTATGTGAAGCACCTTTATGATGATAACAGAGACGAACAGTATGATATTAGATTTAATAATGAAGGACCGCCAATTTTGGAGATGGAGGTTCGAAATGTTCTTAAGCATATGAAAGCTGGCAAGGCCCCCGGAGCAGATAACATCACAACAGAAATGATTAAAGCTTTAGAAGAATTTGGACTAGAGCAAGTCACCAGACTGATGAAAACATTATATGATACTGGAGATATACTTCCTGAATTATGTAACGCTTTATTTATTGCAATCCCAAAGAAAATAGGAACCTTGGAATGTGATCAACATAGAACAATTAGTATAATGAGTCACATCACAAAGAATTTGCTAAGAATTATCATGCAAAGAGTAAGGAATAAGATACATCCTGAAATAGGGGAAGAACAATGTGGGTTTGTAGAAGGAAAGGGTACAGTAAATGCTGTGTATATGCTGCGAACAGTTATTGAACGTGCTATAGAAGTAAACAAGGATATACATCTTTGCTTTATTGACTATACAAAGGCTTTTGATAGAGTTAGACATGTCAACATGGTGGATATGCTTGCAGATCTACAAATTGATGGGACAGACATTAGACTTATAAAAAACATATATTGGAAACAACAAGCTGCAATAAGGATTGATAATGAAGTGGGACAGTATCAGCCAATTAAAAGAGGTATTAGGCACGGATGTGTGATGTCTCCAGATCTTTTTTCCCTATACAGTGAAAATATTTTCAATAATGTAGAGGATATAAATGGAATCAGCATTGGAGGACGAAACATCAATAAAATTAAATATGCAGATGATACAGTATTAATTGCAGACAATGCGCAGGACCTGCAACAATTAGTAGATGCAGTTGTTTTACACAGTGAGCAACTGGGGTTAGAATTAAATGTAAAAAGACTCAGGTTATGGTCGTCACTAGGAAGGAAGAATTTTACATTGTAATATACAAGTAAATGGAAATATTCTTCAACAAGTGAATCGGTACAATTATCTTGGAACAGTCATAACATCTGATGGGAGATGCCTTGAAGAGATTAGAACAAGAATCGCCATGGCGAAAACAGCCTTTAGCAAGATGAAAAACATTCTGACCAATAAAGTATGTCAATTGAAACGTGAAAAAGAGTGTTGAGGGGATACATAGAGCCTGTTCTTTTGTATGGATATGAAACTTGGACAATGGGCAGTCACTCTGAAAAACACCTGATGGCTGCAGAAATGTGGTTTCTGAGGAAAATGCAAAGAATACCATGGACAGACAGGAAAACCAATGACCAAGTACTACAGGAGACAAATAAACATCGTAAACTGATTAGAGAAATTAGACGTAGACAGTCAAAATATTTTGGACATATTATGAGAAGAAATGGATTGGAGATCTTGGTGACAACTGGCAAGATCGAAGGAAACAGACCAAGAGGCAGACCGAGAGGAAAATACCTGGATGGCTTGGCCACATGGCATGGAAGAGACAGGAACACTGATCTGAACCACGACACTGGTGATCGAGTGAAATGGCGAGTCATTACCGCTTACGCTTTCCGGCATGGCACATGATTGATTGATTTATTGTCCTTCTCAGCAGAGGCCAGGTTCCTGCAGACCATCTGGGTTATGGGCCCAGTGCAAAATCTTCTCAGTAACCTCTGCTTTCAATACTTGAGCCATCACTTTCTATTACTTTGTTGCTAGCTTCTTGGTAGAATAACGTGGAAAAATTGAGTGGAACCTGTTGAATAGAGAACACACCTGGTGAGAGCAACCCAATTCTGACCTTTATTAGGTGATTGAAGGCCACCGGCCGCACTCAGGAAAAATAACAGAGAACCAAACTCTGTCATAAGGCCGAGGAGCTCATCACTTCGTTCTGAATCATGGTAAGACAAGGAAATACTAAAGGAAACGGATAGAAACCCAGCAGATGCCCTACTGGAAGATCCTACTATTTCACATTCCCTCGATTCCCCCCCCCCCCCCAACCATCGTCAATCTCTCTAAATATTATCCCACTACATTGTCCTTAACTCACTGAGTTAAATGATATCTCACACCAGCTAGTTTAAGCTCCGCAATAGGCTACTGTTGCCGACGCTCTTATAATACGTTCTAACACCGCACTTATAATACGTTCTATCACCGCACAGTACTGCACTCTATTCCTAAGAATAATCTAAGTTAGATATGTTTAATAGAATACCATATAGTTATTCCTGTTGCAGACGGATGGCGCTATAGTTCCTCCTCGAGCAACAACATATTAAAGAAATGCCGACTGTGTGTAGACATTTGGCGCGACTTTCTGTCATCGATCGAAACCTTCAAGTTTTTAATGTGACAATCATCCTCATTGCACATCGAACCATTCAGTCTATAAGTGCTCGGATCTCCTCCTCAGCAAATCCCGCAGCGTGTAGCGGCTAACGACGCCAGTTCTGTGTTGGTTTATCAATCATCTTTGGCTTCCTGTGTAGTATTCTTGTTTGGCCACCCCTCTTTTAATTTGCTGTTCTCGCAGTCTGACCATGGTTGTAGATTCACAGTCATCACTTGGTTCACGCAAAAGTCTTACATCTCGTAGAGCATTCAGAATGTCAGCCTGGTCCATGGCGCGTCCGCCCTCCACAGTAGCCTCAACTGCGAGCTTGTCAGCCCGCTCATTTCCTTGTACTCCCGCATGTCCTGGCACGAAGATGAAACTAATCTTTGCCAGCCGAGACCGCTCTAGAGGCAGCAACCATTCTCTTCGGATCGACCCCTCCTCTATCCTCTTGATCATGTTCATTGAGTCGCTAAGGAAACATACGCTAGTGAATGTATGTGTCTCGAGCCATGTTATTGCTTTACTTACTGCCATGACTTCCATGGTCAGGCTACTTGTGGTTTCAGTGAAAGCACCAGAGTCCTCCTTCACATTTCTCCCTCCGGCCCGAGCTGTCGTTTTGCGGATATGGGTATATTTGGTTGTTTCAGTAAGGGTGATAGTTGATATGTAAGCGCACTAGCTTTTTGACATCTGATTTCGATTTCTCTGTCCAATCTGCCATCTTATGTGATCATACTTCCATGATATATTGTTTCAGAGTTGTGTTATTTATTTGCATACTTAGTGGACCTGGCTATCTGCTAACTTGCATTACTACGGTTTTGGCTGTGTTTATACTCATATTGTATCTGCTGCATGTTGAACTCAGATTATTCATATGATTTTGTATTCTGCCCTCATCGCTGTAAAACAGGCAAAGATCGTCTGCAAACAATAACGAGTCTATTATGTTTTGTTTGTTTTTATTTTTAAATGAAACAAAGACTCCACGTTTTGTCACTGTCTCCACTTTTGTTGTCTTTAGGTAAATTTTTTAAAGATAATATGAGTTGTATTTTAAAAGACATCACAACTTATTTTTTTTTTTTTTTTTTTTTTTTTACTATATACTCTTTAAAAGACATACTGGTCTTGTGAAAACCATACAGGAGCGTAAGATTTAAGGCAAGCGAACAAGAAGTAGACAATTAAACAAGTGACAATATAACATCACGATATGAACGAGTAGCTGTCTAACATAATATAACATCAAAGCGTAAAACGGCCATGTTGGAGACCAATTGAAGCCAACCATTATTGTTGAAACGGTACCTGCTTTTTAAATTGTGTTTGTGTAAGTTATTTAAATTGAATAAAAAATTATGTATACGAAAACCAGCATTTTCGCATCTATAGTACAATTAATACAAGTATATTCTTCTTCTTCTTCTTCTTCTTCTTCTTCTTCTTCTTCTTCTTCTTCTTCTTCTTCTTCTTCTTCTTCTTCTTCTTCTTCTTCTTCTTCTTCTTCTTCTTCTTCTTCTTCTTTTTCTTGTTCTTGTTCTTGTTCTTGTTCTTGTTCTTGTTCTTGTTCTTGTTCTTCTTCTTCTTCTTCTTCTTCTTCTTCTTCTTCTTCTTCTTCTTCTTCTTCTTCTTCTTCTTCTTCTTCTTCTTCTTCTTCTTCTTCTTCTTCGTCTTCTTCTTAAGTGATTGCGTTGTGCCTGTTTACAACAGAGCTGTGTTCTTGTGCCGTTATTCCGACACATCCGAGTTATCCTTCCTGGGAAAACTATATGTTTAAGAATAATTATCTCCAGATTGCATTCTCTTTACACAGGGAAACGCACAGGTTGATTTCCATTGATATTGCGTTTTCTATGTCATCATTTACCATTCATATTATTATATTTCAACCCGTAACTTTCTGTGTGAAGACAAAGTATAGGGTTTACCTTCAGCAGATATACTTTGTTACGCCAATGATAGTTGTATGTAACACATAGAGACATCAACTTTACGAACATACTTAACCCACTGTCATAATCCTAATCACCCAAAAGCAAATAAAAATTCACTTGCCCAAGAGAACTTATGACTTCCTGTTTGGTTTTTGGAGGGTTAATTTTGCGGATTTTTGAAATTATTGTGTTTTCCTTTTTAATGAAGTTGTTGGTGTGTCCATGTTATAACAGTCAATGTTACTGTATGTGGAAGCATAGACGCGTCTCTGTTACAAACATATGCACAGACAAATCAGTTTGTCGACTTGTTGACGGGAAGAAAATAAAGAATAATCATAAGAAATTTAAATGAAAAATATCTCACGCAATAAGCCATTACTACTGAATGATAGAACAAGAGTCAGTGTTTCTCACGCATCAAACAGTACTGGTTTAACGTTGGAGTTAATCACAGTTTCGTTGCCATCATGTAGCAGTATTCATTTAACACTGGAGTTAAATAGTCCCAGTTTGGTCGCCATCATGTAGCAGTACTGTTTTAACACTGGAGTTATATAGTCCCAGTTTGGTCGCCATCATGTAGCAGTACTGGTTTAACGCTGGTGTTAATAGTCCCAGTTTGGTCGCCATCATGCAGCAGTACTGGTTTAACGCTGGTGTTAATAGTCGAAGTTTGGTCGCCATCATGTAGCAGTACTGGTTTAACGCTGGAGTTACATAGTCCCAGTTTGGTCGCCATCATGTAGCAGTACTGGTTTAACGCTGGAATTACATAGTCCCAGTTTGGTCGCCATCATGTAGCAGTACTGGTTTAACGCTGGTGTTAATAGTCCCAGTTGGGTCGCCATCATGTAGCAGTACTGGTTTAACGCTGGTGTTAATAGTCCCAGTTTGGTCGCCATCATGTAGCAGTACTGGTTTAACGCTGGAGTTAAATAGTCCCAGTTTGGTCGCGACCATGTAGCAGTACTGATTTAACGCTGGAGTTAAATAGTCTCAGTTTGGTCGCTATCATGTAGCTGGGATTTTGTAGACCTTTGCTTTCATCACGGTGAGGGCAATAGCCTCTCTGTCGCCGGCCATTAACCTCGCTGCATGCACTCTCAACACTTGGATGCCTGTAATGTCCCATGTGCATCTCCAAACTGTTCGGACTCTGCCTCTTCATCCCGGAACCACATCTTCCGTCTGCGTTCTTTCCAAGCCGTTGTGGCGATTTATCAGGCTTAAACATAGAAGCCACGAACAATAAGTTGCGCGCTTTACTGTCTGGCATATTTCGCTACATCTCGTTAGGCGCATTCTAGAGAGTTATTTATCATATGGAGTAAATACGTTAATAATAGTTTAGCGTAAACACTTAAAACATATAGCCATGGTGATTGCACGTTTGTGCAGCATTTGTTATCCCCACACCACGAAGTCTTTCTGTTTGCATACAACTGGCAGAGAAATATGCCAGGCAATAAAACGTGCAAAATAGTGTCGGTGGCTTCTGTGTGTAACTTCTCGAAAGTAGTACATTGTTTCAAAGTGTAATCACGTATTTCAGTGTCCGAGATATATACTGTACGAACAAACGAACGAACGAAGGAACAAACTTTATTTTCAGAGGGTTAAGAATTGGGCACGCGGGCCTGTCTAACATTCTGCCTTTCTATCACTCACTTGCATACATTATCTCATTCACACACCATTCAAGGCTAACTGAGAACAGCAACAATATAAAAGATTTGTATTATACAGACATGGACAAAATGTAAAAATCAATACTACACGACTCAGTAATATGAATTAATGGCGTGGCACTTGTTATTAGTTATGTGGAATATACTAGTCTATCAAAAGGGGACTGGCTGTCATAGTACGGTTTTATTATAATTATTATTTCTATTAGTAAGGGGCCGGTAATCCGTACTGAGATAGTGTTCGAATAATTTGCGATTATATGTATAGGAATTGGTGATGTCTCTGATTTCTGGTGGAAGGTTGTTCCACAGCTGAGCTGCAGAGTACATTAAGCTTGTTTTGTATAAGTCCATCCTAGGCTTCGGAATGTGTAATATTTAATCGTTTGCTGCGTCCAGCATATTTAAACAATGGTCAAGGGTAATCATGGGCATTCCGATGTAGGATTTTGTGAATTAGTTTGGCCTTATTGTTCGGCCTTATTGATTGGCCTTATCTGTTCACTAGCCAGTTTTCTTCCATCTTAAGGCCTTGTAAAATTTCACAGCTATCCTTCTCGGCCCACGATATTCTAAAAATATGAATAAAATTTGGTGGAACTGCGGTAAAGCTGTGAAAATGTAGACGTGTAACGTAAAATATTCACGATATTCTAAGAACTGTTCCTTGACATTCAAGTTTAAAAGCACTAATGTTCTTCTTCGGTGATTGCGACATGTCTTGTGTGGTCCAGGACTCGCATCCATATGTTGACACATGAAAGATGCGTGTTCAGAACCACTGGACTTGAACGTGTTTTCTGGTGTCATGCCGTCGGTTTTCATTATTATTTAATCTCTGTAAGAATTGCTAAGCGGAAGTTTCGCACTTACAATACTTCTGTCTCTCATATATATGTGTATGTATTTATATTGTGTATATTTTATATAAAATATGTATTATGCCGGCTCCCTGGCCGAGGAGTTAGCAGCTTTCTCCGTAATCCCGAATACTCTCGTGGTTGACGTGAGTGCACGAGAATTGGAAGCGGTTCGAGTCGCACCAGAGACTTATGAGAGTATGGAGCGGGTTGCTCTGAAAGTCGTGGCGTGCTGATGAGCGTAATCTAGCCTAGGAATCAACATATAGCTGAAAGATGCTGGTGTTGACCGCAATATCTTGAAACAGGATGGAAACGCGAGGGAAAAAAGTATGTATTATATTTATATGTATTACTTTGTCTACTCATCCGTACGTTTATGAATCTAGTGTCAGTGTGTCTGTATGCCTTTGCCTTTCTGTCTGTTTGCTTGTCTATGTGTTTATCTATCTGTTTGGCAATCTCTTTGTATGACTTTTTAATGATTGTAAGATTGATAGTCAGTAGTTCCTCTGTATCACTATATGTATGTCTGTCAGTCCTTCCATATTTCGGACTTCCTAAAGATCTGTCTACCAGTCTCTCCTCCCGAGATCAAATGCGTCTAACAGCCATTCTTTCTTTCTTTCTTTCTTTCTTTCTTTCTTTCTTTCTTTCTTTCTTTCTTGCTTTCTTTCTTTCTTTCTTGCTTTCTTTCTTTATTTTTATCGTTCTGTCTTTCCTTCTTTTTTTTTTCCAGTATGTTGAAGTTTTCTGTATGTACTCATTTGCTTTGTTTCCTTTCCTTCACTACCCTGCTCTATGTCGAATGGGTTATGGACACAAATGGTAATCCCGCATACCGCGTTCAAACCACAGCTACGAGTTCTCTTATACCTCAAACTTGCTGTTAATATTTCATCTCTCGCCTGTTGTGTTTTCTTCTACTTTAAATTGCTGCTAATACTTCGTCTCTCGTCTTTTGTGTTCCCTTCTACCTTTAACGCGCTGTTGATGTTTCATCTCTCATCTTTTGTGTTCTCTTCTACCTTTAAGGTGCAGCTAATATTATGAATATCGTAAATTGGTTAGAGAAATTAGACGTACACAGTCAAAATTGTTTGGGCATGTTATGAGAAGAAATGAATTGGAGAACTTTTTGACAACTGTCAAGATCGAAGGGAACAGACTAAGGGGAAGACCGATAAGTAAATACCTGGATGGCTTGGCCACATGGCATGGTCGAGACAAGAACACAGAGTTGATCCACGACTCTGGTGATCGAGTAAAATGGCGAGTCATCACCGCCCAAGCTTTCCGGCATGGCTCATGATGGATGGAATATGCCATCTCTCGTCCTGTGTGTTCCCTTATACCTTTAACTTGCTGCTAACATTTCATCTCTCGTTTGTTGTGTTCGCTTCAACCTTTAAATTTCTGCTATTATTTCATCTCGCGTCTTTCGTGTTTCCGTCTACCTTTCAGTTACCTCTAATATTTCATCTGTGGTCTCAATATCCTCTACTGTACATTTGTTCATGTCGTCTTGTTTGTCCTCTTTTATATATTTCTGTTGTCTAGTGTGTATTACTGAGAGTACAGTTAGTAAAGTAAAGTAAAGTAAAGTAAAGTAAAACCTAGGTTTTCATTGCCTTCGGTTTTCGTCGATTTTTTTCACGAAAACTATGTCTCGGTTTTTGTTGATTACCTAGATTTTCATCGATGTGGCGAGATGACCTCGCTGCTAATTTTGCAAAAAACAAAGGGACCCACGTGTTCTTATTCTCAATTTTGCGTTGTTTTTCGTTGTGTGAGAATCACTTCCTAATAATAAAAGACGAGAGCGGCATTAAGATTTGCTGAAATCGGCCGCATGTACTGGAATTCGTCATCCACGGTAAGTTTCATTGTGGCGAAAAATGAAGCAATAAAAGAGGCAAATGTAGCGAACACATGCGACCAAGATAATTTTTTTTTTTTTTTTTTAAACAGAAATTCAGTCACACTATCGGTGCTGGGGGACTTGCATTTAACGCAGTGGTGTCGACACCTAACAATTATACATTTGTTCTTTACCCATTCAGAATATATTCACCACACACAAAAAACACATTTCAGGTTTTAATTTAACGCCCCATCGTATATAGAAAACGACAACCTTTGTAGAAGACTATGCAACAACAGTGAATGCATAGATAGGGAGGACAAATGGAGGACACTCAGAACCCTCTCCATAGGATCCGGAGTACCACAATGCCCACCATCCTATTCATAACCTATATAGACAACATATGTAAAGAAACCAGCCAAAAGGAAAGTGCAAGAACACCGCATGATGAACAGAACACAGAAGAAGTACCAACAGCGAATTACACCATTAAAGAACTCATATTTGTGGACGATTAAACAATAATAGCAGAATTACAAGAACACATGCGTAGTCGAAATATAAAATGAAAATTAGCACCAGCAAATCAGGGGTAATGACTATAACCAAAGAAGATAAAATAACAAACATTCTCTAAAAGAACACCCCCCTCCCCCAAACAAGTAAAGCGCTGCAAGTACTAAGGAAGTATAATATCATCAAATGGCAAATCAGAAGACTAGTTCGAAAATAGATCCAATGAGACAAACCAATACAATCGACAAATGGCACCAATAATAAAGAACAGACACGTATTAAAAGTTACCAAGAAAGCACGCTACAGCACTGTCTTCGTGATAAATATTTGCTACTAACGTCAAACCGGTCATTGACAGAAATAGAGAAAAGAAAAATCACAACAACAGAAATGAGATTCCTGAGAATAATTCCCAGTGTATCAAGAAGAGATACGAATAGAAATGAAGAAATCAGTACTACAGTGGGGTTTATAACAGCGCTATATTTTATTAGGAGGCAGCAAGTCAAATGGCTTGGCCATGTAACTAGGTTCCAAATTAACAGTGTACCACAACAAGCAATGTTGTGTAGACCAATTGGAAACAGAAGAAGAGGCAACCATGTAAACGATGGACTGAGGGGATAGCAGAGTCTATGAGAATCTCGATACATGAGGCCCAAAAACGGTCACTCTCACGCTGTGTATATACTTCACCTCGACACCGCAATGTACAAGAGGAACTTGATGAGATGATATACGACACTAGACAACATAAATATATAGAAGAGGACACACTATAGAGCATACTGAAATAATCAGAAGTGAACACACACGGTAACATATTTATATACCAGCGGACACTAGTGACATAATTATAGAAGAGGACACATTAGACAATCCATCCATCCATCCATCATTTGCCATGCCGGTAAGCGTGGGCAGTCATGTTCTGCCATCTCACTCGATCACCAGAGTCGTGGATCAGCTCCGTGTTCCTGTCTCGACCATGCTATGTGGCCAAGCCATCCAGGTATTTACTTCTCGGTCTTCCCCTTGGTCTCTTCCCTTCGATCTTGCCAGTTGTCACCAAGTTCTAGAATTCATTTCTTCTCATAACATGCCCAACATATTTTGACTGTCTACGTCTAATGTCGCTAATCAGTTTACGATCTTCATTTAGACAATATAGATATATAAAAGAGGACACATCAGACAATATAGATATATAAAAGAGGACACATTAGACAATACAGATATATACAAGATGACACACTAGATAATAGAAATATAAACAAAAGGAGGCTAAAAAATAAAAGTAATATAGAATACGACAAACTAGACAGCATTAATTTCTAAATCAATACACACCAGACAACAGGAATATATAATAGAGGACAAACAAGACATCAGAAACAAATGTACAGTAGAGGACATTGAGACCACAAATGAAATATTGGAGGTAAATGAAAGGTAGAAGGAAACACGAAAGACAAGAGATAAAATACTAGCAGACATTTAAAGGTAGAATAAAACACAAAAGACGAAAGATGAAATATCAGCAGCAGGTTAAAGTTAGAAGGGAACACAGAAGACGAGATAAGAAATATCAGCAGCAAGTTAAAGGTAGAAGAGAACACAAAAGTCGAGAGGTGAAATATTAGCAGCACGTTAGAGATATAAGGGAACACCCAGCTGTGTTTCGAACGCGGTATGCGGTATTTACCAATTGTGTCCATAACCCATTTGTCATAGAGCGGGGTAGTGAAGTATAGGAAACTAAGAATATGAGTACACACAGAAAACATCAACATGCTGAAAGAATAAAATAAAGAAAGAAAGAAAGAAAGAAAGAAAGAAAGAAAGAAAGAGTAAGAATTGCTGTTAGACGCATTTGATCTCGGAACGAGAGATTGGTAGACAGATCTTTAGAAAGACCGAAATATGGAAGGACTGACAGACATACATAGAGTGATACAGAGGGACTAACAGACTAACAATCTTACAATCATTAATAAGTCATACAAAGAGACAGCCAAACAGATAGACAGACAAATAGACAAGCAAACATACAGAACGACAAAGACGTACAGACAGATTGACACTGATTCATAAACGTACGGATGAGTAGATCCACTAATAAATACAAATATAATAAACATATTCTATAAAATTTTTAATAAATCTATATCTATAAAACAAAGTGTATGTGTATATATATGTATGTATGTAAATATGTATGTCCTTTATTTGTTCGCGAACGGCCCATCCGATTGAGATGAAATTTTCTACACGCCTTCCTTTCATTCCAGAGCTGTCAACTGTCATAGTTTTTTTCTCTTCTTCCTCCTCCTCCCTCCTCCCCCTCCCAAAATACGTACGTAAATATATGATGATGATGATGAAAGAATCCCCGAACCAAAACGCTAGGGAAAGGGAAGAAAATGACGTGACTACACAGAATCGTCACACGGCAATCATCATCATCAAGTGCCGTGCCGGCTGGCGTAGGCGTTCATGGCTCTCCGTAGATCTCAGTCTTTGGTTTTTTGGATCAACTCTGCTGCTGATATTCCTCCATGCCACGGCAATATCAATAACAATTCATCTTTTTATGTGTATCTATATCTATAAAACAATGTGTATGTGTATATGTATATATGTATGTATGTAAATATGTATGTCCTTTATTTGTTCGCGAACGGCCCATCCGATTGAGATGAAATTTTCTACACGCCTTCCTTTCATTCCAGAGCTGTCAACTGTCATAGTTTTTTTCTCTTCTTCCTCCTCCTCCCTCCTCCCCCTCCCAAAATACGTACGTAAATATATGATGATGATGATGAAAGAATCCCCGAACCAAAACGCTAGGGAAAGGGAAGAAAATGACGTGACTACACAGAATCGTCACACGGCAATCATCATCATCAAGTGCCGTGCCGGCTGGCGTAGGCGTTCATGGCTCTCCGTAGATCTCAGTCTTTGGTTTTTTGGATCAACTCTGCTGCTGATATTCCTCCATGCCACGGCAATATCAATAACAATTCATCTTTTTATGTGTAAGGAAGTTATCTACAGTCGTGTAGAAGGGAAGAACTAGACGAGTATGAATTCGGAATGACGAACTCTCTCCTCCTCTCTTCTTCCTCCCTCTCATCCCTCTCCCGACTCCCTCCTCCTTCTCCCTCTTTCTTCTCCCTCTTCCTCTCCCCTCCTCCTCCATCCTCCTCCCTCCTACTCCATCCGCCTCCTCCCCCTCCTCCCTCATCTTCCCTTCTCCTCCCTCTCCCTCCTTATCCCTCCTCCTCCTCCTGCCTCCCTCCTCCTCCTCCTGCCTCCTTCTCCCTCATCATCCTCACTCCTCCTTCTCCCTTCTTCTCCCTCTTCCCTCTTCCTCCTCCTCCTACCTCCTCCCTCCTCCCTTTTCCTCCCTCCTCCTCCCTCTACATCCTCCCTCCTCCTCTCCACTCTTCTTCCTACCCTCTTCCTCTTCCCCTCCTCCCTATCCCTCCTCCTCCCTTCACATTCCTCCTCCTCCCTCTTCCTCCTCCTCCCTCCTCCTCCTCATCCCTCCTTCTCCCTCCTCCTCCTTCTTCCTCCCTCCTCCTCCCTCCTCCCCCTCCTCCTTCCTCCTCCTCCCTCTACTCCTCCTCACTCCTCCTCCTCCTCCTCCCTCTACCTCCTCCCTCCTCCTCCCTCTTCCTCCTCCTCATCCCTCCTCCTCCCTTCTCCTCCTCCCTCCTCCTCCTCCCTCTACCTCCTCCTCCCTTCACATTCCTCCTCCTCCCTCTTCCTCCTCCTCCCTCCTCCTCCTCATCCCTCCTTCTCCCTCCTCCTCCTTCTTCCTCCCTCCTCCTCCTCCCTCCTCCCCCTCCTCCTTCCTCCTCCTCCCTCTCCTCCTCCTCACTCCTCCTCCTCCCTCCTCCTCCCTCTACCTCCTCCCTCCTCCTCCCTTCACATTCCTCCTCCTCCCTCTTCCTCCTCCCTCCTCCTCCTCCCTCCTCCTCCTCTCTCCTCCTCCCTCCTCCTCATCACTCCTCCTCCCTCCTCCTCCTCCTCCCTCCTCCCCCTCCTCCCTCTCCGCCTCCTCCCTCCTCCTCCTCCCTCTACCTCCTCTCCTCCCTCCTTCTCCCTCTACCTCCTCCCTCCTCCTCCCTTCACATTCCTCCTCCTCCCTCTTCCTCCCTCCTCCTCCTCTCTCCGCTTCCCTCCTCCTCCTCCTCCCCTCCTCCCCCCCCTTCTCCTCCTTCTCCCTCCTCATTCTCCCTCTTCCTCCTCCCTCTTCTTTCTCCCTCCGCCTCCTCCATCCTCCTACTCTCTCCTCCTCCTCCCTCCTCTTCCCTTTTCCTCCCTCTCCTCCTCCTGCTCCCTTCTCCTCCTGCGTTCTCCTCCTCCCTCCTTCTCCCTCCTTCTCCCTCTTCCTCCTCGCCTCCTCCTCCACACTACTCCTCCCTCCTCCTCCTAATCCCTCCTCCTCCCTCCTATTCCTCCCTACTCCTCCTGTCTCCTCCCTCCTCCTCCCTCCTCTTCCCTCCTCCACCTCCCTCTTCCTCCTCCCTCCTCCATTTACCCAAGACAGACAGACAGTCAGACAGATAGTCGGGAACGGGATCTTATATGACTACTTATATAATTTAAATGAGATGCTCTCCACCATGGGATGGGCCGGGTCAGACAGACAGACAGACAGATAGATAGATAGATAGACAGACAGACAGACAAACAGACAGACAGACAGACAGACAGACAGACAGACAGACAGTCGGGAACTTATATGACTACTTATATGAATTAAATGAGATTCTCCCCACCAGGAGTTGGGCGATGCCGGGCCGGGTCAGACAGACAGACAGATAGATAGTCGGAACGGGAACTTATATGACTACTTATATGAATTAAATGAGATTCTCCCCATCAGGGTCTGGGCGAAGACGGGCCGGGTCAGACAGACAGACAGACAGACAGACAGACAGACAGACAGACAGACAGACAGATAGTCGGTAACGGGAACGAGAACTTATATGACTACTTATATGAATTAAATGAGATGCTCCCCACCATGGTCTGGGCGAAGCCGGGCCGGGTCAGCTAGTAAATAAATAAATAAACGCATATATGAAAGACAAAAGCTCAGACCAAAAGGCAAACGCTCTTATTTGACAACAAAACAAAACACACTGATGAACACACTTAAATGGTAGAAATACAGACCGACAAATAGACAGACAGACAAACAAACAAAAAAGTATAACAAACTGTATGGGACTCCAGGCGGAGTGACGCATAGAGTTGAACTGAGCTAAGAATTGGCATAAATGCACTTAGGACATTCACACACGTGATCCATCCCCTTGTTCAACAGCCAGCAAAGAGTCATATTACTAACGGTTCCCACCGCTACATGAATGATTGACAGTTCTCTTGGCCTTCCCTCTGAGGTTTGAGATTCGTCCAGACCCTCTACCGATCCCCGTGCCATATCATTCTCTCCACATGCGGGTTCTCAAACCTGTTCCCTCTCTTTCACCACCTGGTCCCACAGGTGCCCGACCACCTCTCCCAGGTCCTTACGTAATCTACCACCGAGACGTGCATTCCATGCCAGCCCATCAGCGTGTTCATTCCCCCGCACTCCCGCATGACCTGGGGAGAAAATCCACACAATTCTCATAATCTTTGACCTCTGACGCGAGGCAATCCACTCTGCACGAAACATTACTTTCTCTACATTACTATACATACTCCGTGAGTCCGTAATGAATACTGTGTGTGTTGCAGTGTTCTCCTCCAACGATCGGAAGGCTCATATTACTGCTTCCGCCTCATTATCATATTGGAGGTCGTAGCCACATATATCCATCTCCTTTTTCAAGCATCGTCCTTTCGCCTTCGCAATAAAACCTCAACCGCTATGTCTTTTTCTCACTATTGACTCATCTGTATAGATCATTATGTCACCTAAATCGTGGTGCCCTGGATCAGTAGTTGCACCTCAAACTTTGTGCAACCTGCTGCCCATTATCTGCACTCACGACACATTGTTACTATAACCTTGTGCCAGTCCGACATTTCTTCCGTTACTTGAACCGGCTCTGTTTACTGCCGACTGTAAATCATCAGCCATTCATTCCCTTTCTCTTCCCTGTCTGTACGCCAGCACATCATCTGGGAATGTAAACATTTTAGCAATTCCTGGTGCCTCAATTGCTGCGGCTTTGCTGGTGTATACAGTAACACTGGGGACATGACAGATTCTTGTGGCAGCCCAGGTGTAATAGCACAGAGGTCAGAAGTTCATGAACCCATGCGAAGTACAATTATAAGCTCATAAAATACTGCCGCCATCCATCTGACAATCCAAGGGCAGACCTCCATGTCCAAAAGTGTGTTTATCAAACCATCATACTTGACCCTGTCATAAGCATTTTCCAGGTCAAGTACCACCGTTATAAGCATTTTCCAGGTCAAGTACCACCGTTATAAGCATTTTCCAGGTCAAGTACCACCGTTATAATCATTTTCCAGGTCAAGTACTACCGTTATAAGCATTTTCCAGGTCACGTACCACCGTTATAAGCATTTTCCAGGTCAAGTACCACCGTTATAAGCATTTCCCAGGTCAAGTACCGCCGTTATAAGCATATTCCAGGTCAAATACCACCGCCACCGTCTCTTGTTTATCCTGGAAGCTCTCATAAACATCAAATGCAGATGTTGCCGAATTGGCTCATGTATCCTTCTCAGGTTTTACAACTTTCGAAATGGTGCAGAGAAGAGAGTAGCATGCAAGCTACAGTACCATGACACATAGAAGGATAAACACGTGTACAGATGGACACACGCACGGACAGACTGTGGTTAAAGCTCTTGCCTGCCACACCAGTGATCCAGGTTCAGTCCCCAACAGAGGCAGGATATATGTGTCCGACAAGTCCGGCACTGTGGTCTACCCCGCCTTACACACTTTGTAACCAGACACGTGTAAGACTGCTTTGGAAATAGTCAAAGAAAGGAATGATGAGGAAAATAAACGGCAAACCAACGTCACAGGGCGTGGCCTAGAATATATGAAAACCTAACTTCTCACACCCCAGTGACAGTGTCAGCTATGGGGCTACCTTGACCGTGTAGTGTGTTATGGAAAACGTGGGAGACAGGGGAAGACCTAGAGAGAACCATCTACTTATTGCGGGAAAATACATCGCGAAACAAGGCGAGAGGGTGACCAAGAAAGAATTGGCTGGATGGGGTACAAGAGACATTGAAGAAATCAAATATAACGTTAATACAAACAAGCAGCAAGACAATAGAAACGGATATTTAATCCGCCTCTCCTCTGCGACGCTCCACGTACTTTGAAGTCATCGTGTTTACATGCAGTTACCATTTAACGGCATCCTTTCTCTTTCACAAACACGCTAGACATCCAAGTTAAGACAGCCGTTTAGCTATTTTCAATTTTATTTCCATCAAGCACATAGTAGCTGAGAAAATGAACACACCAAAAAATAATGTTTACATTATTTGTTTCAAAATCATTGACCAAAACAACAAAACAAAGTAATTCACGTGTGTTCAGACATGATTACAGCCATATTTTACTAAGGTTGTCGTGTTTATAGAATGTTGCGTATGTTGACTGTAATGGGTGTATTTACCAAAGACTATAATACCACCCATTAAGGAAGTGTTAGGTTTTGAGTAATGTGTGTCTTAGTCAGGAGTTTTCACAGCTTCTGGTACCGTTGATCTCTCAGTTAACTCACATGTAACTACTTGTTGTACATGTAGCAGTGTTTCATGTGTTAACATATTTAATGTTAAGTTGTGCAACTAAAGGCGGCTCAATTCCACATAAATAATCAGTATCATATAGATAGCTCGGAATTTCTGGTATTATTCTTCTTCACTGCAATAAACAAATACATTAAATGTAATGTTTTCAGTATTGAATTTGAATAACAAAGAGAAAGACAATAGATTGTACGATTTATTGCCAGGCATATTTCGCGGCATCTCGTCAGGTAAATACTAGAGAATTCACGATTTTGTTTGTTCTGTAAATTCTGCAGAACATGCGTGACGAGATTTATCGAGATATGTCGTGAAATCGGTTTTGAATTATAGCTTTGTCTTTTCAATGTTCAAAAATAAATAAATAAACATACACACATACAAATATTTGTTATTCCAATTTCAATTCCAGTTCCAATTTTCAAAGCAAAAATTCATGCTGACAATCTTATATAATGACGTAAAGCGTAATGCTATGTTATCAACTATCCTTATCCGTGAAGTAGGTCGACTCCGACCAGTTGCGTATAGGACTTTCCTAAATCCCGCTTCTTCTTATACAGCTTCAGAGGTCAATGTGATTAAGTACAAAACTGCAGCAGACAAGTTAAGGGTGTTGACATCTCTGTAGAAATTGTTTCCGCACGGACCGGATTTAGTTTAGTTTATTTTAGTCAAATCAAATCAACTTTATTTTAAAAGGGACACACATTGGGCATACAGGCCCGTCTTACATTCGACCCTTCCAGTCACTCATCTTTCGTCCATCAAGAGCATTGTACATTCACATAGGAAGGAAAAAAAAAACATTGTGAAATGAAGGTTGTAAACATAAACAAGGCAAATTACCAAGTTATGAGGCCCATCTCCCACCTACCCACACATCACCCCACCCACACATCACCCCATCCACACACACATACCCCAACCCACCCACACCCAGGGACACATACATACCCCACCAATCAATCCAACCCCCTTCCGCACATCCCCCACCCACACAAACTGCCCTCACCTGTTCCCCCAACCCAAACACACTCGCCAGCTACACAACAGTCGACGGATCAACATCACGACACACTGAGATTCTCAGGACTCAGGCTTGAGTTAGGAGTATAACGGAGCACTTATAGGTTACACATCCATAAGTGCTCCGTTCTACTCCTAACTCAAGCCTGAGTCCTGAGAATCTCAGATCAGTGCACGAACTCCGTAGCACCAGCGAGGATCCTGAAATACTTTGGGTAGATTTTTAACTCGAAATTTTGCCCGGGTAGTGCCGTTAGGCTACTTGTTTTCGATTTTCAACTGCCAAGTGATTTTTTTACGTGTGCAACAATGCACACGGGCGTCCGATCTCACTACCCAGAGACCAGGGGAAATTTTGTTACGAGAAGTCAACGTGAAAAAAGGGTCCTCCCCGGGGCTTGAACCCGGGACCTCCAGCATTCGAGGCGGACAACATGCCTCGAAAACAACTCACCCCCCCCCCCCTGGACTGGGTACTGGCTAGTATTATTTGCTATGTTCTGTTTTTGTACTACACTCTCGCATCAAATGGATACTTGTTATGTTAGCAATCCCAGAATTGCATGAATAAGATTATCATATTCTTGGTTGATTAAACATATGTCATGTTCTTCATAGATAGTTTGTATGTGTTTGTCTAACATTGAATTGTTCTCATATGTCCTTTGCAAATAAGCAATAAAAAATAATTCTTTGAGTCCGTACACGAGTAGTGTATTTTCTGGCTATTGTCTGTTATCATATCTTATCTTATTCGATCAGTAATGTCATGCAGTTCCAAGCTCTTACTCTCCGTTATCTTCCCTGGAGTACAATCCCCAATTACACCAAGGCAATGAGTCTTGTCCTGTGTTATATCCTGCAGCTCCCTCTATGTCATCCCCTTGTTTACAATTGCAAGAGCCTGGTCTAGAGATAATCATAAGTGCCAGGCAGTGAGTGGTGGATCCTAAATCATTGCAACTGTCTCCGGATCACGTCACACCTCTTCAATAAAAGTTATGGAATAATAGAAAAAGCAGCGGCTGCAGCAAGATATAACAATATGAATTGGAAACAAATAGATATATTTATCTCCTACGAGAAGAAACGTACTAAACACAAACGCGTTGCACATAACTTACACGGAGATCCATCCCATACTGGTGAATATCCAAAATCATACGACACACAGAATAGAAGAATATTGTACGTATTCGTGTGTTTTTTATTTTAGTATTTCATGTTATGTATTTATTGATTGCTTCTAATTTTGGATTTTCACCGGTATACGATGGATCTCCTTGTAAGGTATGTGCAACGTGTTTGTGTTTAGTACGTTTCTTCTCGCAGGAGCTAAATATACCTATTTGTTTCCAATTAAGTAAGAGTTCAATTATTCTGGTTCCATGATCCGTAGACTTGTTCGTGGTTGGATGCAGCAGCTAAGTTGTCTACTGGATCTGCCACTCCCAAGGTAGCCCTCCTTAATCGACTATAAAACATGCAAGGGAGGTTCCGATGTTACTATTATTTGCTTACCTTACAGATAGCGGTAACACACAGGCATGGTACATGCTACTAAAGTGATATTATTTCCGAAAATTTGTCTTCCTCTTCACCTGTTAATGAAAAGATTGGAACAATCAACACCACCATTTGGAACAATCAACACCACCATTTAGTTTATTAACAAGCAAGAATTCATTATGTAACTCCAAGAGAAGGACAATCGTGCAGAAATTGTTCCCCATTGTATGTAGTGCAGATTGTGTTGCCTCCTCATTATGTTCCTTATGTTTGTGATGGTTCAGTTCGCTGACGATCTCCTTAAATAGTCGTTGAGTAATGTTTGAAGGTGTGCGCAATAAGACAATTCTACAGTAGGTACGTAACAAATTCTATGGAGGACAGGGTTGGGCATTAGCTAGCAAGCTTGCTTGCGCTAATCCTGGGGTCACGTTCTCCAATTCTCATCAACGCGGAATTTATTGTTTTGAGTGACCTGGCTTTCCATGTCAACCCAGCCTAAAATCTGAAACGCAAGCTGTATTACCAATGCACCAGATATTACCTAAAAGAAAAAAATAGAAACCTCAAGCTTCAGCTTTAACCTGGTACGTAAGAAGCATGTGTCCAGAATTTCCACTGACCTGATGAATATTGACAATGTGAGCAAAACGGCTGTGATTGATGCCGAACTCAGTCGTCTTAACATCGATATTGCTGGCCTGCAGGAGACTCGCCTCGCTGAGGAAGGGTCACTTAGGGAAAACAATTACACCTTTCTTTTTGAAGGGTAGAGAGCTGGTAGAAAAAAGGCAACATGGTGTGGGCTTTGCAGTGAAGAATTCGCTACTAGGAATGATTGAATTTCCAGCTGGAGGTAATGAAAGACTATTATCATTGCGCTTGACAACCTCTTGTGGTTTTGCCACCATTATCACTGCATATGCACGGACACTCACTTCCCCTGATGATATGAAAGATTCGTTCTAAGAGATGTTAGACTCGGTGATCAAGGCAGTACCAAGCGCTGACTACATTTATACACTCGGTAATTTCAATGCTCGTGTGGGCAAAGACTAGAGGTCATGGCCAGTTTGCTTTGGAAAATACAACATCGGTCGCATGAATGAAAATGGGCAAAAGGCTGCTGGAGCGTTACACCAGAAATGACCAATGTATTACAAACTCCTTTTATAAAACAAAAGAGCTGCATAAGGTCACAAGGAAACATCCAAGATCCAGTCATTGGCATCAGCTTTGACTTCATCATCACACGGAGAGAACATCTGCAGCAAACATCATTAACTCGAAGTTACCACATTACTGACTGTGATACGGATCAGTGTTTTGTTGTTGCAAGGGTTAGACTAAGACCAAAGAGAATCTACACAGCTTAACACAAATCTAGCCTCGGGATTAATATTGTTAACACCCACGATCCTGATAAGTGCTTTGAGTTCCAACAGCAACTTGAAGACTCTTTCACTGATACATCAGACAATTTCACAGACAGTGAAAAGTGGGGTAAACTGAAGGAAACTCTTTATAAAACAGCGTTAGGAGTTTACGGCACTGTGGATCATAAGAGGCATGACTGGTTTGCGGCAAACAGCCAGACACTGCAGCCCTTGACTGGTAAAACGTAGATAGTTCTCTTAAGAAACAAGGAAAGAACAACGCGTAACACTCTCAGTGAGCTGAAGCATTATAGAAAGGGTGTAGAAAAGGCTGAAAGGCAGTGTGCAAATGACTATTGGATCAAGTTATCCGGGTCCATTCAAGATGATCAGAAGCATGTATGAATGTAATCAGAAAGCCTATGGTCCAATGATCAAAAGAAGTTCACCATTGAAAATCTAGACTGGAGAAATCATCACTGATAAGAAACAGCAGATGGATAGATGGGGAGAGCAATATTTGGAACTTTACTCAAGTGAGACAAAACTAGCGGATGATGACCTCAAAGCCATAGAGGCCCTACTAACTCTTGACCACCTTGACACACTTCCCACCATAAAAGAACTTGCAACTGCCAAGGCTCAGAGGAAGGATGTGATTCCAATAGAGGTTGTCAGGGGTGGATAAGACACACTCACTCTACAGTTCCACCAACTACTAAAGCTATGCTGGCGAGAAGGACAAGTCCCACAGGATTTCAAAGATTCAAGCATCATAACATGGTACAAGAACAAGGCGATCATAGCGACTGTAACAACTATAGGGGTATCTAACTTCTGTGTATTGTTGGAAAAGTATTTGCCAGAATTGTTCTGCGCAGACTTCGAATCCAAGGAGATCAAGTCTTCCTCGAATCACAATGTGGCTTTTAACAGAATCGGTCTACCATTGATATGATATTCTCTTTGCGATAAATGCAAGAAAAATGTGGTGAACAGAATCAACCACTGTTTATTACCTTCATAGACCTCACAAAGGCATTTGATTTGGTCAGTCGTAAGGGTCTATTCAAGACACTAAATCAGATTAGCTGTCCACCATTTCTTCTGTCCATTGTGGAACGTTCCACACAGGAAATGAAGGGTATAATCACTTTTGATGGTGCAGCTTCAGAAGAGTTTGAAATCAAGAGTGGAGTAAAGCAAGATTGTGTACTAGCAACCTCCCTCTTTGGAATATACTTTTCCCTTCTACAGAAATATGCCTTTCGTGATCAGGATGGAGATATATGCATTCACTCACGCTCAGATGGCGGCCTCTACAATGCTCAGAGATTTAAGCCAAGGCCAAAATTAGGAGGGTACTAAGCAGAGAGTTGTTTTTCGCAGATGATGCTGCAATCACGACCCACTCTGAGGAAGACTTACAATGTCTACTATCTACATTTTACAATGCTTGTTCTGAATTTGGTTTAACAATTAGCAAAAAGAAGACACTGATTGTCACAAGGTGCACATTGGGTACCATCAATCTTTATTGACGACGTCGAACTAGAGATTGTAGACCATTATACATATCTAAGTTCAGTGGTGCCGGTCTCTCTGGCTGTGAGGTTACAACACTTTCTCTCTGTAATCCCTTTTATCACGCATAGTCTCGTAGCGGAGCGAGAGCTGAGGCGGTTCGACCCCCGCTCGTGACTTGCGGGATACTGAGCCGGCCGCTCAGAAAGCAATGAGAAACTACTGAGCGTAATCTTGCCAAGAGATCAACATACAGCTGAAAGATGCTGGTGTTGACTGCTAAGTCCTGTAAAGGATATGCTTAAAAAAAAAAAAAAAGTTCATTGGTAAATAGCAAATTATCCCTAGATGAGTAAATCAACATCAGGATTCGTATGACAGAAAAAACAATGAACAGGTTAACAAAATGAATCTGGGAGAACAGGAAGATACTGCCATAACTAAAAACGTTGTCTATCAAGCATATGTCCTTAGTACTCTTCTTTATGGGAGTGAAGCCTGGACAACTTACTCACACCAAGAGAAACGTTTAACACGCTTTCATATGCGGTGTCTACGAAGAATACTTGGCATTAAGTGGCAAGACAAAATCACAAATACTGAAGTATTGGAAAGATCAGATTTTGTGACTATTTATTTTATGCTAAGTCTTCGTAGACTTAGATGGGCAGGACACTTTAGGAGAATGGATGATTGTAGGATTCCAAAGGACATCTTTTTTGGTGAATTACAGATGGCTTAGAGATCTCAGGGTCGGCCTCTACTACGATACAAAGATGTGTGTAAGCGGGACATAACTGATATATTCATTGATAATGCACATTGGGAGAAATTCGCCGATGAACTTGTTGTATGGCTGGCATTTATCAGAAATGAAATAAAGACACAGGAGAAAATTATTGCAGATAAGTCGCACACCGAGCGTGTGAGACGTAAGAATTTGCATGATGGTGGAAATGACAATGTAATTACATGCATCCACTGTAGACAAACATTTACATCGCGAATTTGGCCTTATCAGTCACATTCGATACCGACATGTGTTTTAGTTTGTATGTCTTTTTTGAAGCACAGTGTAACAAAGTATCGTCTGTCAAGACGGCAAGGTGCCAAAAATCATGTCATTTGTTCTTATATTCACAATATTAAATAAATTAGCTTGATGGAATGACTTGACTTACAGGATTCTTTCGCTGCCTTACTTGTGTGTAACTGTCTTATACTGTTCATATAGTACTTTGCGGTGTAGAACGGTATTGATCTTGAGCCTGATGAATTGAGGCCACCTTGCTAGTGTCGTGGCCACAACTGTTCAGGGTGGATTATTGATTTTTTTTTCCTTTCTTCCAGACAGAAACATACCAACCCAATTACTATCGCAATATGTATTCTAATATATTAATCTTTCATGTAACGGCTTTCATTTTGATACACTGAAGAAAAAAAATTAAAGATAACTTTTGAATATAATGCTGATCACAATATAGATGGAACGGTCTTAGGCAATGGAAGCAAACTGGAGTTAAGACAAAGCAAATCTAAAGCGAATAAGATTCCATGGAAATGTAATAAAAAAAAATGAGTTCATTACCAATGTTCAAAGACACTAAAGGGGGAGATGCATTATGTTGATAATGTTTATTATGTAAAAATGAAATAACAGGATTTACGTAATTCTGCAATATCTGAAGTAAACAGAACACGATGTGGCATATGTCTGTCTATCTGTCTGTCTGTCTGTCTGTCTGTCTGTCTGTCTGTCTGTCTGTCTGTCTGTCTGTCTGTCTGTCCGTCTGTCTGTCTGTCTGTCTGTCTGTCTGTCTGTCTGTCTGTCTGTCTGTCTGTATGTCTGTCTGTCTGTCTGTCTGTGTCTGTGTCTGTGTCTGTCTGTCTGTCTGTCTGTCTGTGTCTGTGTGTGTGTGTCTGTGTGTGTGTGTATGTATGTATGTATGTATGTATGTATGTATGTATGTATGTATGTATGTATGTATGTATGTATGTATGTATGTATGTATGTATGTATGTATGTATGTATGTGTGTGCGTGTGTGTGTGTGTGTGTATGTGTATGTATTTATGTATGCATGTATGTATGTATGTATGTATGTATGTATGTATGTATGTATGTATGTATGTATGTGTGTGTGTATGTATGTATGTATGTATGTATGTATGTATGTATGTATGTATGTATGTATGTATGTATGTATGTATGTGTGTATGTATGTATGTTTTATGTGTATGTGTGAGTGTGTGTGTGTGTGTTTGTGTGTGTGTGTGTGTGTGCATGCATGCATATATGTATGTATTTATGTATGCATTTGTGTACTTATTATGTATGCAGTGATTATGGTGCACATACACGTTGCACACACATACAATCATTAAGATAAACATACCATGTTCAAAACCATAACGACTTGTACCTTGTTACAACAAGGAATGTTTTTTCAAGGAAAAACAGAATGGCAAACATATTAGATTGATATGGAAGGATGCAAAAGCGTGAATAACGATGGAATCCCAGAAAAAGTTAGAAGAAAGAAGAAGCAAGAAAACAGACTTAAACAATAGCAAATCCGCAGCTTCGAAAGTCAGAGACCAGAAAATAAATATTCAAAATCTAATAAGGAATTTTAGAATTGGGATAACGGAAGAAAAATGGCAATATATTTTCTATCCAGTAAGAGATCCAGGAGAAGCGGAATTGATTGATTGATTGATTTAGGAACCGACATCACAGCATTCGGGGCATTCCCATAAGCGCTCCGTCTCCATCTCCAGCAGCCAGAGAAAAGTTCCAACACCAATAGTTCCAGTAGCAATCTGATTATATGTCCGTCTCGCCTTTCCTCTGAGCGTCGATCGTCGGCCAGATCCCCTCGTCATCCCTCCTCGCTGTCGTATTCATGCCAGACTCTGGTGATCCATTTTCTGCTCCAAGGTTTACACGGAATTGAAATGACATATTAGAGACCTGTACATCACCACATGGAAGATAACACTAAAGTATACTCTTCCCATTTGACGTATCAAGAACATAAATGGAAATGTTCGCAATAACACTAAGAATGAATCCAAAAAAATGTATACTCATCGGAACTCCTATACAGACATGTACCAGAAGACCCTCCAGATATCTAGCCCGCAGAAGAGGAGCTGCCTATCAACTGCAAGAAACTATTCGAGGAACAGTTTGAAAAATCATAAACTTGCTGAATTATGGAACAGCTGCTGATCCAGATGCATCTCGGCAAAATGCCATTAAAACCAGCGTAAACCCTGAACTAAATTACTACAAAATTATTTAGCAGATTCAGCAAAACTGAGGTAATACCAGCATACTGGAGCTGCTAAGAAAGGGGAAATGCAGATTCAAGAATATTGTAGAGGAAAGCCCGTTATTATCAGTTCCTGAGAAAATATTAAGCAGAATCTTTCATGAGAGGTTACGAGTTGCCATTGACAAACACAACAGTGATTGACAGGCTGGATTCCGATAAATTAGATCCTGCACTTCGCATAATAATGAAATACAGTATCTAACTGAACTAACTCCTAACTATCCTAGAACATTGATAAGACATGCAATATTATTATAAGCAGATAGGATATTAACAAACATTTGCATTTAAGCAATTTGATATCTGACATATATTTTGCAATAGCTATCGTGCAAACATATACAGCTATATGTAAACA
>CAWUFQ010000050.1:95000-100000 GCA_963921405.1 Cepaea hortensis | reverse complement strand
ATGTTACGTCACGTTACTTTACGTTTCTTTACCTGTTGGTATGTCGAACACGGTCACTGCACATTGATCATCACCATGTGTGCTGAATCCTTCGAAGCAGCGGCCGGTCCTTACTAATCTTTTCAGTGTTCGGATGAGCAGTTGGTTATTTTGTCTTCTCACGTGACCTCAAAAAACATTCTTTTACGTTCTTGGGCAGGCTCCCTGGCAATTCAAGTAGCCAGACTAGCGACAGACGCTCGTCAGTATCCAACAGTGGAGACTGTCCTGTAATGGTGATTATGTCAGCCTTGTTCATGTGTCTTCCCGTCTCTCTCATCTCATCTCATCATGTTCCTCTTGCACCTTGTGATGTCGACGTGAAGTAAAAACAGCGGGAGATTGCCTACGTGGTCGGCCTCTTCCTCTGCTTCCCTCTGGTCTGTACATCATTGCTTGTTGTGGTATACTGTTAGTTGGTAACCTACTTGCATGGCCAAACCATTTGACTTGATGCCTTCTAATAAAATCTAGTGCAGTTATAACCCCCACTTTAGTCCTGATTTCTTCATTTCTAATCTTATCTCTTCTTGATACATTGAGTATTCTTCTCAGGAATCTCATTTCTGTTGTTGTGATTTGTCTTACCTCTTTTTCTGTCATTGTCCAGATTTGGCACTTGTAACATAGCGTTAGCAGGAAAATTGTGTTGTAAATTGCTTTCTTAGTAGTTATTGGTACATGTTTATTCTTTAGTATTGGTGCTATTTGTCCAATTAGTTGGTTTGCCTTATTGCATCTATTTTCGATCTCGTCTTCTGATTTGCCATTTGATGATATTATTTTTCCTAGGTACTTGAAACACTGTACTTATTTCAAGGGATGTTCGTTTAGGTGAATCGTTGTTGCTTTTTCTTCTTTAGTTATAGTCAATACCTCTGTTTTACTTGTTCTAATTTTCATGTTATGTTCCCTATACTTTTCGTTTAGACTATCCATGTGGTCCTGTAATTCAGCTTCTGATCTTTTTTATTAGTGCTTGGTTGTCCGCAAACAGGAGTTCTCTAATGGTTAGATGTGCAGATGGTTCTTCTTCTGTGTTCTCGTCATGCGGTGTTCTTGCGGTCTCTGTTTGGCTGGTTTCTTTACATATGTTGTCTATGTATGTTATAAACAAAAGAGGGGACCGGACACAACGTTATCGTACTCCGGATCTTATGGTGAAGGGTTCTAAGTTTCCTCCATTTGCTCTCACTATGCATGAGAGCAACTTCCCGTCTATCTCATCTCATCTCATCATGTTCCTCTTGTAACTTGCTGTGTCGACATGAAGTATAAACTTCGCGAGAGTGCCCCATTATGGGCTTCATATATCGATATTCCCATGGACTCTGCTATCCCCTCCGTCCAATGTTTACGTGGTCGGCCTCTTCCTCTGTTTCTATCTGGCCTGTACACTATTGCTTGTTGTGGTATGCTGTTGACTGGTAACTTACTTGCATGGCCAAACCATTTGAATTTCTGCTTTCTAATACAATCTAGTGCTTCTTTAACACCCACTTTAGTTATGATTTCTTCATTTCTGATCTTATCTCTTCTTGATACGTTGAGTATTCTTCTCAGGAACCTCATTTCAGTTGTTGTGATTTTTCTTTTCTCTTTTTCTGTCATTGTCAAGGTTTGGCATTAGTAGCATAGAGTTGGTAGGAAGATTGTGTTGTAAAGTGCTTTCTTGGTAGTTATTGATACATGTTTGTTCTTTAGTATTGGTGCCATTTGTCCAATGAGTTGATTTGCTTTATTGCACCTATTTTCTATCTCGTCTTCTGATCTGCCATTTGATGATATTATACTTCCTAGGTACTTGAAACTCTTTACTTGTTTCAAGGTATGTTCGTTTAGGTGAATTGTTGTTGTTTGTTCTTCTTTAGTTATAGTTATTACCTCTGTTTTGCTTGTGCTAATTTTAATGTTATGCTGCCTACACATTTTGTTTAGACTATTCATGTGGTCTTGTAATTCAGCTTCTGATTTTGCTATTAGTGCTTGGTCGTCCGCAAACAGTAGTTCTCTAATGGTTAGATTTGCAGATGGTTCTTCTTCTGTGTTCTCGTCATGCGGTATTCTTGCTGTCTCTGCTTGGCTGGTTTCTTTACATATGTTGACTATATATGTTATGAACAAAGAGAGGGGACAGGACACAACCTTGTCGTACTCCAGATCTTATGGTGAAGGTTCTGAGTGTCCTCCAGTTGCTCTCACTATGCATTCACTGTTGTTGTACAAACGTCTACATAGGTTTGTTAGATGTGTACTCACTCCATATTGTTTAAGGATTTCCCACAGCTTGTTTTTATCTACTCCATCGAATGCCTTTTCTTTGTCGACAAAGGCTAAGTAGAGTGTTTCATTGAATTCGATTGATTTTTCTATAAGTTGTCTAATAGCAAAAATGTCATATGTGCATCTTCTTTTTATCCTAAATCCAAGTTGTGTTTCGCTTAGCTGGGGTTCTAAAGTAGTTCGTAATATTTTCTCAAGAATTTTGCAAAATATTTTCCCAGTATGACTCAACAGTGAAATGCCTCTGTATTGTGCGCAGTCTCTTTTGCTGATTTTGTTTCTCCAAACTGGGATAATTATGGCGTTTACCCAGCCTCGTGGTGTCTGTTGTTCTACCCAAACATGGTTGATTGGTCTATGTAGCCAAGCTGTTCCTACTTCTCTTGCTGCTTTAATTAGTTCATTTGGTATTTCATCCTGTCCTGGTGATTTGTTCAATGGGGCTAATCTGATGGCTTCTATAATTTCTTCTTTTAGTAGGTCTGGTTCCAATTCTTCGGTGACATCTGTGTAGGTCTCTTTAATTCCTGTGACATCTGATGGGATGTTGAGAAGTTGTTCGAAATAATGCTTCCATCTTATTAGGATTTGTATTTGTTCACTTATTGGTTCTCTATTTTCGCTGTTAATTATTTCAGTTGGGTCAAAGAGTTCTCCTCTGGTTCGCATTGCACCTATCTTTTTGTAGAAGTTTCTAGTTGCCTCCTTGTAGTTTTTATTTAGGGTTTCTCCATACTCTTGACAGTCTTTTTGTTTTTCCCTCTTTACTATTCTATTCACATGTCTTCTCGCTATTCTATATTCTATGTAATCACATTCCTGTTTGCTCTTCAACCACTTTTTATATTTTTCCTTTTTGTCTTTTACCGATTTCTTTACTTATGCGTTCCACCAACTTGTTATTTTCTTTATCCGTGTTTTGCGTTTTTTCGAGGTTCCACATGTAATTTTAGCAGTATTTAAAATACTTGATTTGAACATCTCCAATTCTTCTCCCACTGTTTTTCTTTCTGTAGGTAATTTTACAAAGAGTTCAGTTAGTTCTCTCTCATAATTTTCCCTTACTGCCTCCTCTTTAAGGTATTTTAAGTTTACTGATTCGCATGGCATGTATTTTCCTGCTCTTTGTTTTCTTCTTCTGATTGTTCTTATTGTGGCAACGACTGCTTTATGATCTGTGTTTACACTGAAATTGGGCACTGCCCTTGCATCTAATATATTTCTCTATCTGTAATTTCTTGTCAATGTAAAATCAATTCGGCTTTTAGTATCTAGATCGTTCCATTTATACCAGGTTGTACTTGCAAATCTGTATGTTTATAGAATGTGTTTGTGAGCCCGTATACCCGAGTTCAAAACACAGCGGTGCTGGTTTTTTCGAAAAAGGTATAGGAGTCGGTCGTTCAGAAAGCAATGGCAAACTACTGAACGTAACATTTACCCATGAATCACGAACAGCAAAAATGCTGGGATTGACTGCTACGTCCTGTGAAGACCATGCAACTTAATGTTGTTTTTTTGGGGGGTTATATAGAGGTCGTGTTGGCTGCAAAGCTCTATCAGTCTATTTCAGTTATCATTCCTTTCATTTTGCTGTTCTCCAAATGCTCCCAGATGTTTTTCTATGCCCACTCTGTTGTGTCCTAGTCTTGCATTGAAGTCTCCCATAACTATGATGTTGTCCTGCTTATCTATTTTATTTATCACGTCATGGATGTCTTCGTAGAAGTCCTCGCATTTTTGCTCATTTTTGTTTGCATTACATGGTGCGTATATTTGTACATATGTTGTAATTATTTATTTTTTTATTCGCACTGTAATTATTCTTTCTGATATATATTGTATTTCTAGTATTCCTCTTGCTAGCCGTGGTTCGATGACTATTTCCATACCGTGTCTTGCCCTTTCATGCTGTTCTACTCCAGAGTAAAGAAACGTGTAACTGCGGTGGAGCTCCTTGCATCCTTTCCCCTTTTTTCTGGTGTCCGCTATTCCCATCAGTCCAATTTTCCTCTCTTCCATTGTTTCTATAGGCTCTTCTTCTTTACTATTGAAACCACAGACGTTCATTGTGCCTATTGTTTGAGTCGCTGATCTATCTCGTAGTCCATTAACATTGCCGGGTCGATATCCGTTTGGGTCAGTCCGTTTATATTTCTTAGTTTTTCTACCAGCAGTATGAAAATCCCCTGCCGGCTTGCTAGGCCAGTCGCTGGTTTAGGACACTAATCTGACCACAGTGAGTCCATCCCCTATGGCGAGCCATAGCCCCGTTAGCCCATGACCTCGCGGTCATGGTTGCCCTGTCTGCATCACGTGGAGGTGGGGGTTGACTTGTGTAGTCTGCAGGTCATAGGCAGGCTACTAATTTTTGCTTTACAGCCCTCCTGGGAGAGGCTAGCCGATCCTAACTCTCCTAGTCCTAACTTCCCGTCTATAATGGTGCATTATTTGACAGCGGGTCTGCGCGTTAATTACCGTTTATTCCGGCATCCCGGGGTGCTTAAATCAAGGATAGTTATATAAAGCACTACTTGCGAATATTTTCTATCTTATCCGATCGGAGACTGCGGGTTGCACTGTTCTGTATCGTATTTGCAAATAGTAACGTCACCGTTCAGCTATGTTTGAGTCTAGAGTAACGTATACATTCCTCGTGAATAACAAAGCCTATAGAA
>CAWUFQ010000050.1:70000-85000 GCA_963921405.1 Cepaea hortensis | reverse complement strand
CATGTATCATATATATACATAATGGGTTAATATTTAAACCTTGTCAGAGTCGACCCTTCTATTGTTATGTACATTTCTATCAAATGCAAATACATACACATATGCCATCGAAATATATAAAAAGTGGAAGTTGCATTCAACGACATGTGGTGTTCAACCTTTAACACTTGTCAGGTTTCATCATCTCGATGGCTGATTACCTCAATTGCATGAGTGACCCAGTCAGATCGGTAGTTCCAGCTTCACGCATCTACCTCGCAGCAAATAGAAAAAAACGTAATAATATGGTTCTTGAAACAAAAACCATCTAGCTAGACTGAAATACGACTTTATATAAGTCGTATAAAACGCTCAAACCCTGCCCTTATTTGGTCAGTAGCTCTCGTGTTGGTCTGCAATGTCTGCAACCATCTGCCATGCTAGTAGATGTCTACCTGTTGTGTCAATAGTCTGGCAACACTTGGCTATTTATACACAACACATTAGAATATACATTTCAAATTATGGCCCTTTGTGTAAGGATGTAATAACAAATAAATGAAAGGGAAATAATTTTAACATTCATGAAATACAATAATTTTCAATAATTATTTTATTTCTTAGTGTCAACGCTTGACGTTTCTTCATATTAACGAGAAAAAGTCGGTAATATGAATACATTAATCAAGATATGATTCTAAGATTACACTACATAAATAAATAAACACACAATTCGTGTATTTCATTTTATAGATTCTTACAGATTTTAGAATTGTCATAGATATTTGAACTTTTATTTGTCGTCTGCTAATTTTACTCTAAATTTCTAACATATCCGGAAGTACACACGAACATTAAAATCAGCTGATGTTGAAGCTTGTAGAACACTGTAGCGAAACGGCAGTGGCCCATGTCTTTATGCATTCTTTTATTTTTGGTAAACAGGGGGAAACGGCTTTCGGAAACTCTCAGTTCTCTTGTTTGCTCAAATCTCCATGAAAGATGGTTCTTTGGGTTATCTTCATACCACAATCTTTACATGGAGCGAGTATATATTGTCTTTCCTTTCGGGTAGACCCGATGGAGCGCCTTGCGTTAAATGTGCACTGGTGCAGCTGCTGGTCAATTGATGGCCGTGCCAACACATACCGTTTGATAGTTGCAGCATGTCAAGTGATTTAAAGATTACGACAGAGACGCAACATACTACTGAAGTAGTGGAAAGGTAAACTTAGGTTTTCGTTGGTCCAGGCAAAGCTTGGCCTATAAATATCTATTGTCTTAACGACTGAGAGGATATGGCAAAACAGCGGTCTTGCCATGTTGGGAGGGGGTGACCGTTAGCCGGTCTGGCTACGCGTCTTGATCTTGGCATGGCAAGGGAACACATCTGAAGAATAAGTAATTACCAAATGATATCGCTTGTTCTTGGCAGCTGATAGACGAGTGATATCTTGATTCCTACGGCTTACCGTTACTTAGTAGCATCTCTCTTTTAAATATACGCACATTAGATAGCTACGGTGTGCTCCTTGGGGATGGGGTCCACCACTCTATGATCTATCTTCTTGAGCCGGAAGAGGCTATCCACGGTGCTATCTCTTTCGTCTTGTAGTCGATAGGATGATGTGGGGATTATAAATAAACTTCGTTATATTATTGAGAGAACCTGCATTCCTCTGAATCTACGTGTTGGGTGAGGCACTGCCGGCACATTGCGGCGGCAGCTCAGACAAGAGCAGCAGCCGGAAGAGGTAGTATCTTCTAGCATATTCTTGCTGGGAATGGGGAACTACACTGCGTGCCATACAACCCCACTCCTATATTATTAGTTAACGGGGAGAAACACACAGATTACTAGGCGCACCACACCACAAGATCTTGGTTGCGAGAAAGGCATGGTTTGCAAGGGAGAAAGAAGCTGGGAAATGAATGTGCCCAATAATAATAAAGGCAGGGTATGAGTGAGGAGAGTGATTCGTGTATGTAACAGGGTGCATAGTATAGCCGACCGGACGTCTACAGATTGGAGGTCTATGCAAGCCAGGACGTAGCCAATCCAGGGGCTACCTGACATGTCCGACGCATTCAAGCAAGCCACTGATAAACTGGTGTTGGTAAGCTGAAATGCATAAATAATGTGTGGTGCTTGAGTCAGCTTGATCCCTCACTCGAATGTTTGTCCTTTCCAGGGTCCTTCTTTTGAAAGTATGAACAGAGCTGAAGGTCTCGACAGGGCTCTACGCAGAAAGTATGTTTATGACTATGCCATGGCAAGTTTTGGGCCATGCCGGCTTTAAGAATATGATCTCTACGAGATAGAGCCACTGCTGACCTTGAAAGAATGACCATCAGCTGTACTGACACATCACCAGTCATCTCGATACGATTGGATTGAGTCCTTTGGTATTATTGGCTGGACCCCGCCAATCACTCAGACACATCCATTATTATATGAGAACTATTCTCCAGGACATTATTTCCTACCTGACATTATACCACTTCCCTAGAACATTTGTTTACTAAAAAGACTGTGGTCCATGGAAATTTGGAAGTTTGCTTCTACAGAAGACTGTTGTACGTACAACCAATTACCTGGAAGGAAGGAGATTCTTGCACACGCGGTGAGCCGTATGTGGACGGATCGGACAGTGTATGAAGCTGCGTCTATGAAGATAGCTACCTGAGGCTCTATGCCTGAACGTTATCCTTGTTGTGTCTGTTTAGAACTTTCTGTGTTACCTGCCTTGGTGTTTTTCTGTGCTGTCCTGTATTGATTTAATAAATCAAGTTTTAGCTTATTCCAACGAGCACTGTGGTATATATATGGATCAGCCAGAGGAACACGACAGGAAATAGGTCCTTAGGTCGAAAGAAAGAGTGACAGTGAGTCCGGGGAAAACGGAGGAGGGTTGGCAGGTAAAGACCTATCCCAGCCAGGGCTATAAAGAGAATAATTTTGAAATATTGTGATAGGGCTATTTGGGACCTTCCACGTAGTTTGTTACAATTTCTGGGGGCACGTCGCGGGATATTTGAAATCCTGGTGGAGTTCTGGCTGATATAGTGATAGGGGACAGATATCCTTGTCTACTATCAATAGGTTCTGCCTACCGTGCCTGGCTATTGTCTGTACTCTGCCTGACACAGACTGACCGACATATGACGTGTTGTGGTCGTATAAACTATCCAATTGTTATTTGATCGATAAAGTTTGATATAGAATTGTATACATTTCCCTCTGAGTTTAAGATGGCATCAGCTGGGTTTAATGTCGCTGACGTACAGGCTACAGGGCGTGAGATGGGCTATGATGGAGCGGAGTTACAGAAATATGTGCAGGAAGTGGAAAGAGACTTCAGACAGGCTGTGCGCGAAGCCAAGAAAATTGAGGCGGAGGCTAGGAAGATGGAGGCCGAGCAGGCAGTCAGAGACCATGAGTTTCGTATGAGGGAGTTGGAGCTGAAAGCTAAAACGGCCAAGGAAAGCGAGGGTGCAGTTGGAGGCGCAGTTCTCCCTGACTCAACAACTTCTAGTGGCGGTCCATACCAGGCAATGAAGTTCCCATTACTCCCGTTCGATGAACACAAAGAGAAGATCGACCAGTATCTTCAAAAATTCCAGTCGATGGCTTTGGCTATGGGGCTGGAACGTGGGAAATGGAACTTGAAAATCTCGCAGGGCCTGAGGGGGACCGCGTACGAGGTCTACTCAAGGTTGCCACCTGGTATGGAGAATGACTATGAGGCTCTGGAAAAAGCATTATTGAAAAGGTTCCAGATGACAGCCCATACATACCGTCAGCAGTTCAGAAAGTCCAAGAGAGAGCCAGGAGAGATGTTTGCAGCCTACAGTGTCAGACTGAAGTCTTACCTTTTGAAGTGGATGTCATTAGCTGGATTTGCTAACGACTATGAAAGTTTGGAAGAATTAGTGGTCGTGGACCAAATGAAGAGGATGATGCCTAGGCCATTGCAAACCTTCTTGCTTGAAAATGGGGCAGAAAGGTTAGACATAGTCAACACATTGGCGGAAAGGTATGTGCTAGCTCATGGGGATAATGGGGAATTGTCACAACCCAATCCCCGACCACCAGACACCTGGTCTGGAAAGAAGAAGAACCCTAAAACAGCTCACCCCAGGAAGGAGGATCCTTTCGAGAAAGTTCCTATTAAGAAACCCTCTGGTAAGAGTCCACCTGGATCTCCTAAAAGAAAGTGGAGTGAAAAGTGGTGCGCCTATTGCAAATCTCCCACACACAATACGGTTGATTGCCGGCGTAAACAGAAAGACTCTCACTATGCTGCTTGTCTTGTAGAAACCGGGGAAGGGTCTCACAAGGAAGTAGAAGGGAGGGATCTTGGGAACAATGATTCAGAAAAACCACCAGTAGTAGAAACGGTACTTGTGAACGGACAACCAGTTGAGTGTCTCTATGACACCGGTCTGCAGTTTGAGGCTGTAATTTCATCACACTTAGTGAGCCCGGAGCAGCTAACCGGGGAATCTATTGAGATTCAAACGGCGACAAAGAGTGCGGTAGCGATGTCTCTTCCAATTGCGAAGGTAGACATCAAATCTAAATATGTTACCGGCACTATACAGGCAGCCGTTCTGCTAGATCCTATCTTCCCAATGATCTTGGGTTGTCGCTACGTCTTTCTAGGGATTCCAACCGAACCCATGTACGTAGGGGCGATGCAAACCAGATCTCAATCGGAGGATGAGCAGACGCCGGCCTTGATCGTGAATCCCTTGCCTGGGGAGTTACGAGCTGCTCAAAGCCAGGATGCTACGTTGCAACCTTGCTTCAACCAGTTGCCCAAAAGTTCTGACCCACCAAGACGGGGTCAGTATTATATGAAGAATCGGTTACTGTACCGGAGAGCCGGAGTGGAGGATCGCCAGCATGGACAGCTGGTAGTTCCTAAGGCTTATCGGGAACAGCTTCTTCATATGGGACACACCATTTCTTTCAGTGGACATATGGGTGTCGGGGCAACTCTCCAGCGCATTTCCTGCCATTACTACTGGCCAGGGATGACTGGAGACGTGCGTAGGTACGTCAAGTCGTGCCCAGAGTGCCAGCGTGTGGCACCAAAACACTGGACAGCTCCGGTAGTCCTGGGAGACATGCCCATTATAAACTCTCCTTTCGAGAGAGTTGCCATCGATCTTGTTGGTCCTCTTCCTCGGACTAGGAAGAGGAATAAGTATATTCTCACGATGGTGGATTGCTGTTCCATGTGGGGCGAGGCGATACCGTTGGCCACAATCGACTCTAAGCGAGTGGCTGATGCACTGATGGAGACCTTTACTAGGTTGGGATTTCCCAACCAGATCCTAACGGACAATGGGTCTCAGTTCTGTGGTAAGCTGATGGAAGAAGTCTTTCGTATCTTCCAGACTAACCACATTCACACAAGCCCGTACCACCCTCAGTCTAATGGGCAAGTAGAGAGGTTTAATGGTACCTTGATGACCATGCTTCGGAAGCTGGCTCAAGAGAAACCAGACAGATGGGATGAGTATATCTCAGCCGCCTTGTTCGCCTATCGGGAGGTTCCCCATGGGTCGACCGGGTTGCCACCAGCCACTCTACTATTCGGGAGGCCAATCAAGGGTCCCTTAGAAGCCTTATTGAGATGTTGGACAGAGGAAGAAACTTCCGAAGAAGTTGTATCCTCATATAAATACGTCGAAGAGTTAAAGAAGAAACTCCAGACGGGTTGGGCTTTGGCAGCTCAGAATCTGAGAGCGGCCAGGAAGAGACACGCGGCCTACTACAATAGAAGGACGAAAGATAGGTCTCTTAAGGTGGGGGATCGGGTTCTGTTGTTACTTCCAGTAGGTTCCAATAAACTAGAGATTGGTTGGCAGGGGCCTTTCCCGGTGGAAAGGGTTGTGTCCCGTACCAATTATGCTATCCGGATCAGGGGGAAATCTAAAATCTTCCACATTAACCTCCTAAAAAAAATATGAGGAACGATCCGATGGTACTTCTCTCCCACTCATGACTATGGCGGTCGCGATGGAAACTGAATCGGGCGAAGACGTGGATAGGGAGTATCCTTTACAACCTGGGGAAACCTATAAGGATGTACATATAAATCCTGATCTGTCGACTGAAGAAACAGAACTGGTCATCCGTTTGTTGGGGTCCCATCAACAGATTCTTACCGATCGTCCAGGGCGGACAGGGTTGGTCGAGTTTGATATGACTCTGACTACACAAGACCTCATTCGCCAAAAAATATATCCAGTGCCCTTTTCGAAAGAGAAGTCCCTGGAAGCAGAAATCCAGAAGCTTCTGGATGATGACATCATAACTCCTTCGACTTCTCCTTATAATGCCGGGGTTGTCTTGTTGAGGAAGCCAAGCGGAGAACACCGCTTATGTATTGATTACAGGCATTTAAACAGTTGTACGACATTCCAAGTTGAGCCGTTACCAAACACAAATCAATTATTTGCCAGATTAAATAGGGCAAAATACTTCTCAAAAATCGATTTAAGTCGGGGATATTATCAGATCCCTGTGAAGCCTGAGGTTCGGCCCATGCTCGCTTTCAGTACTCCGAGCGGCCATTACGAATTTAAGGTGATGCCTTTTGGGCTGAGCAATGCGCCCAGTGTGTTCACTCGCATGATGAGAATGTTATTAGACCCTTTAAAGGATCCCTCTGTGGTCTCGTTTATGGATGATATTCTCATCGCGTCTGACAATCTGAGTGATCACCTGAGGTCCTTGGGACAGATCTTCAAAAGGTTAAAAGAGGAAGGGTTAACCGCCCGTCCAGCCAAATGCATGATTGGCTATCAATCCTTGGAATTTCTGGGACATACTATTACCCCAGGGGGACTGGTACCGGAAGAAAAGAATATTGAAAAGGTCCGTCTCGCACCCCGTCCTAGATCCAAAAAAGATGTTAGGTCTTTCTTGTCTCTGTGTGGGTTTTACCAGAAATTTATTCCAAAGTTCAACGAAATTGCGGCGCCGTTAACCGAGACTCTGAAGAAAGGATCGCCAGATCTTATAATCTGGACCCCGAGCTGTGAAGAAGCTTATGGGAAGCTGAAACAGGCTTTGGTGGATAGGCCAGTCCTGCAACTCCCAGATTTGGAGAAAACGTTTGTTCTGAGAACCGACGCGAGTAACATAGGGATTGGGGCAACTTTGTTGCAGGAAGGGCGAGATGATGCTTCGGTGCTATGTCCGGTGGCATATGCCAGTCGAAAACTGTTACCCGCCGAACGGAATTACTCCACCGTCGAACGGGAATGTCTAGCTCTAGTGTGGGCGGTACAGAAATTTCAACCTTATCTGTATGGAGTCCATTTCAAAGTGCAATCCGACCATCAACCTCTGACATTTTTGGCAACTTCTAAGAAACTGAACGCGAGGTTAATGAGATGGTCATTGCTCCTACAACCGTATCAGTTCACGGTCGAATACATCCCCGGAAGGGAGAATGTGGGAGCAGATTTCCTATCACGGCATCCTATGGTTGAATGTGAGGGTGGGGTCATTCGAACAGAACCACTGACAGTAGAAAGTTCGTAGGGTTCGACTTTCTTAAGAGGGGGCCTATGTAGCGAAACGGCAGTGGCCCATGTCCTTATGCATTCTTTTATTTTTGGTAAACAGGGGGAAACGGCTTTCGGAAACTCTCAGTTCTCTTGTTTGCTCAAATCTCCATGAAAGATGGTTCTTTGGGTTATCTTCATACCACAATCTTTACATGGAGCGAGTATATATTGTCTTTCCTTTCGGGTAGACCCGATGGAGCGCCTTGCGTTAAATGTGCACTGGTGCAGCTGCTGGTCAATTGATGGCCGTGCCAACACATACCGTTTGATAGTTGCAGCATGTCAAGTGATTTAAAGATTACGACAGAGACGCAACATACTACTGAAGTAGTGGAAAGGTAAACTTAGGTTTTCGTTGGTCCAGGCAAAGCTTGGCCTATAAATATCTATTGTCTTAACGACTGAGAGGATATGGCAAAACAGCGGTCTTGCCATGTTGGGAGGGGGTGACCGTTAGCCGGTCTGGCTACGCGTCTTGATCTTGGCATGGCAAGGGAACACATCTGAAGAATAAGTAATTACCAAATGATATCGCTTGTTCTTGGCAGCTGATAGACGAGTGATATCTTGATTCCTACGGCTTACCGTTACTTAGTAGCATCTCTCTTTTAAATATACGCACATTAGATAGCTACGGTGTGCTCCTTGGGGATGGGGTCCACCACTCTATGATCTATCTTCTTGAGCCGGAAGAGGCTATCCACGGTGCTATCTCTTTCGTCTTGTAGTCGATAGGATGATGTGGGGATTATAAATAAACTTCGTTATATTATTGAGAGAACCTGCATTCCTCTGAATCTACGTGTTGGGTGAGGCACTGCCGGCACATTGCGGCGGCAGCTCAGACAAGAGCAGCAGCCGGAAGAGGTAGTATCTTCTAGCATATTCTTGCTGGGAATGGGGAACTACACTGCGTGCCATACAACCCCACTCCTATATTATTAGTTAACGGGGAGAAACACACAGATTACTAGGCGCACCACACCACAAGATCTTGGTTGCGAGAAAGGCATGGTTTGCAAGGGAGAAAGAAGCTGGGAAATGAATGTGCCCAATAATAATAAAGGCAGGGTATGAGTGAGGAGAGTGATTCGTGTATGTAACAGGGTGCATAGTATAGCCGACCGGACGTCTACAGATTGGAGGTCTATGCAAGCCAGGACGTAGCCAATCCAGGGGCTACCTGACATGTCCGACGCATTCAAGCAAGCCACTGATAAACTGGTGTTGGTAAGCTGAAATGCATAAATAATGTGTGGTGCTTGAGTCAGCTTGATCCCTCACTCGAATGTTTGTCCTTTCCAGGGTCCTTCTTTTGAAAGTATGAACAGAGCTGAAGGTCTCGACAGGGCTCTACGCAGAAAGTATGTTTATGACTATGCCATGGCAAGTTTTGGGCCATGCCGGCTTTAAGAATATGATCTCTACGAGATAGAGCCACTGCTGACCTTGAAAGAATGACCATCAGCTGTACTGACACATCACCAGTCATCTCGATACGATTGGATTGAGTCCTTTGGTATTATTGGCTGGACCCCGCCAATCACTCAGACACATCCATTATTATATGAGAACTATTCTCCAGGACATTATTTCCTACCTGACATTATACCACTTCCCTAGAACATTTGTTTACTAAAAAGACTGTGGTCCATGGAAATTTGGAAGTTTGCTTCTACAGAAGACTGTTGTACGTACAACCAATTACCTGGAAGGAAGGAGATTCTTGCACACGCGGTGAGCCGTATGTGGACGGATCGGACAGTGTATGAAGCTGCGTCTATGAAGATAGCTACCTGAGGCTCTATGCCTGAACGTTATCCTTGTTGTGTCTGTTTAGAACTTTCTGTGTTACCTGCCTTGGTGTTTTTCTGTGCTGTCCTGTATTGATTTAATAAATCAAGTTTTAGCTTATTCCAACGAGCACTGTGGTATATATATGGATCAGCCAGAGGAACACGACAGGAAATAGGTCCTTAGGTCGAAAGAAAGAGTGACAGTGAGTCCGGGGAAAACGGAGGAGGGTTGGCAGGTAAAGACCTATCCCAGCCAGGGCTATAAAGAGAATAATTTTGAAATATTGTGATAGGGCTATTTGGGACCCTCCACGTAGTTTGTTACAAACACACTTGTTCCGGTTTGATGTAGTTACGGAAAGTACCTTTCTCACAGTTCATGTGTTAGATGTTTCACAAAACCTTCTGGATTACGATTGAATGTTCATGTTAGATGTTTCACTACCGAACATTATGGATTTCGGTTCACTGCAGTGGAGTAGCTGTCAGTGTTCAGTTTACACATTCTTACTCGTCATTAAAATGGAATGATCCACAAGCAGATGTCACTGTCAACTTGGATAGTTCGCTTAAGGTAAGTTCTTGCGCGAATTTGACACTGTTATTGTTCTTGGTATATACAATTAATAAAGTTCGCTTTCTACCACACACTACACAATTATACAGGACAATCACTCCATGAACTAGTAAAAAAAGAACACTATTTATAATGGGGGTAATCCCTATCACAATATTGTAGACAATGCACAGCTTTTTGTGAGTAGAAAAACAATTATTCACTCAATAATGGCTGTGTCGGTCTGAGTGTATTTGCACACACTGCACTCAGACATTGGTGCTTACTGGGTCGGTCGGACAACGGGACAAAAGATCGGCAATCGAATTGGTTCTGCCTGGAATATGTCGAACCTCAAAGCTATAATCTTGAAGCTTTAGAGACCAACGCGCTACCATATGATTGGAGGGTACTCCTGAATTTATAAACCGTAACGGGCTGCTGTCAGATTCCACGATAAAGTGACGTCCTAGAAGAAATCTGGACAATTTGGTTATACCTACCACTAAAACTAGGGCTTCCAATTGAGGGATGGACCATGCCCGTTCTCTGGGCTTTAGTTTTCTGGATACGAAGTAAACGGGATGGAGTATGTTGTTGTACTCATGCAACAAGACTGCTCCAATCGCCACGGAGCTAGCATCTGTACGCAATCTGAAAGGTAAACGAAGGTTGGGCAATTTGAGGATGAGATTATTCAAACTATTATCAGAAAAATATGATAGCACTTTTCGGAATGCAATTTGTAGGCATTCATTGTTTACAATTTTATCTGGTTTGTCTTTGGTTAGTAGATTAGTAAACACTTCGGTCAGTTCGGAAAAATCAGGAATGAACTGCCTGTAATAGTTTATTAATCCCAACAAACTTCTGACTTGTTTCTTAGTAGTCGGAAGTGAGAGTTTTAGTATCTTGGACACAATTTTATCGTCTGTCATGACAAAGCCATTGGATATTTTGTACCCCAAGAAAGTTATTTCCTGGTAGGCTATGTCTACTTTTGCAGGCTTTACAGTCAGTCCGTGCTGTCTAATACGTTCAAATGTCTGTTCTAACGTCTTAATGTGCTCTGTCATTGTCTCTGTGTGAACACAGATGTCGTCTATATAGCAAATTATGTTAGGAATGTCTACAAGAAGCAGTCGTGTCATACGTACGAAGGTGGCAGGGGCATTGACTAGCCCAAATGGAAGTTTGCACCATTCGTACAGTCCCCAAGGTGTGGCAAATGCTGTCAGATGTCTGCTCTGTTCGTCTACTGCTATTTGCCAATATCCTTTAGTCATATCTAGCGTCGTAAAGAACCTAGCGTCTGTCAGTTCTGTCAGAAGATCGTCAGTGTTTGCCATTGGCTCCAAATCTAGAACAGTTATTTTATTTAGCTTCCTATAGTCAATGCACAGTCTTATTGTATTATCTTTTTTTCGTACAATCACCATTGGAGATGAGAAGTCTGACTGGGATCGTCTTATGATGTTGTTTTTCTCTAAGTTGATGATTTCCTGGTGTAAATGTTCTTTGTAATGTAATGGAATGGTGTATGGTCTGCATTTTATGGGTGTGTTTGATGTGAGTGTGATGTGATGCTGTACTAATTCTGTTTGTCCTGGGTTGTTGGAAAAGATGGTGTTGTATTGCTGTATAAGCTGTTTGCAACTGTCTGTCTCTGCTTGAGTCAACTTTGGGTTGATTTTGATCTCCTTCAAGCAGTTTGTCGTGTCTAATGCAGGCGTTGGAATCTCGTCACTAGCATCGTCGTCTTCGTGATCTATTATCACTGTACAAGCTGTCGTATCGTCTTGTTCGTTTTCTCTGTTGTGGTATGGTCTTAGCATATTTATGTGAAATATTTTATGTTTGTCTTTTATGAGGATTTCGTAGTCTACAGATGAAATCTGTCTCGTCACTTTAAAAGGTCCCTGCCAAGAATCAGTCAATAGGTGTCTGTCACTAGGTAGTAGAAGAAGAACGTCCTGTCCAGGTGTCAAAGTTATCGTCCTGTTACCTTTGTCAGCATACTGTCTATAAGTAGCACCAGATAGTTTTAGTGCATTCTTTGCAATAACACAAGATTTGATGATTCTTTCACGCAATGATGTGACATATACGTATGATGATATGGGTTTAAGTACTGGAGTAGAATCAGTTAACATTTGGTGATAAATGGTCAATGGGCCGCGTGGTTTGGCACCATAGATAAGTTCAAAAGGAGAGAAACCGGTACTAGAATGAGGTACCTCGCGATAAGCAAAAAGAATAGCTGGTAGATATACATCCCAGTTATTGGGGTGCTCTTGCGTTACTTTGGCAAGCATGTGCTTTAGATCCCCGTTAAGTTTTTCCACAATTCCACTACTGTGAGGATGGTAAGGGGAATTGAAACTCTGTTTTACTCCCAACATTTTGGTGAAAGCTTGGGTAGATGCGGCAATAAACTGAGTGCCCATATCAGATTGGATAGTATCTGGAAAACCTATCCTAGAAAAAATATGGAAGAAAACTTCCATTATATCATTGGCAGTAATGTTCTTTAGCGGAATCGCTTCTGGCCAGCGACTACATTGATCAATGTCAGTTAGAATATATTTATTCCCTTTAGTTGTTGTATGATTAAGAGGGCCCACTATGTCAACAGATAGTTTTTCAAAAGGTCGACTGGCTAAGTCAGTAACTTGTAACTTTGCCTGTGGGTTTTTTCCTTTTTTTACCAGTTTCTGGCAGGTGTCACAACTTCTGCAATATTCTTTAATGTCATTGCAAAATTTTGGCCAATGGAACTGTGTCAATAACCTTGATCTGGTCTTAACGTATGCCATGTGCCCTGCAAGAGGTATATCGTGAGCAAGATGTAAGGCTTGCTTGCAATAATTTCTTGGCAAAACAGTTTGCTCTGTTGTATTGTCACCTCTGGTGTAATACCTGGTGAGTATATCATTTTTCATAGCAAAATGCAATTTTGCATTCTTTGTTACCTTTGGCTTTTGGCCGATCAGATTAAAGTATTTTGACAATGAAGGATCAGCTTTTTGAGCTGTTACAAATGTTTCCTTCATGGTGTTAGTAGGTAGTGATTCTGGGCTAAGCAGTTGTATAGCCTCAGTTTGCTTACTTTCATCTTGCACTCTAGCAGTAGATCTCGTTACTACGTCCACACATTCAATGATATCAGATGATGATTGAACAATGTTATCAATGATGTCATGAGAACGTAGTGCTACATTAGCTACATTTACAATACAATCAATAGGTGGTGTGACATTTTCAATGACATTGGATGGTGATGTCATGGTATCATTAATACATAGAGATGTTATGTCATGAGGTTTATCATTCACCTCTGGTAAATTTCCAATAATTACATCACACACTGGGTTTGTTAATGCAGCGACCTTTACTTTCCCAGTGAGGAAAGGTGTTTCAATATCTGCCCATGCTAATGGGTATCTCTCAATATTGCCTGAGAATGTTCTGCATGTTACGTGCCTACCTGTATAGTCTGTAGGCCTTATGAACGTTCTCTTTAGACCAATAAGTGAACTGCCTGTGTCACGAAGGACTGTAGCTGACTTGCCATTCACATATCCGTGATGGATGATTATCTTGCCTTTTGAGTCTACTACCAAATTAGCTTCTTCATTGGCAATAGGGATGGTGTGACCGCATGTTAAAATACCATCTTCATAGAAGGTGTTACAAACAGAGCATTTATTTGCGCTAAATATGTCAAAAGCCTGTGCTGAGTTCACAGGGTGTTTCTCTGGCTGTTCTTCGTCTGACGACGAACCATCAAGCAAGGCGACATTTGCTTTGTTGTACATTTGTTTACCTTTACAATCTACTCGATGGTGTCCATGCGCCTTACAGAGGAAACATTTACGTAGAGTTCTGAAAGATGTACGTTCACTATTTAGTCTGTTTACCATGTTTCGCAGGTAAGTCTGATAATCTGGGTGTTTATCGCACATTTCACCCGGATGATGTGAAAATTTACAGTGAATACAATGCTTAAACTTCTCAGAGGTAGGCCTTTGAGGTTTCTGCCTACTGTAGGGTTTGTCATAGTTAGCCGCTGCTACAAAGTTAATGTCAGTAGCTTCAGTGGCAAAACAATGTTTGTTGGCTGTGTAGTACGCCGAACCCCGTCTTTCAATCTCATCCACACTAGTGCATTCATTCTCTAACAAGAATTTAGAAAATGCTGAAGGAATAGATGATACAATTTTGTCACTAATGATCTGATAATTTTTGTCAATTTTAGCTGCTGAAGTCCATTTGGTGAATATATCTCGGACTAAGCAGAGGTAATCAGAGAACGTTTGAGTCGGTTTTGGGCTCAACTTACTGAATTGTTCTCTGTAACCTGCCTCGTCTAACATAAAATGTGCCATAATCTTAGATTTCAGATAATGGTAATCTTTTCTTAGGTCTTTGGGGATGGTTTCAATGACTTTAAGAGGTTCCCCTGACAAACTCCTCATGTAAACGATATTCCATTCAGACAGTGGAACTTGGTAATGTTCCATTAAAGTTTCAAAATTTTGGGTAAAGGCTGCAATGCAGTCACCCGAGGTATAATTACGTACAATACCTTGATATTTCTTGTACTGGTTTTCTTTCTCCAGTCTCTCATATTTCTTAGACTCTTTGTTAATGGCAGTCTCAGTGTCAAATTGTTTTATTTTCAACTGTAACTCCAGTTCTTCTCTCTTACTCTGAGCTGCTATTTCTGCCTTCTTAAGTTCACTATCTATCTCAGCCTTTTTCAGTGCACTATCTAGTTCAGCTTGCTTTGTCTTTGCAGCCAGTTCTACTTCTGCTTGTTTTAAAGCTGTTTCTGCCTCTACTTGCTTTGTCTTTGCAGCCATCTCTGCCTGCTTTAATGCTCTTTCAGCCGCTCTTTCATCGCGTTCAGCAGTTTTCTCCTGTACTAGTAGGTATTCAGAGTATTTATTCTCACTCCATTTTGTCAATTCATCACCTGTCAAATGTAATTTTATCCCCATATCAATGAAATCAAATAATGAAGACATGATGAAAAATGTCAATGAAATACCAGCCACACAAAATATGTTATAAGTG
>CAWUFQ010000050.1:10000-65000 GCA_963921405.1 Cepaea hortensis | reverse complement strand
TTAAGGCGTGTCTCTAGTTCAATGACGTCGCTTAAATTAATAATTAACCAGTAATTGAAACGCTGGAAGAAGAGTTGTTTTTGGCCCACAAATTGAAAGTCTTCTAAAGCGATATTAGTTAGTAGAGAATAGTTTAGAGAAAAGAATCATATTTCTGTGGCGCAAGGGTTATTGAATGTAGTTAATTCATTCTCCGAGTGATGGGTTTGATTTTAGCTTTAAACAGTCGAGTTAGTTAGTTAGTTTGTTAGGTAGTCGACATATCATCCTCATTGCACATCGAACCATTCAGACTAAAGACACGAGTTATGTGTTGGCTTATCAATCTTCTTTGGTTTCCTGCGTATTGTTCTTGTTTGGCCACACCTCTTTTAATTTGCTGTTCCCGCAGTCTGACCATGATTATAGATTCACAGTCATCACTTGGTTCTCGCAAAAGTCTTACTTCTCGTAGAGCATTCAGAATGTCAGCCTGGTCTATGGCGCGTCCGCACTCAACAGTTGCCTTACCTGCGAGCTTGTCAGCCGGCTCATTTCATTGTACTCCCTCATGTCCAGGCACGAAGTTGAAACTTATCTGTTCCAGCCGAGGCCGCTCCAGAGACAGCAACCACTCTCTTCGGATCCACCCAATCTCTATCGTCTTGAGCATATTCATTTAGACGCTAAGGAAACATACCCTAGCGAATGTCTGTCTCGAGCCTTGTTATTGCTTTACTTACTGCCATGACTTCCATAGTGTCAAGGTCCCACTTATAATAGATAAGGGACGTAATAAGAGACACAGAAACAGGGGAGGTAATAGCAAACACTCGAACATTCGAGATCGATGAGTCAGACGACCAACAACCAGGTACGACCCGCGGGAAGTGTGGAAAGGTGAAATCCACGAGATACACGCAGGGGCAAGCACTCCGTGTCAACCCGACGAGAGTCGAGAAGGCAGACGGTCACTGGACGCTGACTGGACTGGAGCGGGTGTAACTTTGAGAGGGAGACACATAGACATAGACTTAGAAGCATTAAGCTGTGTATTAGTTTAGCGATGAATAGATGATGTTGTGTGTAGAGATACTTTGAATGCTTTATATGATGTATATGTAATATGACATTGTGCGAGACGTTTATTCGCCTGATAACAGATATCGTAATAGCCCATGACGACAATGAATGAACTTTGAGTTCTCTCGTATCTGTACTCTCACTAATCTGCCTGTCTGAACCCGAGTCTTTCTATCCCTATTTGTAAGACGCTGACACATAGTCAGGCTAATTGTGGTCTAAACAAAAGCACCAAAGTCTTCCTTCACAATTCTCCATCCGGCAAGACGGACATATAATCAGATTGCTACTGGTACTATTGGGGATGGAACTCTTCGCTGGCTTCTGAGGATGGGGACGGAGCGCTTATTGGAATGCCCGAATGCTGTGATGTCGGTTCCTAAATCAATCAATCAATCTCCCTCCGGCCTGTGCCGTAAAGGCTTATGAGCTTCCCACATGTCGGACGACCGATCCATCTGCGTAGATGAAGCATCACCGTCTAACGAATTCTCGAAAATCAACGCTTGTACTTCCGCCTCCACTGCAGCCGGATTTTCATGTCTGCAATTTATGTCTCGCTGGATGCAAACAGAAAAGGACGTACATAAATCTTTTGACACGTGTACCCACTCCTCGCCATTGTCTAAGTCCTCAAGTGCACATGCATGTTGAAGAATGTCTTCGGCTTGACCCATCCACGACCTTCCTCTTTTTAACCCTGCTGCCCTTCACCTTTCTAATTTTACAATGCAGTGGATATTGTGTGTTTGCGTTTACTCTGAGGTAGGCACGTTCTATGCAAATTTGTATTCTGTCTTCAATGGTTGGACAATCAAGAAGGTAGTGCATCGACCTGCATGCTGTATCTTTTCTACATCCAAGAATAATGTGCATAGCTTCGTTATGTATCCTTTCCATCCTTTCTATCTGCTTACGGCTGATAGTCATGATCGCCATCGCATACTCAAAAACAGACATGATCAGCCCCTCGCAAAGACGACATAGATGGCTCTGCTCACAATTTGCTGCCGCCATCTCTCGCATCGCAGCCACACCCAGCTTGGCATTTGTTATCACCTGGTCTATGTGCTCATTATAAGCAAGACTTCGATCAAAACGTATCCCCAGGTAATTCATTGCCTGCGTATTTTCCACAGTCTCTAAACACAGATTTACCGTTGGTGTTGGGTATTGACAATATGGTTATTTAAAGAGATGCATGTCAGAGTTCTATTAGTAAAATTAAACGGAAGACCTTTTAACATAAATGTCATTCAAATATATACCCCAACAAGTGAATGCAGTGAAGAAAGTATAGAGGAATTTTATGATGATATGGAGTCTGCTTTGAAGAACTGTAAAATATCAGAAATAAATATCATAATGGGTGATTTCAACGCAAAAATAGGAAAACAATGTGATGGATGCAGTGTAGGAAACCATGGTTTGGGAGAGAGAAATGAAAGATGATACAGACTTGTAGAATGGGCAAAAGAACAAGAAATGGTTGTAGGAAACACCTGGTTTAAACAGCATCCTAGAAGATTATGGACATGGCGGAGTCCAGACAGCAGGATTAAAAACCAGATAGATTACATCCTGATTAGCAAAAGGTTTCGAAATGCATTAACAGTCGTAAAAACAGTTCTAAATGCAGACTGTTACAGTGATTACAGATTAATTACAGTCACATTGAGGGTAAAGTTAAAGAAAGTCAAGTATACAGCAGAAAACCCTAAATATGAATTGTGCAAATTGAAAACTGACATAGAAATACAAGATAATTTTAACATAGAAGTAAAGAACAAATTAGATTTATTGTTTGATCTAAAGATCCTATTTCAAGATGTATATGATCAATGGGAAATGCTGAAGAATTCAATCAGTTGTGCAGCAGAAAATAACTATTCCAAATATAAAGAAAGTGTGCTGTAAGACATTTTACAATTAATGGAAACAAGGAGACAGAACAACAATAATCCTGCCAAATATGAAGAAATTCACAGAAAATTCAGAACCTTATATAAGGAGGCGAAAGAAACATGGCTTGAGAAAAATTGTAGAGAAATTGAAAAACAACACAACAGTAAAAATGCGAAACTAATGCACAAAAGAATTTAGGAGCTTAATAATTAAAGAACACGTACATCAGCAGGCTGCCTAAAGACAAAATATGGAAGAGTCATAACAGAAAAAGATCCGTTCTTACATGTATGGTCAGATTATGTGAAAAACCTTTATGATGATAACAGAGACGAAACAGTCAATGTTCAAAATAATAATGAAGGACCAGCAATTTTGAAGATGGAGGTTCAAAATGCTCTTAACCATATGAAATCTGGCAAGACCCCCGGTTCAGACAGCGTCACAACAGAAATGATTAATGCTTTAGAAGAATATGGAATAGATAAAGTTATCAGTCTGCTTAATACAATATATGATACAGGAAATATGCCGCGGGAGTTATGCAATTCTGTATTTATTGCAATCCCAAAGAAATCAGGAGCCTTGGAATGTGATGAACATCGAACAATTAGTATGATGAGTCACATCACGAAGATTTTGCTAAGAATTATCATGCAAAGAGTTAGGAGGAAAATACAACCTGAAATAGGAGGAGAACAATGTGGGTTTGTAGAAGGCAAGGGTACAGTAAATGATGTGTATATACTGAGAACCGTAATCGAACGTTCTATAGAAGTAAACAAAGATCTACACCTTTGGTTTATTGACTACACAAAGGCTTTCGATAAAGTGAGACATGTAAACATGATAAGGATGCTTGAAGATCTACAAATTGATGTAAAAGACTTTAGACTTGTAAAAAACATATATTGGAAACAACAAGCTGCCATAAGAGTTGATAATGAAGTAAGCCAATATCAGCCTATTAAGAGAGATGTGAGACAGGGATGTGTAATGTCTCCAGATCGGTTTTCCCTGTATAGTGAAAGTATTTTCAGAAATATTAAAGATATGGAAGGAATCAACATTGTGGGACGATGCATCAATAACATTAGATATGCAGATGATACAGTCTTGATTGCAGACAATGAACAGGACCTGCAAAATTTAGTAGATGCGGTTGTTACACACAGTGAACAACAAGAGTTAGAATTAAATTGTAAAAAAACACAGATAATGGTCGTCACTAGGAAGAACGAAATACCACAATGTAATATACAAGTAAATGGGAATATTCTTCAACAAGTGAATAGGTACAATTATCTCGGAACAGTAATAACATCTGATGGGAGATGTCTTGAAGAGATTAGAACAAGAATCGCCATGGCGCAAGTAGCCTTTAGCAAGGTGAAAAACATACTGACCAACAAAAAGATGTCAATTGAAGCGAGAAAAAGAGTATTGAGATGCTACATAGAACCTGTAATAATATATGGGTGTGAAGCTTGGACAATGAGCAGTCAGTCTGAAAAACATCTGAAGGCTGTAGAAATGTGGTTTCTGAGGAAATGCAAAGAATAACATGGGCAGCCAGAAAGACCAATGAACAAGTCCTTCAAGAAACAAATGAAGATCGTAAACTGATTAGAGACATTAGACGTAGACAGTCACAATTTTGTTGGCATGTTATGAGAAGAAATAATTTGGAAAACTTGGTGACAACTGGCAAGATTGAGGGGAATAGACCAAGGGGAAGACCTAGAAGCAAGTACCTGGATGGCTTTGCCTTGTGGCATGGTCGAGACAGAAACATGCAGCTGATCCACGACTCTGGTGATCGAGTGAGATGGCAGAACATGACCGCCCACGCTTACCGGTATGGGACATGATGGATGGGTATCACTGTTGCCAGGTTGGCCATTCCTCCAGCTTCAACACACCAAGTACTTATGGGATTGAGTTCGGGTTGTAGTTCCACAGCAATCTGATTTCTATCTTTACCCTGACGATACACTAAAACATCGTCGGCATATGACAGTGTCCTCCCCGGTCCAGTGATTTGCTCGCTGGTGATTCTCACAGTGTAGGCGTTGAACAGCACCGGAGATAATGTGATCCCTGTGGTAGGCCAGGATATACTGCGTGTTTTTTTTTCGAAGACCAACTGCCACATCTCGAAAACTACTTTCCGTTGGAAGAGGGCTGCGGTGACCCAACTAAGGAGGAAAGGACTTATCTCGAATTCAAGAAGCTGAAGCATTAAGAAATCCAAGGGTACTCTGTTGTAGTTATTCTCAAGATCAATTTCTGCAGTGAAGGTTTCAATGCCTGAGTTGAAACCTTCATAGACGTCATGGGCAAAACTTTCTGCATTGGTCCAGGTTTCTGTTTTTGGACGGTACCCTCTCAGGATAGGTGGCAAAGAACATTGCCTCTCTAGCTGAATTGATATTTTCCTGGAAATTATCTTCTTCAGCAGCTTGCCTATTGTACTATGCATGGTTATTACTCGATATCCCTGAATGTTTGTGTGGTCTTTGCCAGGCTTCGGCAAGGGAATTAGATAGCTGTGTAACAATTCATCCTTTATGTTAGCGCGCCTTATACTGTTATTGTAAATGTTTGCTAGTTTCTTTAGCTCGTTTTCGGTACACCTATTGATGTCATCGTATCTTATGCCATCTGGCCCTGGAGCGCTGTTTTTTGATCGTCGAAGCACAGCCTTGATTTCTTTCACTGTCACTGTGTCTTCATCCGAAATGTTCTGGGCCTTACACCTGATGTGACCTCCTTGGCAAGATGTCGGCCTCTCATGTATGTCTGGTTGCTCTGCCCTAAATAGCTTTCGAAGAGGGTTTTTCCCTTATTCTCGTCAGTCCTCTGCCAGATAAGGTCAGCACCTTATAAGTCAGAAATTCTCTTATTCTTGGCCACCGCACTCATGCTTTTATGTAGTCGCCAGAACCATTTCAGTGACGTGTCTTTTCTTACTCTTTGGCATACCTCTGCCCATTTTTCTCTTTTAACCACCTTAACCAGTTCTTTGAAATAGCCTACATTTGTGCATGCAGGGACATGGATGGGCAATTATGTTCTTCTTGGCATTTTGCCATTTCCTTACAGCACTGGGTTTATCCACCCAGTCCTTCTCCACCTCAAAATTCTACTACGGTGGCTGCTCCCGGCTCTTTTTTCCTGCCCAGAAGCTTTCTGCGCTTGTCGCGCCTTAATTTGCTCACCACATCTTGCCTTGTACTACCATACTGTGCCATGAGTCTGATCTGTAGAACAACGGTAGGATGAATTGTCATTGGTGGTCAAAGGAAAGAAATACACCGGGAAGCGGTTATTTGTAAGGGCCAATGAAATTGTGAGGTTTAGACCACGTGATCGGAAAGGTCGAGAAAGGGAACGAAAACAAAGACGGGGAGTCAGAGAACTGGAGACCATTGGGTACACATCGAATGACCAGACAGGGAGCCGAGAACTTAATCTCCACTGTCGTAATGAAACGTCGAGAGACATCGACGGCAAGCAACTGATTGTACGCTATATATCTTAAGCGCGTACCCATGGCTGAGAAAGGCATTACCGCGACCAATTGTGTCGTGTGCAGAAGTCGCCGACCTTTGAATGTAAGCGCCTGCGGCCATGTTTAACAGGACTGGTGTAAGTAGGGGTTAGAGGTGTTTTGTGTGTACAATTGTATATGAACAGTTAGCCTGGATATGGGGCCGTACTACGATAAGTGTGTAAACGATATTGTGTGTAGATGGAACATTGAATCTACCAGTAGTTGTGTCGCATAGAAACAATGCATGTTGCCATTTTTAACTCTGAGGCTATGTGTTGTGTTCACTGTGTGTCAGCGTACATTCCACAAAGAGTGTCAATGTAGCAGCATCCCAATACCCCTCGGTTACTTTGGCAAACGCTTATTGGCAACTTGGGGTCTACGTCCTTCAAAAGAACTCGGCAAAATTGAGGCAAATGGCAATCGAACCGACAGTGAGCGATAGTCAACATCAATAGCTCAGTAAATGATTGCTAACTTCAGATTATTACCAATTATTCAAAGTATTACACCAAATGATGAGCGCTGACACTAATTATGTGAAGTTAAAAAAAGGAGTGGTTAGCATGGTAGTCAACAAGATGTATCATCAGCTACAGATTCTTCAATAAGCCATAAACAGTTAAGGCTATGTACGCCAAGAAGATAATAGGAGAAGCACATTAATTACAAACAACAGAAGCCACTGTACTACCTAATAGTAATTACCGACAGAGGGTGTATAAGTGACACCACCATAAAGATCAAGAATAACAACATAAGGGCATCTATAGTGCCTTCATAGACTAATCATGTCAAAACTAGTATATGTTCCAGAAATGTGTTCCAGGACAGTGAATAGTACCCTAGGATATATCTACACCTCTGGTGAGGAGCTACACCTTACTACCAAGTTTATCTATGTCGACTTGTGAGTGAAACGGGGACGGCCAAGCTGATTGATATCAATTCCGGAAGCAAGCGGAATTAGTGCTGAGCATCAGTACCAGCCACTTGAAACATCATCGCTGGATATATGCAGGGCAAGTTAATTCTAGCTAATTGTGTATGTGTACAGCTCGATAACAAAAAGCTAGCAGACACCTATGTATAATATTGTTCAATCACCCTGATGAATTAAATTGTCCTTACACAGGGATGATGTTAGTTAGTTAACCTTTGAAAGTTACAGTCGATTGTTCAATGGAGTTACAGGGTACAGGTTATCAAAACAAGATCAGCGGTAACGCCGACAGCTAATAGACACAACAGATAACCATGTCTACATTGTCAGGCTTCATAGCTCTAGGTGAGAAGTGTGGTTTCACAGGGAAAGAGCTTATGACATGGGCTAAAAAAGAGTTGAGTGAACACCAGAAGCAAGAACGAGATGTTAGATCAGCAGTTAGAGAGTTTGAGAGGCAGAAATTAGCAGCACGGACAGAGCTCAATGATAAGAAATTATCGGCACAAGAAGCAGCAGCAAAAGAAGCCAAAGAACTTGAACTACAGAAATTAGCAGCACAGGCAGAGCTCGAAGAAAAGAAATTAGCAGTACTAGCTTTCGAGTAACAGAAACTGGCAGTGCAATTAACATTGAAAGGCAAAGATGTAGAGGGTAGTATTAAAGTAAAGATGCTAGAACTGGAGAAGTAGACTGAAGTTGCGAAGACTAAATTGGCAGCCAAAGCATTGGGTCCCATTTGAAGATATCAAGGTATCGTGAGGAACCTTGCACAAGGGGACTACATCTCTGCATGGGTTACCAACTTTGAAGTATTGATGAACCACTACAAGGTGCCACTCGAAGAGCGAGCGATCCTCTTCCATAAGCAGTTGTCCCTTGAGCCACTGAAAATAGTAGAGGTCATCCCAGAGCATCTGCTAACCGATTACAACTATGTGAAAGAAAGAGTTGGCACATTTCAGTTTAGATGAGTCGCGTCTTATAACGGCATATAGAACGCTGACTCCGAAGTCGAACCAAACATTCATGGATTTCGTTGCTGAAACCCAATATCTGTATGATAAGTGGCTGAAGGCAGCTAAGGCGGGCAATGACTGCGAAAAGCTCAGAGACATGATTCTGAGAAATAAAATTATTTCAGCTGTGCCAGACTCCATGGCAACGTTCTTGTTTGAAAATAAGTGCCCCACAATATCTGGAATGGAGTCCAAGGGCGAGGCGTACAATAATGCCCACAGGGATATTTTTGCAGAGGGGGCACAGCCAGAACTTATTGTAGGAGCAGCTACCAGGTTCACTGACCGAAAGCAATCATACAGACCCAAGGGTAAATATCAACCAACGACTTGATATACACCAGTCCCACTGAGACAAGCGGACGTAGCTCGAACTGGGCCAGTAAGGGAATGTAAATATTGTGGTCGCCAATACAGGGTGTTGGAAATGTGCGACTGAAATCCTGGGTACAAGTCATACCTCATGAACATGCCAGTCAGAAGAAACAATATGTACGCAGACTATAGAGACAGTCTAAAATGCTGGTTATGTAGAAGCTGTGGCCACTTGGCCAGGGCATGTAGTTTGAGACAACTTAATGAAGACACCAACATTGCATACGCCATGTTCAGCAGCGAGGAGGACGAACAACAGGACACAAATGCAACACACATATATGACAGTCAGGGCGATAGTAATAACAGCAAGGTGTACATACAGGAAGCCAACTCAGCTTACATAAAAGACGGAAGGTTGGACGTTCGACCAGGGTTAGTAAATTTACTAATTGTGAGAATGGTCAGAGACACAGGGACCTCGATTGTGGGTGTAGACCAGAAAATCATAAGAGATGAAGACTACACAGACAAGAGAGTGACGTGTAGGTTATTTGGGGATGCACTTGAACAGTATAGAGTAGCGTGGGAGGACATTAATTGCCCGTACTACAAAGGGATGGTAACGGCAGCAGTGTTGCAGCATCCGACAACAGAACTAATCTTGGGCACCATTCATGATGTCAAAGAATGCACGCCCCAGGATATACAGAAAAGGGGAAAAGAAAACATACAGATAGAGGAATGTAACTATGCAGCTTGGACTGGCCCAACAGAAGACAAGACTAGTAAAGTAGAACACGATGCATCAGACATAGGGACAGACATTTACCATGCATACGAAGAATACGGAAGAAACCAAAGACAAACATGTGACCCTAGTACAGGGACTGAACAGGGAACATCTCTCGATGATAAGAACACAGTCATGGATGACAAGCAGGAACCAGTTGATGATTACAAACAATTAAGACAGTTGACACAGCAAGAAATGACATGGGATACATTACTTCTTAGATCAGACCTAACCGAGGATGAAAAGGAGAAAGTAGTCTGGGTGGTTGAAAATATTAGAGTGGATTACCCACAATTCAACGACAGCACAGCAATGGTGAAACAATTTTTTATGCCATACTTAACTCACACATGTGCTAACATGTTAGAAAAACATATGGTACAACAAGCATTTTCAGCACAAGAAAGTGGGTCAGTATCTAGGTATAGGTTACTGGACGAAGATGTCGTACACAAGAATGAAAACAGTCAAGAAGAAAGATAAAAAGAAGGTTACGATAAAACAAACAGAGGTTGTAGATTACACAAAAGCTGGTTATAAGAATGAAATTCCCCTAAGAGGCCACATGTAAGGTACACTGACACAAACGCTCTGTTAGCACAATAGCAACAAGGGGAAATTGCAGAAGATCAAATCGATACACGAACACGAGACATCAAAATAAGGAATTGCAATATGTATTGGAAAAGTATAGGTTTAACAGATGAGGAAAGGAAAGAGAAGACACAAGAAATCGATAAGTTCAAACCAATAACAACATATCTCACACAAGAAGACGCAAATCATTGTACAATACTACATGTTAAGGAGACATCACACCACCAGGCAAATGCCATCATATGCGTGTGACAACATACAGTTACCGGAGTCTGCAAGCATTGGCCAAAATAATATCAAACATAAATTGTAAATTTCAAAATAGTAACACATCAGTATAACCACCCACAAGATAAAATAAAATGTCTCAACGTAGAACACTCTTATCTTGTGATAGGTATAGTGTAAATACAGTATAGATTATATAAAGGCTATATAGGTGATTGGTATAGTTGGTAGAATGAATGCCTTGATAAGTATAATGTTGATTGAATTGACATAATAGTATGATAAAGTCACAGAGGTAAAAACAGTAACAATGACTACAGCTATAATTGGTAAACAGTACAATTAGAACGGTTGATGCTAGACATAACATGGGCTATGAAATGTTGCACTTGCTAGATGACAAAAGAAGATGGTCAGAAAATGGGACAGAATCCCGAGGGTACACTATGGCATACTCTAATACCATCAGAGGGAATCCATGCCATAGAATATTCTAAAAAAAACTATGCGTTCATACAAGGTGACTGGTCAAGGGGGATCACTCTGGTAACCAAGATAACAATATGTCAATGTATGAAATTTGATATCTGATTGTTGTAACATAATATGCAGTTGCAAATGTCCAGATATGCATACGTTTGCATATATATATATATATATATATATATATATATATATATATATATATATATATATATATATATATATATATGCAAACGTATATATATATATATATATATATATATATATATATATATATATATATATATATATATATATATATATGTATATATACATACATACACGCACACACACACGCACACACACACACACCCAAGGTTGTTACTAATTTCAGACGGATAGGGGGTGGAAATGACTGAGCAGAAGAGATAGTGTCGAAGGTACCTCAAAGATGTTACCTCATTAGCAAACGGAAGGGGCTGAGACGGCAAGGCTAAAGTGAAGATTGAGAATCTGAATGGGAGAAGATACAATCAGAGAAAACAGATACCAGCCAGAACCAACTAAGGAAGTAATAGCTAATATCATTCACAATCATTCAATAAACAAATCTCATAACACATATAGATATGTATAGGAACATCATTTTATTGTCTTATAAGTAAATACATAAACATCAGTGCATTCGTACGAACATAACCATAATACATTGTATATTCATAAACAGTATGCATGTGTTTGTAACAATAATGGTAACATTATTGATTGTAATATTGCCTTATTGTAACACAAAACGTGTAAAATGAGATGTTGGTGTAAACTGATAAATGATCGCAAAGGGAGAAAAGAAGAATCGACTTCTGCGGAAGCAGAATGATTGACAGTGGGTCTAAAACCACGATACATAAGAGATGACACCTACAGGCTAAAAGAAAAGAAGAAGAAGCAGTTAACTGAAACACTACTACCAGTTATGCGTATTGATTTTACAGAGTTAATATTGATGTGACTTAATTGATGATTTACATAGCAGTGTAAGATAGTTGAATTAAATGCTATTAAAGATACAAAAATATACACAGACAAATCAATGAGCTCACGGTAATAAAAATAAGATTAAAGGCATGGTTTTTAAAATTTTAAAAAAAGCATGAAAGATATCATTGGAGTTAGAGGCTATAATAAAGAGGTGGAATGAGCATATACGAGAATTATATGATGAAGGAAAGCATTAATAAAAAAGGTAACGTAGAAGATCAACCTATTCTAAAAGAAGAAGTCGCTGATACTGTCCAATATATGAAAAAAAAGGAAAACCACCTGGGCCATATGAAATCACAAAAGAAGAATTATAAGTACTAGGAGAATTTGGAGTAGATACATTAACTAAACTGTTGAATGCTGTTTGCAGAAGTGGATATTTATGAAGTGATATGCTGAAAACGGTATGTATAGCGTTACCCAAAAGACCAGGAGAAATTGAACGCGTAGACTTGTGTACAATTAACGTAACAAACCATGTCACAAAGCTGCTTTTAATAATTATAATGAGTAGGAAAAGAACATAAATAAAATTGGAAATTGGTGAAGAAGAGTATGAATTTGTGGAAGGAAAGGGTACAAACAACGCATTATATACATTACGAACACTAATAGAAAGATCAATAGAGACACATAAAGACATATGTTGTACTTCATTGATTATACCAATGCTCTTGATAAAGAAAACCGTGATGAACTAATTAAAATGTTTGAAGATATCAACACTGATGAGAACGATCTCAGAAGAATAAAAATAAAAAAAATAAAAACCTATTCTTACTGGAACGAAGTAGCAGCATTTAAAATGGGAATTAAAGAGGGCAATTATGAACACATAACGCTAGGAATATGGCGGGGAGGTATTTTGTCACGAGATCTCTTCTCCCTCTCTAGCGAAGTAATAATGAGAGAGATCAAATAGAAACGGGGAATGCTTATCAGAGGTTATACTATAAACAATAGATGCAGATGACACAACAATGGTGGTTGATAATGCAAACGAAATACAACAATTGTTGAACATTGTAGGAATAGAGAGTTCAAAGAAAGGACTCTCATTTATTAATAATTAAAAAAAAGTAGCAATGGTGATATCAAAGAAAAAGGTGACACCATAATGTGAAATGGAAATATTTTGGAAATTTTATTTTTTAACCAAGTGGTTGATGTTAAATACCTAGGGACATTTATATCATCAGACGGAAGATGCACAGCAGAGATTAAATGCAGAATACGGCAAGCAAAAGCTGCATTAAAGAAAATAAAGAGTATCGTATGCAATAAGCCACTATCATTGAAGGTAAGACAGCAAGTGCTGAAGTGCTATACAGAATCTGTTTTTCTGTATGACAGTGGATTTAGGAATGCAATTGAACAAATTACGAAGAACTTGGGAGCCACAGAGATGTGATTCCTGAGATGAATATTGCGAATTCCTATGACTGCCAAAGTAACTAACAACGATTGTCTGAAAGAAGTTGATAAAACTTGAACATTATACTCAACAATACGAAAGAGACAAGCAGCTTTCTTTGGCCATGTGCTGAGATGAGAGGCATTGGAGAAAATCGTGGTAACTGAAAAGATCAATGGGAAGAGAAGCAGAAGCAGATAAAGAGAGATGATGATGGATGGATTTAGATGATGGCATGGAGGGATATCATCAGCAGAGTTGATCCACAACACCCAAGATCGAGATCTGTGGAGTGTCATGAACGTCTACGCCAGCTGGAATGGCACTTGATGATGGTGATAAGTTTGCCATTGCTTTGTGAACGACTAGCACTAGCACTGTTGTATGAGAAACCAGCTCAAGTCTGGCTGCTTCCAAATCGTCTGCAGCTGTGTTGTGAACACGGTACCCAGTACGCATTTGCAACCTCTTCGCCAAAGAAACGGCGCATGACTAGACGTACTTGAAATATTAGTTGATGTTAGTAGCGTAGAACTCAGACGAATGGAGCAGTATACAGACAACTAGATTCTAGCTTAGAACACAGACGAATGGAACAGTATACAGACAACTAGATTCTAGCGTAGAACACAGAAGAATGGAGCAATACACAGACAACTAGATTCTAGCGTAGAACACAGACGAATGGAGCAATACACGGACAATTAGATTCTAGCGTAGAACACAGACGAATGGAGCAATACACGGACAATTAGATTCTAGCGTAGAACACAGAAGAATGAAGCAATTCACAGACAACAAAATTCTAGCTTAGAACACAGAAGAATGAAGCAATACACAGACATCTAGATTCATACACGTACGGATGAGTAGACAAACACACAAATAAATAAACAGATGTCTGGAAGACAGGCGTACGGACGAAAAGACAAATGCTTGTATTGGCAGGCGAAAGGACACAGTGATGGACACACATACATGGAGAAATGCAGACATACGTGGACCGACAAACAGACAGACAGGCAAACACACAAAATGTAAGACAATTGGACGGCACTTAAGACAGATCAATCAATCATGTGCCATGCCGAAAAGCGTGGGCGGGCATGACTCGCCATTTCACTCGATCACCAGCGTCGTGTATCAGCTCAGTGTTCCTGTCTAGTCCATGCCATGTAGCCAAGCCATAGAGGTATTTTCCTCTCAGTCTTCCTCTTGCGGCTTATGGACTGAATGCTCCGATGTGTAATTCGGATAATCTGTCGACTAACTATGTCACTAACTTTCAACCACTGAAAGTTATGTCCTTCTCTTGAGGTCACTGCCTTTACATCTAAGTGCTGCATTAAGCTGTTTTGTTTGTTTGATGTTTTTTTTTTCTTTCTTGTTTTGGTTATGCTGCTGCATTATTATTATTATTATTGTGTGTGTGTGTGTGTGTGTGTGTGTGTGTGTGTGTGTGTGTGTGTGTGTGTGTGTGTGGGTGGGTGTGTGTGTGTGGGTGTGTGATATGCAGTCTTCACAAATGTCACGCCTATCATGTCATGTTGATTGCTTTCTTTTAAAGCAGGCCCGTTAACTGACTGCTGTTGTTGATTTATACACAGTAAATGTCGTAACTGATTGCAAGTTTTACTAGGATCTTTGTCATTAACTGCAGCGTCATGCTTTTAGTGCGATCTATTTACCCCAGCAGATGTTGACTTTTATGGTTGCTAATTGTCTGTATGCAATGGCAAACTACTGAACATAAACTTGCCAAAACATCAAAAACAGCAGTAAAATGCTTGCGTTGACAGTTATGTCCTGTGAAAAGGATGTGCTCAAACAACAATTGCCTGTATCATGAATTGCAGGTGGTTTAACGTTGTCTTATTGAATAGTCTTGACTGCGTAGAATTCTAGACAAGTGGCCTGCACTAAACTTCGTTGATTTATTTATAAAGCAATGCCAAACATGTTTATACTTTATTATATTCACATTAAGGACACTGTTAATGATTTGTTCACGCAATATATGTGACGTTCGCTGTTTAATAGCAGTTATAACTCATCATCACCATACACTTGCCAAATCGTGTAGGTGTTCGTGTGTCTCCACATAACTCGCTCCTTGTTATTCTAGAACAAACATATTCATGCTATTCCCCAGACCTCGTAATTAGACCATCCAGCATCATTTCACTCACTCTCCCTCTGCAGGTTGAGCAGCTGATCTTTCTTGATGCCACATTAATTCTCAGTGCCCCTCTTTTCACATATAAACACATTATACTGCTTGTCCCTTTCTTATAGTTCATCAGCATACAGTTCTATTTAAATTAGCCTTTTCCATGTATCAATCAGCTAGATCTTTTGTAAAGTTTTCAAATATTAATAATCAAAACAACGCATTCATTCTGTAAACTTCAGTGTAATCAATGAAATAATATTGTAAAATAGGACGCAATGATTATATATATATATATATATATATATATATATATATATATATATATATATATATATATATATATAGTGAGTCAGGTCTTAGTCAGATATGACTGAGCTACCGTATGACAGTAGACGGTACTACCTGCTTTCTGTCAGCGCCAAATATTGGGCGGCGCTTACCAAACCCGACACCCCAAATTGTGTCAACGGCTTCGGGCGGAAGAGCGCAATTGGGAGGGTACTAGCCTTATCCTGGTGCGAGGAAATGCAACCCAAAGACAAAAAAAGTCATGGCAGGGCAGACCAGGCCCTAAGCTTTGGTTGGCAGCTGGTCTAGGATCGAAGCTCCGACAGGCGGACAGTTAGAGCATTGCTTTGCTGATCCGGCAGCTTCTGCAGCTTGTCTTGTTCCAGATTATAGGTGTCAACTTTCCTCTGGAGTGAACTAGGCAGGCCGAGAGAGGGATCATGCTGCATGGGCAACACATGGTTTCTGTATTTTAGCCCAGGCTTTGTGCTATGGAGAGGCAATAACTCCATCCCTGGTCTTAACCGGTCTCGGAATCAAAGCGAGAGGCAACTGTTACGGGTTATAAGTCCTTGTCAGTTGGCGTAGATATGGGGTGCCACGCGTTGCCCCTGACGGTGGGAGACACCTACAGGTGTCACTGATCAGCTACCGCCAGCCTCAAGCTGGGCAGCCCCCAGCCAATTGGGTGCTGATCCGCCACAGCCTGGCTGCTTCAATGGGTTCTTGGGGCTAGGACAAAATCTTAATCGCAGGCTGTAAAACCAATGCACCAGGTACTAATAAAAAGAATAGAAACCTCAAGCTACGGCTTGCAAACTGGAACGTGAGAACCATGTGTCCAGGATTTTCCACTGACTTGACAAATATTGACGATGTGAGAAAAACGGATGTGATTGATGCAGAACTCAATCGTCTTAACATTGATATTGCTGGCCTGCAGGAGACTCGCCTCGCTGAGGAAGGGTCACTCAGGGAAAACAATTACACCTTTTTTTTTGGAAGGGAAGAGGGCAGGCAGAAAAAAGGCAACATGGTGTGGGCTTTGCAGTGAATAATTCGCTACTGGGAATGATTGATATCCCAGCTGGAGGTAATGAAAGATTATTATCACTGCGCTTGGCAACCTCTTGTGGATTTGCCACCATTCTCACTGCATATGCACCGACATTCGCTTCCTCTGATGATGTGAAGGATACGTTCTATGAGCAGCTAGACTCTGCGATCAAGGCAGTTCCAAAATCCGACTACATTTATATGCTCGGTGATTTCAATGCTCGTGTGGGCAAGGACTCGAGTTCATGGCCAGTGTGCCTTGGAAAATACAACATCGGTCGCATGAATGATAATGGGCAAAGGCTGCTGGAGCATTGCACTAGAAATGACCTATGCATTACAAACTCCTTTTTTAAAACAAAAGAGATGCATAAGGACACATGGAAACATCCAAGATCCAGCCATTGGCATCAGCTGGGTTTTTATCACACGGAGACAACATCTGAACCATACATCATTAACTCGAAGTTACCACACTGGTGACTGTGATACAGATCATTCTTTGGTTGTTGCAAGGGTTAGACTGTGACCAAAGAGAATCTACACAGCTAAACACAAGTCTAGCCCCAGGATTAATATTACTAACACTCACGATCCTGGAAAGTGCTTTGAATTTCAACAGCAACTTGTAGACGCTTTTAATGATACATCATAAAATTGTATAGTAAATGATAAATGGAGTAAACTTATGGAAACTATTTATAAAACAGCGGTTGGGGTTTACGGCACTGTTGATCATAAGAGGCAGGACTGGTTTGCGGCAAACAGCCAGATACTGCAGCCCTTGATTGATAAAAAGAAGATAGCTCTCTTAAGAAACAAGGAAACACCAACGCGTAACACTCTGAGTGAGCTGAAGCAAGCGAGGGAAGATGTACAAAAGGCTGTCAGGCAGTGTACGAATGACTATTGGATCAAGTTATGTGAGTCCATTCAAATCGCAAGTGATAAGGGAAACATCAGAAGCATGTATGAAGGGATAAAGAAAGCCTGTCGTCCAATGATCAAAAGAAGTGCACCGCTGAAAACCTTGACTGGAGAAATCATCACTGATAAGAAACAGCAGATAGATAGATGGGTCGAGCACTATTTAGAGCTTTACTGAAGTGAGATCAAGCTAGCGGATGATGCCCTCAAGGCCATAGAGGCACTGCCAACTCTTGACCACCTGGACACACTTCCCACTATAACAGAAGTTAAGTGTGCTATAAATGAGCTTGCATCTGGCAAGGCTCCAGGTACAGATGGGATTCCAATAGAGGTAATCAGGAGTGGACAAGACACTCTCGCTCTACAGATCCACCAGCTAATAGAGCTATGCTGGCGAGAAGGACAAGTCCCATAGGATTTCAAAGATTAAAACATCATAACGCTGTACAAGAACAAGAGAGATCGGAGCGACTGTAACAACTATAAGGGTATCTTACTTCTGTGTATTGTTGGGAAAGTATTTGCCAGAATTGTCCTGCGGAGACTTCTAGTCCTGGGAGATCAAGTCTACCCCGAATCACAGTGCGGCTTCCCTCAGAACCGATCAACCATTGCTATGATATTCTCATTGCGACAGATGCAAGAAAAATGCCGGGAACAAAATCAGCCACTGTTTATTGCCTTCATTGACCTCACAAAGGCATTCGATTTTGTCAGTCGTGAGGGTCTGTTCAAAGCACTAAAGAAGATTGGCTGCCCACCAACTCTTCTGTCCATTGTGGAATCGATCCACACAGACATGAAGGGTATAAAGAAGTTTGATGGCTCAACTTCAGAAGAGTTTGAAATCAAGAGTGGAGTTAAGCAAGGTTGTGTACTAGCCCCCACCCTCTTTGGGATATACTTTTCACTTCTACTGAAATATGCCTTTCGTGATCAGGATGACGGTATATACATTCACTCACGCTCAGATGGTGGCCTCTATAATGCTCAGATATTGAAGGCCAAGAACAAAATTAGCAGGGTACTAATCAGAGAGTTGCTTTTTGCGGATGATGCTGTGATTACGACCCACTCTGAGGAAGAATTACAACATCTAATATCTGCATTCTCCAACTCTTGTTCTGAATTTGGTTTAACAATTAACAAAAAGAAGACATGTCACAAAGTGCACATGGTGTACCATCAATCTTTATTAACGACGCCGAACTGGAGATAGTAGACCATTTTACATATCTAGGGTCAGAGGTAAATAGCAAATTATTTCTCGATCAGGAAATCAACATCAGGATTGGCAAGGCAGCAAAACAATGAACATGTTAGCAAAAAGACTCTGGGAGAAAAGGAAGCTTACTGCCAAAACAAAAGTCCTCGTCTACCAAGCCTGTGTCCTTAGTACTCTTCTTTATGGCAGTGAAACCTGGACAACTTACTCACGCCAAGAGAAACGTTTAAACATCTTTCATATGCGGTGTCTGCGAAGAATACTTGGTACTAAGTGGCAAGACAAAATCACAAATACTGAAGTATTGGAAAGATCAGGTTGTGTGACGGTGTATTCCATGCTCAGTCTTCGTAGACTTAGATGGATAGGACACGTTAGGAGGATGGATGAAGGAAGAATACCAAAGGACATCTTTTTTGATGAATTACAGACGGGTAGAAGATCTCAAGGTCGGCCTCTACTACGATACAAAGATGTGTGTAAGCGGGACATGATTGATACAGGCACATTGGGAGCACGTCGCCTCTGAACGTGTTGCATGGAGGGCAACTATCAGAAATGGAATAAAGACAAAGGAGAAAATGATTGCAGATAAAGCACACACAGAGCGTGAGAGACGTAAGATGGTGCAAAATGGTGGAAGTGACCATGTTTTCACATGCACCTACTGTGGGCAAACATTTGCAGCAAGAATTGGCCTTACCAGCCACACTCGCCACCGCCATGGATCGTAGTTATTAAGCCTTTTTGAAGCACAATATACCAAACTATCCTCTGTCAAGACGGAATAGTGCCAATATATATATATATATATATATATATATATATATATATATATATATATATATATATATATATATATATATATATAGGCTCTACCAACTCTTGACCACCTGGACGCACTTTCCACCATAACAGAAGTTAAGTGTGCTATAAATTAACTTGCATATGGCACGGCTCTAGGTAAGGATGGGATTCCAATAGAGGTTATCAGGAGTGGGTGTGACAATGCTGGCCTGGTTCTCAGTAGTCGTAGATACTATTTAGTTGGGGTTCTAGATTAACTTCTGTCTACCCTTTACACCAATTGTCCCCAGGACGGTTGCCGGACGACTCTACCCATCTGAGGACTAACAATACTCAAAGACACCTAACTGACTATAAGAGAACAATCTTATAAAAAGCGAATCTAGAATCTTTATTGGAGAGTCAGACTCTGACTACTAGAAAGGCAACAGACGGACTAACAGACAGGAACAATTTGCTGGGTGAGAATAGTCTGGTAGACGATCTCATCATCCCACTGGAGTTCTGTCCGTGCATGATTGAATGTTGGTCTGTAAACACAGGGTTATGGACCCGTCACCTGATCCTGTATGATGCCTTCGAGCTCTTCCACACAGCAACAGCCAGCAGCACTCGTAAACCGCAAATAAGCACCCCGCCCATAGCAAAGGACTTCTCAGATCACTTCAGGTTGACAGTCCACAGCAACCGGTTTCTCAGAGCACTTCAGCAATGGGCCAGTACTCGTCAACAGCAACAGGCCATCCGCAGCTAGGCAACCAGAAAACAGCCAAGGCGGACAGCCAACCGCCAACAGGAATCAGCAACCGCAAGGGGCAGTCGCCCACAGCGCCCAGCTACAGCAAACAGCGACAGCAAAAGGATTCCTGCAAGCAAGAACAGGACAGGTGTACAACTAACTCCATCATACCCTGGCGTAATGCATAGTGCATCAATACTAAGCACAGATTTCCCCCCTTCAGTGGTCAGCCCTCGAACTCAGACCGCTATTGTATGTCTGAACTCCCACACATATCTCACAGACAGGTTAGGATACAACACTTGTAATCCTAACGTAAGTCATGTAGCTTTTCAGCCACGTGTCTCATCCCTGATTAATGGTAAATAGGATGACACATTCCCTACCATCTCATACCTAGTAGATAATAGATATAATGACTTGGTCCATTCCTGAGGATGGTACCGTTCCATAACTCCTATGACGATCATCAAGTGTTATGACCTGGAGCATCATTCTTAATCACAACTTGTCTCATCAGAAAAGTAGGTAAGCATATCAGGATATCTCAGGCAAGTACTCTATGCCACCTCCAATGGTATTGGACGATGTTCAGATTGCAATGGTAACTAACCTAAAATATTGAATTAAAGACAAGACAAACAATAGAAGAATTTAGTGTTCTCCAGCCTTTCAGATTATTCCTTTCTCAGCAAAGGAAGTATAGAGTCAGACAACACTGATGAAATATACCCGCGTTTCATGAGTGGGTGTCTCTCCACCGCTATACTCGCCCAAGGTTAAATCATTAGTAGATGTGAATATATCTTTCCCCCTACTGACTACGCCCAGTTAAATAATAACCGGCCTATGTGGCGATAATCATTTCACAACTTATAGACTCCTACATATTTGGGTTTAACCTTAATGAGAAACGCATATGGTTCTCGCGTGTCACATGAGTGCTTGACAAGTACTGGGTTTAAATTTTCACATGATGATGATTGAAACGTACTAATATCAATCGTTCATTAAGGGAATCAAATTAAAGCTCTCTTCAAGAAGAATTCTTCTGTCAGAACAATAATTCCCTCATATACCCCATTATTAAGATAGGGAGTCGAATGTATTATTAATTTGCTTCACCCAGACTGTTCCACTGAGCTGGCTCGCACACTACATTCCGTCTTCTCTGCTGAACACTGGCCTCCGCTTAATCTACGTCAAATCACAGACCCACTACACTGGCTAGCCTGCATGGTTAATACTGAACGTACAGCTGGTGTCCCATGACCCGAGGTTAACGTGTACATCTCGGTCAGAACACAGGCTACGGCGCAACCGCCCGTCTTAGTTGATAATTGACCCACAACTGAAATACAAACTTTAGTTAAGCGACGCCAAATATAAAAGTGTGTTACCTTTAAAACTTAGGAACAACTATGCAACAGACAGCGATCCGGTAGGTTCATCAAGCCCCAGGCTGTAGGTCCACTCTCTGGATCCCCAAAGGTACAACATGATACAGCTGGTCACAGGCCCGGCCTCTCGTCTCAAGGACAGACTACTCTACTGTAGATCAATCTCTAATGCCACAAGAGTTGCATAGTATACAGCTTGAAGGAACGGCTGTGAAAGGATAGCTTCAACACCAACCGTAGCTGTAGAACATTCTCCGGCTCCCCGTGATGCCAAGTATACAGCTGGCTATAGAAGCAGCTTCCCTTCTTGATGACTCGCTACCGAATGGCCTCTTCGTGTCAGGTCCGGAAGGACACACTCACGGAATCTGCCGAAGATCTCCGAACATTGCCTCACGAAAGTGAAGGCAATTCATCATTCTCCGAGATTATCAGAGTGTGCGATTTACAACAGCAAAGTTATGATTCTCGGGAACCATGAAGTTCATGACAATCCCGATACATAACATCTCAAGGACCCAGAAGATGGTCCTAACTCTTTTTACTCGGGAATCCTTCCTCACCCGCATTAAAATGTGGCCTAGCCACCGAGACGGGGAGAGACAGATTTGGGTAATTAGTTGTCCCGTCTGAGACGCACTTGCGTTTCGCGACAGTAGGCAAGACACACTCACTATACATATCCACCAGCTAATAGAGCTATGCTAGCGAGAAGGACAAGTCCCACATGATTTCAAAGATTCAAGCATCATAACACTGTAAAAGAACTACGGCGATCGGAGCGACTGCAACAACTATAGGGGTATCTGACTTCTGTGTATTGTTAGAAAATTATTTGCCAGAATTGTTCTGCGCAGACTTCAAGTCCTAGGAGATCAAGTCTACCCGGAATCACAGTGTGGCGTTCGACAGAACCGGTCTACTATTGATATGTTATTCTTATTGCTACAAATGCAAGAAAAATGCCGTGAACAGAATCAACCACTGTTTATGCATTCATCGACTTCACAAAAGGCATTTGATTTGGTCAGTCGTGAGGATCCGTTCAAGATACTAAAGAAGATTGGCTGCCCACCAACTCTTCTGTCCATTGTGGTATCGTCCCAAACAGGCATGAAGGGGACAATCAAGTTTGATGGTGCAACGTCTGAAGAGTTTGATATCAAGAGTGGAGATAAGCAAGGTTGTGCACTAGCTCCCACCCTCTTTGGAATATACTTTTTCACTTCTACTGAAATATGCCTTTCGTGATCAGGATGGCGGTATATACATTCACTCACGCTCAGATGGCGGGCTCTCCAATGCTCAGAGATTGAAGGTCAAGGCCAAAATTAGGAGGGTACTGATCAGAGAGTTGCTTTTTGAAGATTATGCTGCAGTTACGACCCACTCTGAGGAAGAATTACAATGTCTACTATCTGCATTCTCCAATGCTTGTTCTGAATTTGGTGTAACAATTATCAAAAAGAAGACACAGATTATGTCGTAAGGTGCACATGGGGTATCATCAATCATTATTGACGACGCCGAACTAGAGATGGTAGACAATTTTACATATCTAGGATCAGTTGTAAATAGCATATTATCCCTAGATCAGGAAATCAACATCCGGATTGGTAAGGCAGCAACAACAATGAACAGGTTAAGAAAAGGTTTCTGGGAGAACAGGAAGCTTACTGCCAAAACATAAGGTCTTGTCTATCAAACATGTGTCCTTAGTACTCTTCTTTATGGAAGTGAGATCTGGACAACTTACTCACACCAAGAGAAACGTTTAAACAGCTTTAATATGTGATGCCTGCGTAGAATTCTTGGTATTAAGTGGCATGACAAAATCACAAATACTTAAGTATTGGAAAATCAGATTGTGTGACGGTTTATTCCATGCTCAGTCTTCGTAGACTTATATGGATAAGAAATCTTAGGAGGATGGATGATGGTAGAATACCAAAGGACATCTTTTCTCAGGATCGGCCTCTACTACGATACAAAGATGTGTGTAAACGGGACATGATTGATACAGGCATTGATAATGCACATGGGAGCAAGTCTCCGCTGAACATTTTGCATGGAGGGCAAACATCAGAAATGGAATAAAGACAAAGTAGAAAATTATTGCAGATAAGTCACACACCGAGCCTGTGAGACGTAAGATGGTGCATGATAGTAAAAATTACCACGTATTTACATGCACCCACTGTGAACGAACAATTACACCTCGAATTTGGCTTACCAGTCACATTCGCTACCGCCATTGGTAAAAGTTATGCCTTCTTTGAAGCACAAACTATCGTCTGTCAAGACGGCAAGTATATATATATAAAATGCGATGAATGTATGTCTGTTCTTTATGCGCTCGCGAACGGTCCATCCGACCGAGATGAAATTTTCTACATGCATTCTTTTCTTTCGCGTTCAGCCAACTGTCATAGTTTGTTAGTGTACAATCAGCTATTTACTAACTAAAGTTTAATATCTAAATTTACTTTATCATTTATATATAGCGAGGGGACTTAAATTGAGAAAAGTTATTTCAAGGGGCATTACTTTAAATAGCATTGCTATATATTGTATATATAGGTTGTTGCATTGTTTTCAAAGATTTATAAACTCTATGTCTACAGTTATTTACAGGCATAGCCTATGAGTTGTAATACATAATGATATAATCTTTAAGGCATTTTCAAAGTTTTCATAAAAATAATGCATCTATTTAAATCGTAAAAATGTTCTAACTAATCTTTTTATTTTTCTTCAACAGCGCATTAATTTTTTTAAACATTCTCATATGTATGGCGCGTTACACCCACGTTGGTTATTTATGATGCCCATGTTAAACATTTCCTCAACGAGTTACTTTTCATGCATTTTAATGCTTATTTTTCTTTTGTTGTCAAAGAATTGCTTCATAAGAGATGTTGAATGAAAGAATGTATGAGAGGAAATAGAGAAGAAGGGTAGAATGTAGAACGGCCTGCGAAAGATTTTCGTTTGTTAAAAACAATGAAAGTAATTTTTTTTTTAGAGAAAGTTAGTTGCATATCGTTTGCAGTACTCTGCAGTCAACCCGCCGCCCTCCATTTATTGGCTTTTCGTGATATCTTGGTAAGTTTACTTTAGATAGATCTCTTCCAATCATATTTTCTACTATCAATCTATCTATTCTTCTATTCTATCTATATTTTTAAAGGGAACGGGCCGTACATAGATAGATAGATAGATAGATAGATAGATAGATAGATAGATAGATAGATAGATAGATAGATAGATAGATAGATAGATCGATAGATAGATAGATAGATAGATCGATAGATAGATAGATAGATAGATAGATAGATAGATAGATAGATAGATAGATAGATAGATAGATAGATAGATAGATAGATAGATAGATAGATAGATAGATAGATAGATAGATAGATAGATAGATGATAGAACGAAAATCTTTATTTTCAATGGGTTAAGAATTGGGCACGCAGGCCCGTCTGACATTCTGCCCTTCTTCTCTATTTCCTCTCATACATTCTTTCATTCGACATCTCTTATGAGCAATTCTTTGACAACAAAAGAACAATAAGCATTAATACACATGAAAAATAATCAATAATACATGACTCATTGAGGCAATGTTTAACATGGGCATCATAAATACCCAAGGCGGGTGAATGTGCCACACACATGGGAATGTTTTTTTTTTTGTTGCTAGTTGACATTCGAGATAATTTACCATTATTATTGTTTTTGTTGCTGTCTTTTTTATTTTTAAGGGGGCATGTAGTCTGGTTTGAGGTAGTGTTCAAACAGGTTGCGACTGTATGTATAATTATTGGTGGTGTCTTTGATTTCTTGTGGAAGATTATTCCACAACTGAGTGGCAGAATATGCTAAGCTTGTTTTATATAAGTCTATCCTAGGTTTAGGGACATGACGTATATTCAGTCGTTCACTATGTCTTGCGTTATATTTAAACAATGGCCAAAGGTAGCTTGGGACATTTTGAAATAGGATTTTGTGAGTTAGTTTAGCCTGATTACAAAGTAGGCGTTTGTGGAGTAACAGCAACTGAAGACGTTCATGTAGGTTAGGATTGTCTGTAAACGTATCACCATTGATTAGACGCACTGCCCTTTTCTGGAGCGAATAAAGGAGTTTTGTTATTGATTTGGAACATCCATCCCAGATTGTGGAGCAATAATCAATATGTGTTTGTATGTGGTAAGTATAGAATATCTTTCTTGTGTTTTCGTCGAGGAAGTTTTTAATTTTGGCAAGTTGGTATACTTTTTTGGCTATTTGTTTAACTAGAGCATGAACATGAGAATTAAAGGATAGATTTTGATCTATGATATGACCAGGTGCCTTGTGCTCGGTTACACTTTCTATAGGTGTGCTACCAATGTGCAGCTGAAGAGTTCCCTGCGAGTTTAGAGTGTGAAGTCTTTGCCTGGTTCCTATTAACATAGATTCTGTTTTAGAAATGTTAATTTGCATGCGGTTTGCATGACTCCAGTTAACTACACTATTTATTTCCTGTTGCAAGGATAATCCTAGCACATTACGATCAATAGCGTTTGTATATACTGTGCAGTCGTCTGCAAATAAATCGCAGGACGATGACAGCTATAAGGGTAGATCATTTATATAAATGGCAAATAACAAAGGGCCAAGTATAGACTCCTGAGGTACTCCAATATTAATGGTAATAGCTTGGGATAGAGATTTATTCTGTGATACTACTTGTTTTATGTCTAATAAGAAAGAGTTTATTAATGTCACTATATTAAAGCTTACTGTCATTGTTTCTAGATTTCTAAGTAGGATTGTATGATCTATCATATCGAATGCTTTTTTAAAGTCTATAAACATCATTCCACACAGAGTATTGTCGTTAATATTTTGATGCCAGTTTTATATCATGTTTGTTAGGGCCGTATGGCAGGAATATTTTGGCCGAAATCCTGACTGACTGTCAGCTATTAGTTTGTGGCGAACTAAGTGCTCTAGTGTTGTTTTGTGGATGTGCTTTTCTAGCGGTTTGGATAAAGAGGATTATATGGAAATTGGCCTATAATTACTCATGATACAATCGTCTAATGAACCAGCTTTTAAATGAGGATACACTTTAGCGATTTTAAAGGCTGATGGGAAGTGACCTTTGGTGAGACATTGATTGTATATAAAAGTTAGTGACTCGCAGATCGCCGGTGCAGCATAGCGAAGGATCCGATTACTGATTCCATCTAGTCCTGATGAGTTATTGTTTTTTTAGGCTACTGGGATGAGTAAATTCTTCAGTGTTTGTCATTAGCGGTATGTTTGTGGGAATGTTTCCATAGCATTTGCTCTCACAGAATGATGATAATAAAGATATGTCGTGAGGCACATCTGGTATTGCGGCCTTCAGTTGGTTTATGTCAGACTGAAAGAAACTACTGAATTGATCCCATGTAACCTGATTTGATGGTAACGATTGTGATGATTTGTGTTTGTTTGTCAAGGTATTAATTGCTTTCCATATATCTTTCATACAGATACAGATCATTCTTTGGTTGTTGCAAGGGTTAGACTGAGACCAAAGAGAATCTACACAGCTAGACACAAGTCTAGCCCCAGGATTAATATTATTAACACTAACGATCCTGGAAAGTGCTTTGAATTTCAACAGCAACTTGAGGACGCTTTCAATGATACATCAGAAAATTGTATAGTAAATGATAAATGGAGTAAACTTAAGGAAACTATTTATAAAACAGCGGTAGGGGTTTACGGCACTGTGGATCATAAGAGGCAGGACTGGTTTGCGGCAAACAGCCAGATACTGCAGCCCTTGATTGATAAAAAGAAGATAGCTCTCTTAAGAATCAAGGAAAGACCAACGCGTAACACTCTGAGTGAGCTGAAGCAAGCGAGGAAGGATGTACAAAAGGCTGCCAGGCAGTGTGCGAATGACTATTGGATCAAGTTATGTGAGTCCATTCAAATCGCAAGTGATAAGGGAAACATCAGAAGCATGTATGAAGGGATAAAGAAAGCCCGTGATCCAATGATCAAAAGAAGTGCACCGCTGAAAACCTTGACTGGAGAAATCATCACTGATAAGAAACAGCAGATGGATCGAGCACTATTTAGAGCTTTACTCAAGTGAGACCAAGCTGGCGGATGATGCCCTCAACGCCATAGAGGCCCTGCTAACTCTTGACCACCTGGACACACTTCCCACTATAACAGAAGTTAAGTGTGCTATAAATGAGCTTGCATCTGGCAAGGCTCCAGGTAAGGATGGGATTCCAATAGAGGTGATCAGGAGTGGGCAAGACACCCTCGCTCTACAGATCCACTAGCTAATAGAGCTATGCTAGCGAGAAGGACAAGTCCCACAGGATTTCAAAGATTCAAACATCATAACGCTGTACAAGAACAAAGGAGATCGGAGCGACTGCAACAACTATAGGGGTATCTCACTTCTGTGTATTTTTGGGAAAGTATTTGCCAGAATTGTCCTGCGCAGACTTCAAGTCCTGGGAGATCAAGTCTACCCCGAATCACAGTGCGGCTTCCGTCAGAACCGGTCTACCATTGATATGATATTCTCATTGCGACAGATGGAAGAAAAACGCCGGGAACAAAATCAGCCACTGTTTATTGCCTTCATCGACCTCACAAAGGCATTCGATTTGATCAGTCGTGAGGGTCTGTTCAAAGCACTAAAGAAGATTGGCTACCCAACAACTCTTCTGTCCATTGTGGAATCGTTCCACACAGGCATGAAGGGTATAATCAAGTTTGATGGCTCAACTTCAGAAGAGTTTGAAATCAAGAATGGAGTTAAGCAAGGTTGTGTACTATCCCCCACCCTCTTTGGGATATACTTTTCACTTCTACTGAAATATGCCTTTCGTGATCAGGATGACGGTATATACATTCACTCACGCTCAGATGGTGGCCTCTATAATGCTCAGAGATTGAAGGCCATAACCAAAATTAGCAGGGTACTAATCAGAGAGTTGCTTTTTGCGGATGATGCTGCGATTACGACCCACTCTGTGGAAGAACTACAACATCTACTATCTGCATTCTCCAATGCTTGTTCTGAATTTGGTTTAACAATTAACAAAAAGAAGACACAGATTATGTCACAAGGTGCACATGGTGTACCATCAATCTTTATTGACGACGCCGAACTGGAGATAGTAGACCATTTTACATATCTTGGATCAGAGGTAACTAGCAAATTATCCCTCGATCAGGAAATCAACATCAGGATTGGCAAGGCAGCAACAACAATAAACATGTTAGCAAAAAGAGTCTAGGAGAACAGGAAGCTTACTGCCAAAACAAAAGTCCTCGTCTACCAAGCCTGTGTCCTTAGTACTCTTCTTCATGGCAGTGAAACCTGGACAACTTACTCACGCCAAGAGAAACGTTTAAACAGCTTTCATATGCGGTGTCTGCGAAGAATACTTGGTATTAAGTGGCAAGACAAAATCACAAATACTGAAGTATTGGAAAGATCAGGTTGTGTGACGGTGTATTCCATGCTCAGTCTTCGTAGACTTAGATGGATAGGACACGTTAGGAGGATGGATGATGGTAGAATACCAAAGGACATCGTTTTTGGTGAATTACAGACGGGTAGGAGATCTCAGGGTCGGCCTCTACTACGATACAAAGATGTGTGTAAGCGGGACATGATTGATACAGGCATTGATAATGCACAATGGGAGCACGTCGCCGCTGAACGTGTTGCATGGAGGGCAACTATCAGAAATTGTATAAAGACAAAGGAGAAAATGATTGCAGATAAAGCACACACAGAGCGTGAGAGACGTAAGATGGTGCAAAATGGTGGAAATGACCATGTTTTCACATGCACCTACTGTGGGCAAACATTTGCAGCAAGAATTGGCCTTACCAGCCACACTCGCCACCGCCATGGATCGTAGTTATTGCCATATGACAGTTATTAAGCCTTTTTGAAGCACAATGTACCAAACTATCGTCTGTCAAGGCGGAAAGGTGCCAATGTATATCTTTAGTGTTGGTTTTATCTATTATTAAGTTCTTAAAATAGTTTTTCTTTCCCTTTCGAATAGCATATTTAACTTTGTTTCTCAGACTACGGTACATAGTTAGATCTCTATTTTTATGTGCGCTGTCCCGGTGTCTCATAAGTTCAACTACCTCCTGTGTGATCCACGGGGGCTTAGTGTGATGTTTGACACGAACTTCCTTAAATGGAACATGCTTATCAAAGACGCTTAGAAAGGTCTTCAGCCAGTGGTCCAGAGCATCATCTGGGTCAGGAAGCTGGTAAACATAGTCCAGAGATGAGTTGAGCAAGTCTGGTAAGAAGGCATCTTGATTGAAGTTTGTGTAATTTCTATATATATACTGATATGTTTGTGTTTGGGAGTTTTGGTACCTCTTTTCGACCACGTGCAACATACTGGGTAGTGATCGTTCATTGCATTAATAGGTACAGTACATTATGTGATGTTGTCAGCACACGTAGTATAGATATGATCTATAAGTGTTGCAGATGAATTTGTTATTCTAGTGGCTTGTTTGACTAACTGTTGGAAGTTATATGACTCTATTATGTTTTCCCATGTTTTGTTTGATTTGTTAGTGTCTATGTTGAAGTCGCCTAGCAGTATTATTTCTCTAGCATTGCTAAAGACAAAATCCATCATAGTGGTGAATTTTTCATACCAGATATTTCCCGCACTGGGGTTTCGATAAAGATAGCCAACTACTAGGGGTATGCGATTTTGAAGCTTAACCTCAAGCCATACATGCTCAATCTCACAGGTTTCAAAATTTAGCCTACGGTGGGCGTTAAGCGAGTTAGAAATATAAACTGCAATACCCGTCTCTTGTTTCTGATAGGGATCTCTTCTAATGGATTTAAAGCCTCTGATAGCGATGTCGTCATCTGAGATGTTGCTATTTAATCGACTTTCACTAACGCCGAACATGTGATAATGTTGATTAACTATAAGTGATAGTTCAGGCAGCTTCCCTAATAGATGGCAGATATTTAAATGGCCGATTCTGAGCCCATTATTACTGAGCCAGTGTTCGTACATATTAGACATTTAAACAATGCGTTATCATGAATATTTTAAAACACAAAATGAATACAACTTACGTCCTTTATAACAAATACACACTCTAAAGTACAAAGAAACAGTAATATCTCTATCAATATAAACACACACACACACACAATAGTATAAAGATAAGTAAGGATGATCAGTGAAGACCCCCCTCACTCAGAGTATAAACGCGATAAAAAGTATTATAAAAGATATCTAAGTGTCAATCTCTGTGACTTCAATACGAGTCAATGTTTACAGCCACGTATAATCTAATACGTTGCTATATAAATCAATAACCAAGTATGAGCATAAACTTTCCAGGAGAGGCTCTTTCTTGTACCAAGATCCGGTGTTGCTTTGTGTTGAATTGCTAGTAAATACCAGGCTGTGTATTTCGTTGGTACAGCGACATCATAAATGCCTGCCGAAGTGAAGATGGGCTAAACCGTGTGAGGTATAACAACTCTGGGTTACAATGGAATGGATACTGGTGATTTCTCACGGGTGTGTAACGACTTCCAACTACAGGCTCTGATTCGTGTCTAACAGGAGGCTGTGGTGGAACGTTGTTGTTACTACTGGATTGATCCTTGCTGTGGAGAAGAGGGAACGTATCTTCATAATTATCACCCTCTTGTGTGAAAGAGGGCGTATTGTACGGATTTGGTGTGGTGGAAATGTTCCGACTGGCTTGGATATCAGGTGCCGTGGTTATGAGTGGTCTGCTCTCTTCTGGCCTATTGGTACTTGATGTGGCGGCAGTATGTCGTCTGGCGTGAGTTTGAGGTGGTGTAACTAAACGTGTCCTACGCGATCCAGTATTGGATGTAGGTTGTGAACGTTCAGGGTATTTAATATTTTTGTTCGAGCAAGCTGGTGCCCAATGTAGACAAATGTACTTGATCCTTATAAAGTCGCTTTTTAGGTGCTCCAGACTGTGAAGTAAACACTGGTGTATTGTTGATGAACTGTATGTTGTTGTGAGAACAAAACTTCTGCAATATGTTGTTATTTATGTCATCTAGACGACGCTGGAATCCGCAACTCTGTGATATGATGGAGGAGAAGAAAATGGACGAGTTAGGAAGACTGTGACGTAATCCGTTCAAGAGCGCCAGCAGTTGAGATGTTGTGATTTGCTGGTTGTTCATGGTGTCATTGATACCAATATGAACGCTTGCCTTTTTTACGTTAAGATTTACAGCCAACCTCCTAATCTTGTCTGTTAGCCGATCAACACCAGCCCCAGGCAATGGAATTGTGGAAACAATGTATTTTTCTGTAGTAGCCATCCGGTCGCTGTATAGTCCTTTCATTAGAGAGTCACCTATTATAATGTGTGTACAGTCGGGTCGTGCTGTCTGCACATGTTGGTTGTCAGTACGCCTTGCTCGTTGCTTCTCCAATTTAGCAGCTGTCTGTACGTCTCAATGTGACTCTCCCTGTGTTTCCTGGAGGCGTGTGTTGTCTGTTGGCAGTGCACAATAGCACTGTGCGTTTTCTGACAAATTTTCTAGAATCACTTCGAATCTGTTGCTTATTTTTACACCAATGGGATAGACTGCTTGTAGCGTTTTATCTTCCTCTGCACGTTGAGTTTTTTCGCGTCTTGTTTTGTTATTTGTTTTTGGTGAAACTGGGCTTCAAGATTCTCCGAAGTTGATACAGCTGCTTGGGAATTACACGCTTGTTCAGAAGGTTGGTGGTGGACTCGTGCTGTAACGTTTCTATTGTTTTTCTTAGCAATAGATTTTCCTCTCTCTCTCTCTCAGGAGCGTGATTTCTGCTTTGAGAGCAGTGTAGTCACTGCTGGTCTTGCTATTAGCTTCAATGTTCGCTGTAACAGTAGCAGTGAGCGCCTTTAAGGATTGTTCTATTACCTCAATGCGCATATGACAATCGCACGATTGTCCATTGATTAGTTGGCGTGTTATCTAAGGCTGGTATTTCTTCTGCTACTCTTACGTTGGTCTCAACGTTGTTTTGGAGGTGCTCCATTGGATATTCAATGGCCAAGAGTACTGATGGGGTAGCTGACCTCGTGTTGATGGTATTGTCCTGTTCATTCATTGTATGTGTTAGGTAAGAAACATTGTCTGCTGTGATGTCTACAGCTGTAGTTGTGGGCTGTGTAGATTCTGAGTCCTCACTCGAGACGAGTATGTTGATGATATCTTGTGTCTTTAATATGTCTCTACTCGTGAATGTAAGTATTGAGTTCTCCAGCTCGACAAAGTCTAATGTTAGCCAAGAGTTAATGTTTTCAACGCTGCCCTGAGCTAGTAACTTGTTCTTCGATTGATATAAGTGTATTGTAAGGACTGGCGTCGTAATCAGATCTTCCACGTAGGCCCCGCTTCTATTTTGTCTGTGTTGGATTCGTTCAGGCTTGTAATAATTAATGAGGCACGTTCGAAATGCCTCATAATGGAGTGTATTGTTAAAGGATACTGTAACACATTGGCCAGAGTTGGTGTGTTGGACGACTCGGCCGACTGGATTCACACACCTGGCTAGCTTGGTCTTCACCGCCTTCTCTTTATTTAGTGTGTATGGTTTATTCACGGCCGATCGTAAACCGGATCTTGTTTTAACACCAGTCACATCCAAAGAGGCCTCTCCTATCGATGACATTACTGCATCATGTTATCAAACCCGTTTGAAGAATGCAGCGAGCTCATTGTAGTCTAGACGCGCCGCGGGCTATTTGAAGTCATGTGTTGCGGTTCGTTTGGTTTGATAATTGAGACAATAACACAGAGCTGATCAGGGACTTGCGATATTGTGTGCTTGTCGACTTACCACGCACTAGTCAAGCATGGTTTAATCACACGTTGTCGTTAATCGATAATTGGTAGGTTTCAAAATTGAATGACCTTACCGTCCATTTATCAAAGAAATCCTCATTTCACGAAACCACAGTCACATAAACGTAAGATATTAATTCGTATTAGATCCGGTTTTAGAACTAACACAATGATATACACAGGATCTCGATTGAAATCGGCAAAACTTTGATAAATTCTATAGAAATTATTAGAGCTTGTGAAAACACGTCAGCTCGTAACCGGAAACCGGAAAGGATAGATAGATAGATAGATAGATAGATAGATAGATAGATAGATAGATAGATAAATATGTAGGTAGGTAGGTAGGTAAGTAGATAGATAGATAGATAGATAGATAGATAGATTGATAGATAGATAGATAGATAGATAGATAGATATATAGATAGATAGATAGATAGATAGATAGATAGATAGATAGATAGATAGATAGATAGATAGATAGATAGATAGGTAGATATATAGATAGATAGATAGATATTTTTCTTAGTCATCATGTGACGCAACAATTTAGTAATGTTTCATTTTTTAATGTTTCATATTTAGTATTGTGCATTTTAAGGATGCCAAATTCCATGTAAATAGACAGCACCATGAAGATAGCTCCATCTGTCTGGTATTATTCTTGTTGACTGCAATAAATAAAAACAATTCGCAAACAATGTTTCCCGTATTTAATTTGAACAATGAAGAGACAGACAATAGACTGTACGATTTATTGCCTAACATATTTCACTTCATCTCGTCAGGTACATACTGGAGAATTAACGATTTTGTTTGTTCTATAAATTCTCAGGAAATACGTGAAGATAATTCGAGAAATACACCAGGAAATCAATCGTGCAACCTATGTTTGTGTCTTCAATGTTTAACAATAGATAAGCACATATAAATTCATACATTTAGTTGTTATTCATGTAAGCAATCATATGTAATGATGGAAAACTTAAATCTGGCTTATCAATTCTCCGTCTCCACGAACTAGGTCGACTCAGGAGAAGTTGAGTATATGGCATTCCCTAATTCCTCCTCTTCTTATGCAGCTTCAGAGGAAAATGTGTCCTAACCTGCAGTAGACAAGGTGAGCTTGTTGACATCTCCATAGAGATTGTTTCCATAATAAGCTGATGTAGGCCTGTAGTGTTTTATTCTGTTCTGTGTATGTAATACACTCCAACAACAAACGATTTTGTCATAATTGCAGTCCCAAAATTACATTAATCAGATTCTCATATTTTAGTTGATTAAACATATGTACCGTTCTTCCTAAATATGTTATATGCGTTTGTCTAACATTGGATTGCTCTCATCTTTTCTTTGCAAATCTCACTAAATCTCATCATGGTCCTCCTGTGCATTGCGGTGTCTAATTGAAGCATAAACAGCGGAGAGTGCTCGCTTATTGGCCTAATGTATCGATATTCCGATGCGATCTGTTATTCCATGCGTTCGTCTTTTACGTGACCGACCTCTTCCTCTGCTTACATTTGGTCTGTGCATCATTTCTTGTTATGCTGTACTGTTAGTTAGTAACCTACTTGCATGGCGAAACCATTTGACTTTCTGACTTCTAATAAGATCTAATGCAGCTATAACCCCCACTTAAGTCCTGATTTCTTCATATGTGATCTTATCTCGTCTTGATACATTGAGTATTCCTCTCAGGAATCACATTTCTGTTGCTTTGATGTTTCTTTTCGTTTGTTCTGTCATTGTCCAGGTTTGGCATTAGTAACATAGAGTTTGTAGGAAGATTGTGTTGTAAAGTGCTTTCTTGGTAATAATTGATACATGTTTGTTCTTTAGTAATGGTGCCATTTGTCTAATGAGATGGTTTGTCTTATTGCATCTATTTTCGATCACGTCTTCTGCCTTGCTATTTGATGATATTATACTTCCTAGGTATGTGCAACTCTTTTCTTATTTGAAGGGATGCTCGATTAGGAAAATTGATGTTTTTTTTTTCTTCTTAGTTATAGTCATTACATATGTTTCGCTTGTGCTAATTTTCAGGTTATATTCCGAACACATTTCATTAAGAATTTTCATGTGGTCTAGTGATTCAGCTTCTAATTTCGCTATTAGTACTTGGTCATCCGCAAACAGGAGTTCTCTAATGGTGTAATTTGTGCAACAATATGAGAGATGATTGCAAAGAAGCATTATATAATAATTATGTGATAGCGCAAAACCAACGAATTTTGGTTTGGTCTGCCTCAAGAAAATATCTGGCAACGCCGGAAACGCCACTTGAAACAAAGAGATCTGAGGCCATTTTTGATTGCAGCAGCCATCTTGGTTTGTGAAGGCAGACGCTTGGGCCCTGTGTATATAGTATTGTGGCCAGCCCGCCTTGAGATGAGAGATGTGTGGTTTCCCATGTGTTCGTCAGAGAACAAACTATGTCATAAGAGAAAGCCGTAAGTTTAAGATTTTTAATTTAATAAATATTTGTTAAATCGTAGCACACGCCAGTTTACCAACTTGAAAGTGTTTACATGGTGGAACAGGCGTGGGTGAAAAGAATTGCTAGTTAGGTGAGCTTGTAGGAACAAAGAAATACAAACAGATAATGTAGATGAGTATTACTAAAGTGAGCTGTTCTACAGATTGATTTAATGTCCCTGAAGCTTTAGGAAAATAACATTTAACAGGCTAGTACAGAGAGATGTAAGCAATCAAGCATGGTGATGTGAAGTACGAAGACAGGTCATTAATGGTGGTTACATTTGGTATTGATTGTAGTCATGTTATGCCAGCCATGATGGCACAAGATTATTTTGTTGAGAATGTATTTTAAATGATTATCTTAGGACATTAATGTGTTACTGGCTAAATAGGTAGTGATTGATTTTGTGCTGTCCCTCTGTAAATGTCCCAAGCTAGCAGAAATGTGAGATATACAATGTATGGGGCCATAAATTATAGTTAATGAAAAGACTTTTGGGAGAGAGAAATGAAAGAGGTTACAGACTTGTAGAATGGGCAAAAGAACAAGAATTGGTTGTAGGAAACACCTGGTTTAAACAACATCCTAGAAGATTATGGACATGGAGGAGTCCAGACAGCAGGATTAAAAACCAGATAGATTACATCCTGATAAGCAAAAGGTTTCGAAATGCATTAACAGTTGTAAAAACAGTTCCAAATGCAGACTGTTACAGTGATCACAGATTAATTACTGGCACATTGAGGGTAAAGTTAAAGAAAGTCAAGTATACAGCAGGAAACCCTAAATATGACTTGTGCAAATTGAAAACTGACAAAGAAATACAATATAATTTTAACATAGAAGTAAAGAACAAATTTGATTTATTGTCTGATCTAGAGATCCTATTTCAAGATGTAGATGATCAATGGAAAATGCTGAAGAATTCAATCAGTTGTGCAGCAGAAAAAACTATTTCAAAAGTAAAGAAAGTTGGTCGTAAGACATGGATGACTGAAGAAATTTTACAACTAATGGAAACAAGAAGACAGAACAAAAATAATCCTGCCAAATATGAAGAAATTCACAGAAAAGTCAGAACCTTATGTGAGGAGGCTAAAGAAACATGGCTTGAGAAAAATTGCAGAGAAATTGAAAAACAACACAACATTTAAAATGCGAAACTAATGCACAAAAGAATTCAGGAGATTACTAATCAAAGAACACGTACATCAGCAGGCTGCCTAAAGACAAAAGATGGAAGAGTCATAATAGAAAAAGATCAGATTTTACATGTATGGTCAGATAACGTGAAAAACCTTTATGACGATAGCAGAGACGAACAATATATTGTTCAAAATAGCAATGAAGGGCCAGCAATTTTGAAGATGGAGGTTCAGAATGCTCTTAATCATATGAAATCTGGCAAAACCCCCGGTCCAGACAGCGTCACAACAGAAATGATTAATGCTTTAGAAGAATATGGAATAGATAAAGTTACCAGTCTGCTTAATACAACATATGATACTGGAAATATACCTCATGAGTTATGTAATTCTGTATTTATTGCAATCCCAAAGAAATCAGGAGCCTTGGAATGTGATCACCATCGAACAATTAGTATAATGAGTCACATCACGAAGATTTTGCTAAGAATTATCATGCAAAGAGTTAGGAGGAAAATACAACCTGAAATAGGAGAAGAACAATGTGGGTTTGTAGTAGGCAAGGGTACAGTAAATGCTGTATATACCGAGAACCGTAATCGAACGTTCTATAGAAGTAATCAAAGATCTACACCTTTGCTTCATTGACTACACAAAGGCTTTTGATAAAGTGAGACATGTCAACATGATAAGGATGCTTGAAGATCTACAAATTGATGGGAAAGACCTTAGACTTGTAAAAAACATATATTGGAAACAGCAAGCTGCCATAAGAGTTGATAATGAAGTAAGCCAATATCAGCCTATTAAGAGAGGTGTGAGACAGGGATGTGTAATGTCTCCAGATCTGTTTTCCCTGTACAGTGAAAATATTTTCAGAAATATTGAAAATATGGAAGGAATCAACATTGGGGGACGATGCATCAATAACATTAGATATGCAGATGATACAGTCTTGATTGCAGACAATGAACAGGACCAGCAAAATTTAGTAGATGCGGTTGTTACACACAGTGAACAACAAGGGTTAGAATTAAATTGTAAAAAGACACAGATTATGGTCGTCATTAAGAAGAACGAAATACCACAGTGTAATATACAAGTAAATGGGAATATTCTTCAACAAGTGAATAGGTAGAATTACCTCGGAACAGTAATAACATCTGATGGGAGATGCCTTGAAGAGATTAGAACAAGAATCGCCATGGCAAAAGTAGCCTTTAACAAGATGAAAAACATACTGACCAATAAAAAGATGTCAATTGAAACGAGAAAAAGAGTGTTGAGATGCTACATAGAACCTGTACTTTTATATGGATGTGAAGCTTGGACAATGAGCAGCCAGGCTGAAAAACATCTGATGGCTGTAGAAATGTGGTTTCTGAGGAAAATGCAAAGAATGCCATGGACAGCCAGAAAGACCAATGAACAAGTCCTTCAAGAAACAAATGAAGATCGTAAACTGATCAGAGACATTAGACGTAGACATTCACAATTTTTTGGGCATGTTATGAGAAGAAATGATTTGGAGAACTTGGTGACAACTGGTAAGATCGAGGGGAACAGACCAAGGGGAAGACCTAGAAACAAGTATCTGGATGGCTTGGCCTTGTGGCATGGTCGAGACAGAAACGGAACTGATCCACGACTCTGTTGATCAAGTGAGATGGCAGAACATGACCGCCCACGCTTACCGGATTGGCGCATGATGGATGGATGGAAAAGACTGTAGCCATGCATAAAATTGAATGCTTATGAGTAGGGGAAAATAACCATAATATATGTGTAATATTTATAACATGTGTAAAGCAGGGAAGAGTACTTACATGTCATATGTGGCAATGATGGGTTAATGGTTAAGCTGTGTAGTTAGGACATGTAGGTAATACATAGAAGTGAAGGGAATCTGTTGAATTGTAGGGACGCCATGCAGTTTGATAGCTACTAGGCGTAGGAAATAATGCATCTTTAATACGCAGGGTGCGTAGCAGCAATCACAATGTAATCATGATAACTGCGAATGAAGTGTGGCTTTACTGGGGGGAAGGATGTGATTTATTGCCACGTACCACCTTTCGCTAAGATATATGCACTTGCATCACGACCTGAAGCATAATGGAAGGAAATTTATAACCGGTGTATCATAGGAAGAATGGTGGGGAATAGAGGACATAAATGTACATCTTTTGCCTAGTAACACAGAATTGTACACTGAGGTGGGTTGCATTAGACAACACTGGTTGACATTAGTGTGTAATAATAATGACATTATATATATATATATATATATATATATATATATATATATATATATATATATATATATATATATATATATATAGTACACTGGTTGTTATATTAGTGCTGATATACTGTTTCTGCCCATGAACATTGTTATACTTTGATCCTGTCTCATATGGATGATGCACTCTTACTTGATACTATGGTGTGTTTATTTTATGAACTGTCTTAAGGGTATCAGAGAGTTCCTCAATTGAGTTCCAGTGTAATACATGTTTATCTTTAACTTTCTGTGAATGTTACGATTCTTTTATGTGCAAGGTTACATTGTCACATTCTACAAATATGGGGATTCCACATTGTATATGTGTCTGTTGCTTTTCATAGTTAGACATGTTTTGCCTTTTGGGTGTTAGTTTGTAATGCTGATCAAATGCTGTAACTTGCATGAAATCATATTAGTGCTGGTATTCTTCATGCAAGCTTGGATATTGTTGGGGTAGTTGTCCAGTGAAGTCCCTGTGTGGAGGCAACTGAATGTCTGATGGTGGCAGAGTCCATTATGTTGTGTATCGTTGTATAGGAGTAAAGCGTACTATCAGATGTGGAGCACAGGAGTACAACCTGTCAATATATGTTTTATACCAGAGAAAAGAGTATGGTGTGTTAGAAAAACAGTTGCCGGTGTGCGTAACAGGAGGGAGAGAAATGTAGAGCATTAGACTGAGGATATAATAGGTGGTGTTTGATTGTGGCTCTATCATGGACTGAACATTGATAGTGTTCTCTGAACATGTGGTCTATAGGGAATACTGTGTTGTCCTAGGTTACCGGTGACTTGGTAAAAATTAACGTATAAAATATTCTGCATGGTGTAGACAGGGAAATGATTATGGATTCCTGGGTAAATATAGCCACTTTGGTAGGTGGGAATGACAGCCTAATTTACCGGAACAAAGATGTCATTCTTATACCTGTTAACTGAATCAATGCTGAGTTGGTGTTTGTGAGCAACGTCTGATGTATGTTAACCAAATCAGTGTTGAGATGTTGTGATTGCCTGCAGTGTCTGATTAATGTTAACCAAATCAGTGTTGAGGTGTTGTGTTTGTTTGCAATATCTGATGTTTGTACCCTGTTTTTTTTATAGCTATCTGTTTACAGCTGGACAAATGAGATCAATCTCTCACTGCTTATGTGTGTAGGAGCTGTGTGAGGTAGTTACATTGAACTGAAGACATTCTGTAAATGGATGCTGGGCTGTTTGGGGAGGTGGAGCAGATTGAGATTGCAGCATTAGGTGTTCTATCCTTGCAGTGTCAAGTGTAATCTCATGACAGCAGTGGCACTACTGGAGAAGGCAATAAAGTGTGTGATCTGATGAGGCAACATTGATTGTTGTATTTAACAATTAGAGATGTAGTCACCTTGAAGAAGAATGAGGTAGCAAAGAATGGTCATGCCAGACATCAAGGGTTACCTCAGAATAGCAGTAGTACAAGTTGAGGGAATAGCAAAATAGATCTATGGGTTAATTCATATGTTATATTGTATGTGCTCATTGTTTCATGTGTTTAATATGTTTTCTTTACAATGATAATCAAAGATTGTGATTTCCAAAGTTACAGGAGCGGCTGACTAGTTAGTGACAGCAGGTCTGGGTTCTTGGTGGGATAGTAAATTGTGTCACAACTCTGTGTTCATGTCGCGTCTTGGGGTTTATGTTGTGTAACCTATGTTTTTGTAGTGCCTTGTTGTCTGTGCAGTGTTGCTTTTGTCAAAGTTCTTTATTGTGACAGTCTAACCAGCTATTGATTGGAACACCTGTGTTGTGGTACTTGGTGTACCCTGTTGTCTTAAGTGCTGCTGAATGGTTAGGGGTTACCCACTGTTGTTATTTGATATATACAGGTGTCTGTTGTATCTGTTATTGACATGCAATGTTCTGTTAGAAGAAATCAATAAAGAGCTTGTTTACTTGTCCTTGATTTGTTTGTTTAGTCTCTTTTAGTTTTTACAACCACTATTTCTACCACAATCTAACACCTTAATTCATTGCTTTGGCTCTAACATGGTGTTTCCTGTGTGAACATCTATAAAATGGTTTCTGCCTCTGTCCAAGACCTCGTACATCTTCTTATCTAATTACTATCATCTTTTTTTTGTCAGTCGAGGGCGGTGTGAAGTTGTCTCTCTTTTACTACTTTTCTTCTTTGGCCGTAACGAAGTCAGAACTACTCTCTACCTATTAGCACCGTAGTGAAGGAAGCATCAGTCGTTACTTTTGTGTCCTTTTTTTTTACCTCGGCTACAAAATGGCGACCCCGACGAGATCTATTGACAGCCTTTGAATATGTTTGTTAGGATTGTTTTAGTATTTAGTGATTGTTTTGTGTGATAGGTCATGTTTGTGGTGTCCATTGTCTTTGAGTTGTTACATTAGAACCCAGGTTTGCTGCTGAGACCCCCGGGCATTTCTGCACGAGAGAGGAGTCCCCTGTATGGTGAGTGGGCTCAGATATATTGTCTCCTAGTACACCTCCACTGTATCTTATTCAGAGCAAAGATGGCTCTGTCTTCAACGTTAGGGACCGTAGTTCCCCTCCCAGTTGGTGCCCCTGATGTCACAGGGCTCACTGGTGAAGTCAGGTACATAGTTGCACCTGTGAAGATAGAAGTACCTTGTTTTGGCCGGCAAGGTGGACCAGCTGTTGAGGAGTATGTGAGGAAGGTGAGATCTGCATGGAGGGCTGGTGCGGTGTGTGATGAGGATAAGGTTGACATTATCTGGAAGAGTTATGTGACCAAGGTGTGGGCGGAACTTGAGCTTAGGTCAGATTGTAATGACTCTGAGGAGATGCTGCAGACCATTCAGCAGATGTATGGAGAGCAGCGCATCATGGTGGAACTTGCTGCAGCTTTCTTCCAAGTGAAACAAGATGCTGGGGAATCCATCATGGATTTCTCTCACCGGGTCCACCAAGCCTTTCGTTTGGTACTGGAAGCACAGAGAAAGAGGGGCATGGTTGCTTGGGATCCAATGATCCTAAGAGACTGGTTTGTTGCAAACCTACATAATGTTCTCAGCAGGAGAATGGCAGAGGAGAGGATATCGCAAGACCCTTCAGTGACTTTCCTTTGTGTTAGAGACTTGGTCATGCGATGGGCTGGTGTGTCATTAGCTCCAGAAGTCTGTGCATACCAATATGTAGAACGTCAAGATTACAGTTCAGAGAGGTGGCCTAATGCCAGTGGTGAGTGTCAAGGGGTCCAGCATGATGATGTGGTGGTGGAGGAACTTCGAGCTGAGCTAGGTCGGATGAGAGCCTTAGCTGGTTCGTTGCTGCAGCCCAAGGTACAACGCCAGAGGTGCAATGTTTGTAGAAGCCGCACCCACCTCCAGAACAGGTGTCCGAAGAGAGGGGTTAGTGTTTTTTCAGAACCCCTCTAGAGTGAATTGTAGCGAATTATTTGCAAGCGTAAGCCACCGAGACAAGTAGGGCCTTAAGCGACAACAGAGTCCGCCCCGGGTTGAGCCTTCTAAAGGATCAGCCCTAGCAGTCCAGGTGGGTGCAGTGTCAACTTCGGATAGCCAAATCAAAGTTATTCGTGGCAACCAGGAAAATTTCTTTCGCAAGAAGAGGTGGAGGAAGAGGAGACAATGGAAGTCTCCTTGTGTTAGTGTGGTCGACCAGTTAGAGGGTGTTAGACTTGTGACAAATGATCAGGGTGGTGTGACAGGTGGACCGTGTATTGTGACGGGTGTGAGCCAAAATTCTCTGCATACGGATATGTCGACTTGTGACCTTGTGCAAAAAGGGATTGTGAGAGCCCACCTGAAAGAGACAATTTCAAATAGACACTGCGGTTAAAAATAGACTATCATGATACAGTCTTCAGCTATTTAGGAATCCCGGCTTCTGGATTGTCAGCCTTAGTTTAGTTAATTAATTAGAAGTTTTGTTGTTTTGCTGTTTTTGTGTATTATAATTGCAGGTAGATGGTGTCATGTGATGACATGTTTTCCTTTTAGAGTGTAAGAACACTAGGAAGACCAGATGAAAAGGGTGGCTCTTTAGGTGAAGTGGTGCTGCCTTTACCACCGTATCAGTGGGGAATCAAACTGCAGTTTTCATGTATGGTGTAGACATATTTGATTTCAGGTTATGTTCTTACAGGAAACCCCAATTTACTGGATGCTGGAGTGGGATATTTGTGAGATAACACTGTTTTGTTGGATCTGTATATGGTGTCCCTTTGTTTTTATATTCAGGTTACAGGTGACACATGATGAAATGTTCTTTTCAGTGTAAGGGTACAGGGTGTTAGAAGCACAAACCTAGGAATAGTGTGTATAATGATGAAGTAGATCATCACGACTATTAGAGATTGCTGCCGAAAAGGGTGACAAGAGGATTTGGTCGACACACAAATCTCAGAGGAAAGAGAAGACGAAAGCATATTCAGAATGCAACTGGTACTATAAGTATTGGGATAACTCGAAGGCTTTTGATGATGAGGAGTAGCACGTTTGGAAACGTCAATAGTGTTATGATGCTGGTTCTTGAGTCAGCTCAACTCAAGTGCGCGTGTCATGGCGTGTACGAATGTATCTGCAAATTACCTGTACGGAAAACCATTTGGATTACACAAATCCATATACGCAGCTATGACATCAAAACACATGCGCATATACACAATCTGACACCTGACACATATTTTGTATCACGGAATCATATGGACGTTTAGGGAGAAAAACATTCTTTTTTCAACCGATATGAATGTGTGCAGAAATAATTTACCTCTATCATACTGAATTGCGCCCTGAAAAGAAACGTAAATATTTATTGTATGTATGTATGTATGTATGTATGTATGTATGTATGTATGTATGTATGTATGTATGTGTGTGTGTGTGTGTGTGTGTGTGTGTGTGTGTGTGTGTGTGTGTGAGTGTGTGTGTGTGTGTGTGTGTGTGTGTGTGTGTGTGTGTATGTATGTATGTATGTATGTATGTATGTATGTATGTATGTATGTATGTATGTATGTATGTATGTATGTATGTATGTATGTATGTATGTATGTATGTATGTATGTATGTATGTATGTATGTATGTATGTATGTATGTATGCATGTATGTATGTATGATGGACGTATGTATGTATGTATGTATGTATGTATGTATGTATGTATGTATGTATGTATGTATGTATGTATGTATGTATGTATGTATGTATGTATGTATGTATGTATGTATGTATGTATGTATGTATGTATGTATGTATGTATGTATGTATGCATGCATGCATGTATGTATGTATGTATGTATGTATGCATGCATGCATGGGTGCAGGCGGGCTTGCGGGCGGGCGGGCGGGCGGGCGGGCGAGCGGGCGAGCGGCTGGGTTTGTTTGTTTGTTTGTTTGTGTGTTTGTTTGCTTGTTTGTTTGTATGATTATGTATGATGAGTACCATCAATGTTTCAGATTTTCATCAGTATAATCATTTCTTCGAATTACACATTATCGAGTTTCCGGAGTGGGCCACGATGGCGGGACGTGCTTTCTTCTAGCTTGACTAAAGACGGTTGATCGGCGGCTGGACAATCCGCTATCATAAAACTCTCAACTTATACGGAATCAGATTTCTGTCTCCAAATGTTTGACGCTTCGCACAAATATGGAGAGCCAAGACTTCTGCCCTATGCGCCTCCTTAAGCACGAGGGGAAAGACACACACACATTTTCGCATGTTTTGTGCATTTAAAAAGGCGAAACTTGTTGATCTCTGGCCTCATTTCAATAATTCGTTATGTTAATGTTCTCAAGATGTAAGTGGCGTTGTTTATGCTCTCACTATCTACATATTCATAATGATCATCTCCAGGTTTGGTTTTATTTCATATTCTTTTGTGCCCATAATAGGTCTCATTAGTGTTTTTGTCTCGTCATCCATTAAACAAATTGCGAGGTGCTCTACACAATCCCTTGCGTTATGTTACTTTGGTAGAGTTATGACATTAGATTTCACACACACACACACACACACACGCGCACACACACGTGTGGACCATATCTGGCCCCGGTAGTTTGTACGACACACAATTCTGCATGCATTCATACGTTGTATTACATATTACATACGCAATTTCATTATTGGTTGTCCTCCACTTTTTTTATCGTAAAATTATGGTTCTGATCTACAGTAGTCGTATATATATATATATATATATATATTCGACATCTTCAGTTTACGATCTCTGTTTCGTAATTGGTAGAGTTATGACATTAGATTTCACACACACACACACACACCCACACACACACACACACACACACACACACACACACACACATATATATATATATATATATATATATATATATATATATATATATATATATATATATATATATATATGATTAAATATCGGCGATATCTGATCAAATAGCAGCCAGGTCATGTAGGCACGCCGACGAAATCAGGGGCAGTCGACTGAAAATTGAGACAAATTTTCGCGGAAATATTCAACGAAAGAGACTTTCCAAGCAAGGGATTCAGATAAGTACCTTTATTTATTTTAGTATTGTCATAGTGTTTTTCATGTAGCTTTGAGCCGGTTTGTATTTCTTTGTCCTGTGCTGTCGAAGGCTTTGGCCGCAACGTCCAATTTGTCTCTTGTAGTCGTGTTTTAGTAAATCTCACAATCTACTTCTTGTTTTTTGGGTGATTCATTCATTGAATGTTTCGTTAGCACATTCATGCCTTTCACTACATTAGCCTTCTTTATTTCTTCTTTTTTTCGCCACATTGGAAAACGTTGTGGATGACGAATTCCCGTAACGTGCAGTCGATTTCAGCAATCTTAAAGCCGCCATCGTATTTTATTATTAGCAAGTGATGCTCACACAATTAAAAAACAAACAAAAAAACACCAAATTGAGCAGAAGAACCCTTGGGTACTTTGTTTTCCGCAAAATTAGCAGCGAGGTCATGTAGGCACGGCGACAAAATCAGAGGCAATCGACTGAAAATTGAGACACATTTAGCGGAAATATTCAACAAAAACCGAAACCGAATATAACCGAAGGCATCGAAATGAATATATAGATTTCATTCATTCAGTAGCATGTCCTTCACAGAACCTCGCTCCCAATCTGTTAGACAACCTCTCGATCGTAAGGAAGAAGTCCTGCGTCCGATACACCCATCTGGAGATCATCCGACAAATCCTGCACCAGTCTTCTGAATGACCTTCCTCTTCCTCTCTTCCTTGACATATTACCTCTCCATTAATGTTCTCTCCAAAAGTTCGTGTCGTTTCAAGTTACCAAATATGTAAATTTACCTTTTTTTTCTTCTTTAATAGCCAACCTTCTTCAATAATCAGCTCTTGAAGTATGGGTGCATTTGCTCTTTTCTTTATCCACAATATTCTTTAAACTCGTCTATACCATTTACAATTAAGGACATTTACGTAATGTTCAAATTGTTTAGTAAGTGTCCAGGTCGCACATGCGTTATACTAGATATGAGAACAAAAAAAAAATAATATAGAACTTTGGGAAAACTGGCAAGATTGGGGAGAAATGAGCAAGGGAACGTCAGACACATATATATCTGGATAGAACGGTGGATGCATGATAACAATTTATTCATGACTATTATGGGGATCGTGCGATACGGTCAAACTTGACCACCATCGATTATCGGCGTAGCACATGATGACGATGAAGATGTAATTCAACAAAATTGTTATCACTTCCATAGTCAGTTCTCCTTTAGATGTAATGTCTCCGACCCTGATGTTATCTAACGTCGTAATTTGCATTTATTCATATGTTGAATAACACATTCCACACGTGCTTTCATTATTGGTGGTCCTTCACATTGATTGTAAATATATGTTTCTGATCTACCGTCGTCATCATGGAACTCTTTTATACATAAATATGTATTCTGAGTCCTTTAATATCTTACCCTCTTTTGTTGTCACACAGCTACTTGCTGTATATTTTCTAATTGCCATGACCCAGATTTGGTCATGGACTGGCGATTTGAGAGAGTGCAGAGCTTCACGCAGTTTGGCGTAAAGATCGATCCGGTTCACACATGCACGCTTGGCATGAGGACAGCCGAGCGAGGGGTGAACCAGGGGACAATATCTCAGTGAAGGGGCATTCGAGTTTTAGGTTATGTTCGAAGTCGGACCAGTCTGAGATGAACAGGGCTATGGCAGAGCCTCACATCGCCGCCTCTTTAAAATGAACGTTTATGTCTGTTGAGAGAGTCGACATTGTCGAATTTTGAAAGCTGATGTCCTTCGAGAGATGTTTCATCAACAGAGTGCAACTGTAGACGTCGATTTCACGTATTGTGTGAACGTTAAATTTAAGCTGATATCGATGCGTTCATATTATCGCGAGGCATGTGCTATGTAATAAACTATAAACATTATACACTGTTGTGTTAGATCACGTTCGTGTGGACTGTCAGTTGTCGCAGATTGATTGATTGATTAATTTATCTAGGAACCGACATCACAGCATTCTGGACATTCCCATAAGCGCTCCGTCCCCATCCTCAGCAGCCAGCGAAGAGTTCCAACACTAATAGTGCCAGTAGCAATCTGATTATATGTACCTCTCGCCTTTCCTCTGAGCGTCGATCGTTGGCCAGATCCCCTCGTCACACCTCGCTGCGTCATTCTTACCAGACTATGATGATCCCTTTGCTCCTCCGAGGTGTACACGTGCTCCCACAAGGCCGCAACCACGTCTGTTTTGTCATGCATCAATACTCCACCAAGTTTTGCCAAGCCAGCCAAAATGTCCACCTGTTCATTCCCCAGCACACCGGCATGCCCAGGAGAAAAAATCCAGGTGATGCTTGCTACTCGTAACCTACGAAGCGAAGCAAGCCACTATGCACGAAGCTTGCCTGTTCTCACCCTCCTCAGCATGCTTTCTGAGGCAGTTACAATCACAATCTGTGTATGTATCGTGTTCTCTATCCAGCGGAATGCTGCACTGACCGCCTCCACCTCCATTCTTAAGATAGATGTTGTGTCATCATACGCCAGGCTCTCCTGCACCAAATGCCGACCATTAGCTTTTACTAAGAACCCCCAGGCACTTCTCCTACCTCTCAACACCGACCCATCCGTGTAGATAATCACATCACCCGGTCGCAGAAAGAGTGGACACAGTTTAGTGTGGAAGAAGCTATGCCAGAATTGCCCTATGTGACTTCGCTTGTAGACAGAAGTTTGAAACTATTGGTAAAAGTATTGGCATTTGACAAAACAACGCTTGCCGCCATGCAAGAGAAAGTTACAAGTGCCTTGACGTTATAATCGATCTGCACGACAAAACCACAGAGTTCGGCAGCAGAATTATATGTTTAAAAGTATTTCTACAAGCCATACCTATCAGCTGACCGTGGCAAGTAAAACGACCAATAGTCAGTGGCACCTAGGCCATGAAGTCATTGGCACTCATGCCCGTTAATTATCGCATATTATGCTCATAGTATTAGTGTCTTTCTTTTGTTCTTCAATATTCTTGCTCTGACTAGTTAACCATTATTCCCTCGCTGCTATACTTTTGTGTTATACCTTAGTGTGCAATCGGTTATATTCATCTTGTAGGTAAACTGTATTGACGTTGCTACGATGACAAGTCATGGGGGAATCTTGTGAGGATAATGTTAATCACAATGTACGGGAAACAATAAGAGACTGACACTATGTATACCACAAGCATGTATTAAGTTTAGTTTAGTTTAGTGTAGACGATGGATCAACATCATGGCACACGGATGTAACCCATAAATGCTCCCTCCGATCTCCTCCTAACTCAAACCTGAGTCTGGAGAAGCTCAGTGCACGAAATCCGTAGCACCGGCGAGGATCCTGAAATATTTTAGGTAGATTAACTCGAAACTTTACCCGGGCGCTCCTATAGGCTATTCTTTTTCGATGTCCACCTGCCAAGGGATTTTTTACGTTCGGAAAAATACACACGGGCGTCCGATCTCACTCTCCAGAGACCAGGGAGAAATTTTATTACTAGAAGTCCACGTGAAAAAGCTCCCGGTCCTCACTAGGGCTTGAACCCGGGACCTCCAGCAGTCGAGGCGGACACCATACCTCGAGACAACGCAGCTCCCCTTCACGCATATGTATCAAATTGGAGTTAAGACAAATGTAGAGAATAAGCGAATTGCGATACTGACAATATGTCAATGACATACATGATCGGTTGAGTTCATGTTCAGTATTTAAAGACTTAAATGGGAAGATGTCACAGCTGATAATGAGTTCTGTGTCAAGGTGTAATAACTTGACTTACGTGGTGTAGCTGTAGAAACAGGAAACGCTACATTGTATTTATGCATACATGTCTGTCTGTCTGTCTGTCTGTCTGTCTGTCTGTCTGTCTGTCTGTCTGTCTGTCTGTCTGTCTGTCTGTCTGTCTGTCTGTCTGTCTGTCTGTCTGTCTGTCTGTCTGTCTGTCGGTCGGTCGGTCGGTCGGTCGGTCGGTCGGTCGGTCGGTCGGTCGGTCGGTCGGTCGGTCGGTCGGTCGGTCGGTCGGTCGGTCGGTCGGTCGGTCGGTCGGTCGGTCGGTCGGTCGGTCGGTCTGTCTGTCTGTCTGTCGGTCGGTCGGTCGGTCGGTCGGTCGGTCGGTCGGTCGGTCGGCCTGCCTGTCTGTCTGTCTGTCTGTCTGTCTGTCTGTCTGTCTGTCTGTCTGTCGGTCGGTCGGTCGGTCGGCCGGTCTGTCTGTCTGTCTGTCTGTCTGTCTGTCTGTCTGTCTGTCTGTCTGTCTGTCTGTCTGTCTGTCTGTCTGTCTGTCTGTCTGTCTGTCTGTCTGTCTGTCTGTCTGTCGGTCAGTCGGTCGGCCTGCCTGTCTGTCTGTCTGTCTGTCTGTCTGTCTGTCTGTCTGTCTGTCTGTCTGTCTGTCTGTCTGTGCTATATGAATATCATTATTATGATGCTGTATAAATTGAACAGATCGGATGAAAATAAACAGTCATGTCTAACACTTTCATTAAAGTGTGGTAAAATTCCTACTTGGTTATCAGTGTTAATGACTGACCTTTGTTGTTTTATACATTATACATTATATTGTCATCAGACGTGTACCATCAATGTTTAATATTTCCAGCAGTATAATCTTTTCTTCATATCCAACATGATCATATGTTTAGTGTATTCAAGAAAGTGCAACTATATATTCCTGGTCTCATTTCAATAATTAATTTTGTTTGTGTTCTCAAGACATACATGGCGTTGTTTGTGCTTTTCCTAAATACACAAGCATAATGATCATCACTAATTTCTGGTTTTATTTCATTTCCTATTGTGCTCATTCTGGTTCTCATTAGTATCTATGTCATATAACTCGGTAAAACAAAATGCCGGATGTTCGCCACAATCTCTTGCAACATGTTAAGATGATAGAGCTATGTAAATAGATTTCAAAAGATCAGTAAATATATATATATATATATCTATATATAAACCGGAGTGACTGCAACAACTATAGGGGAATCTCACTTCTGTGTATTGTTGGAGAAGTAATTTACCAGAATTGTTCTGCGCAGACTTCAAGTCCTGGGAGATCATGTTTACCCCGAATCACAGTATGGCTTTCGACAGAACCGGTCTACCATTGATATGATATTCTCATTGCGACAAATTCAAGAAAAATGCTGTGAACTGAATCAACCACTGTTTATTGCGTTCATCGACCTCACAAAGGCATTTGATTTGGTCAGTCGTGAGGGTCTGTTCAAGGCACTAGAGAAGATTATCTGCACACCAACTATTCTGTCCATTGTGGAATCGTTCCACAGAAGCATGAAGGATATAATCAAGTTAGATGGTGTAACTTCAGAAGAATTTGAAATCAAGAGTGGGGATAAGCAAGGTTGTGTACTGGCTTCCACCCTCTTTGGAATATACTTTTCACTTCTACTGAAATACGCCTTTCGTGATCAGTATGGTGGTATATACATTCACTCACGCTCAGATGGCGGCCTCTACAATGCTCAGAGATTGAAGGCCAAGACCAAAATAAGGAGGGTACTTATCAGAGAGTTCCTTTTTGCATATGATGCTGCAGTTACGACCCACTCTGAGGAGGAATTACAACGTCTACTATCTGCATTCTCCAATGCGTGCTCTGAATTTGGTTTAACAATTAGCAAAAAGAAGACACAGATTATGACAGAAAGTACATATGGGGTACCATCAATCTTAACTGACCACGCCGAACTAGAGATGGTAGGATCAGTGGTAAATAGCAAATTATCCCTAGATCAGGAAATCAACATCCGGATTGGTAAGGCAGCAACAACAATGAACATGTTAAGAAAAAGAGTCTGGGAGAACAGGAAGCCTACTGCCAAAACAAAAGTCCATGTCTATCAAGTCTGTGTTCTAAGTACACTTCTTTATGGCAGTGAAACCTGGACAACTTACTCACACCAAGAGAAACGTTTAAACAGCTTTCATATGCGGTTTCTGCGACGAATTCTTGGTATTAAGTTCATTCATTCATTCATTCAGTAGCATGTCCTTTGCAGAATCTCGCTCCCATAACAACCTTCCGGAAAACCTCTCGATCACAAGCAAGATGTCCTGCGTCTGATACACCCATCTGGAGATCATCCGCTACATCCTGCACCCATCTTCTCTTTGGCCTTAATCTTCCTCTCTTCCCTGGTATATACCCTTCCATTATTGTTCTCTCCAAACTTTCGTGACGTTTCAAGTGACCGAAATATTTCACTTTTCTTGGTTTTATCTTCTTTAATAGCCAACCTTTTTCAATATTCAACTCTTGACATGATTGATACAGGCATTAATAATGCACATTGGGAGCAAGTCGCCGCTAAACGTGTTGCATGGAGGGCAAACATCAGAAATTGAATAAAGGCAAAGGAGAAAATTATTGCAGATAAGTCACACACGTAAGTCACATGTGAGACGTAAGATTGTGCATAATGGTGAAAATGACCACGTGTTCACATGCACCCACTGTGGAGGAACATTTACAGCGCGAAACTGCCTTATCAGTCTCATTCGGTAACAATTCTGGCAAATATTTTTCCAACATTACACAGAAGTGAGATACCACTATACTTGTTGCAGCCAATCCGATCGCCCTTGTTCTTGAACAGTGTTATGATGTTTGAATCTTTGAAATCCCATGGGACTTGTTCTTCCCGCTAGCATAGCTCTATTAGCTGGTGGATCTGTAGAGTGAGTGTGTCTTGCCCACTCCTGATTACCTCTATTAGAATCTCATCCTTTCCTGGCAGATGCAAGTTCATGTACGGCACTCTTAAATTATGTTATGGTGGGAAGTGTGTGAAGGTGGTCAAGATTTAGTAGAGTCTATATGGCGTTGGGGGGCATCATACGCTAGTTTGGTCTCACAGTAAAGCTCCAAATAATGCTCTACCCATCTGTCCATCTGCTGTTTCTTGTCAGTGATGATTTCTCCAGTCAAGGTTTTCAATGGTGCACTTCTTTTGATCACTGGACCACAGGCTTTCTTTATTCCTTCATACATGCTTCTGATGTTTCCCTTATCACTTACGATTTGAAATGACTCACATAACGTGATCCAATAATCATTTGCACACTGCCTAGCAGTCTTTTGCACACCTTTCCTAGCTTGCTTTAGCTCACTCAGAGCGTTACGCGTTGGTCTTTCTTTGTTTCTTAAGAGAACTATCTCCTTCTTATCAATCAAGGGCTGCAGATTCTGGATGTTTGCCGCAACCCAGTCCTGCCTCTTATGATCCACAGTGCCGTAAACCCCTACGGCAGTATTATAAAGAGTTTCCTTAAGTTGAACCCACTTTTCACTTACTGTACAATTTTCTTGTTTATCAGTGAAAGCGTCTTCAAGTTACTGTTGAAACTGAAAGCACTTTTCAGGATAGTCAGTGTTAATAATATTAATCATGAGGTTAGATTTGTGTTTAGCTGTGTAGATTCTCTTTGGTCTCAATCTAACCCTTGCAACAACCAAAGAATGATCCGTATCACAGTCAGCACTGTGGTAACTTCGAGTTAATGATATATGGTTCAGTTGTTGTCTACATGTGATGATGAAGTCCAGCTGGTGCAAATGGCCGGATCTTGGATGTTTCCGTGTGACCTTATGCAGCTCTTTTGTTTTATAAAAGGAGTTTGTAATACATAGGTCATTTCTGGTGAAATGCTCCAGCAGCCTTTGCCCATTTTCATTCATGCAACCGATGATGTATTTTTCAAGGCAAACTGGCCATGAACTCGAGTCCTTGCATACACGAGTATTGAAATCACTGAGCATATAAATGTAGTCAGATTTTGGAACTGCCTTGATTACGGAGTTTAACTCCTCTTAGAACGTATCCTTCACATCATCAGAAGAATCGAGTGTCGGTTCGTATGCAGTAATAATGGTGGCAAAACCACAAGAGGTTGCCAAGCGCAGGGATATTAATTTTTCATTTCCACCTGCTGGAATTTCAATCATTCCCAGTAGCGAATTCTTCAATGCAAAATCCTGGAAACATGGTTCTCACGTTCCAGGTAGCACGTTGTAACTTGAAGTTTCTATTTTTCTTTTATTTAATAGTACCGGTTGCAATGGTTTTACAGCCTGCGACTCAGATTTTGTCCTAGCCCAAAGCACCCATTGAAGCAGGCAGGCTGTGGCGAATCAGCACCAAATTGGCCGGGGGCGGCTGCCCAGCTTGAGGCGGGCGGTAGCTGATCAGTGACACCTGTAGGTGTCTCCCACCGTCAATGGCAACGAGTTTCGCCCCATGTCTACGCCAATTGACAGGGACTTATAACCCGTAACAGTTGCCTCTCGCTTTGAATCCGAGACCGGTTACGACCAGAGATAGCACAAAGCCTGGGCTAAAATATAGAGATCATGTGTTGCCCACGCAGCATGATCCCTCTCTCGGCCTGCCTAGTTCACTCCAGAGGAAAGGTAACACCTATACATCTGGAACAAGACAAGCTTCAGAAGCTGCCGGATGAGCAAAGCAATGCTCTAACTGTCCGCCTGTCGGAGCTTCGATCCTAGACCAGCCGCCAACCAAGGCTTAGGGACTGGTCTGCCCTACCATTTACGTTGCATTTCCACGCACCAGAGAAAGGCGTGTACCCTCCCAATTGCGCTCTTCCGCCCGAAGACGTTGGCACAATGTGGGGTGTCGGGTTAGGTAAGCGCCACTTAACGTTCAGCGCTA
>CAWUFQ010000050.1:0-7500 GCA_963921405.1 Cepaea hortensis | reverse complement strand
CGTATACACCTTCATTATTGTTGACCCGTATCTTTCCTCACTACAATTGGAAGGCAACCTGAAGGAGCTGTGAACACAGGTCAAAAGCCTCGAAGAAAGAAAAGACAATACGCAAGAAACCTAGATAACGGCCATTCAGCGCATCCTGGACGACCTGAAGCAAGTGCAGCAGAAGATAGAGCAGGATGTCGCTCGAATGGCCGCCATAAAAGCTGACACTGACAAAACTCTATTGAAGATACAAGAAGAGAGAGCAAAGACAGAAGAAACGCTAAAGCTAATTCAAGAAGAAAGAGAACAGATGGAACTGCTAAAAACAGAGAAAAAACTAGAAACCGCAAAGACCCAGACAGAAGAAGAAATATCAGACGACGAAATACCATTTGAACTGGATGAGGAAGGTTACCCAGATCAAGAACAATTCTGCCGGGCGCTTGACAATCGCTCCCCACCAAGATATAACTACAGAGACGACACCCAAAGACGAACCAGAAGATTCGACAACATCCTAAGACGCGGAAGGAGGAGAAACAACAGGTGGGACGAAGAATGGTAGAGCTCCCTGAAAGAAACAGCACCATATGACGGGGTGGGTACACAATAACTCCAGACCTCAGCACCATATGATGGGGTGGGTACACAATAACTCCAGACCTCAGCACCATATGATGGGGTGGGTACACAATAACTCCAGACCTCAGCACCATATGATGGGGTGGGTACACAATAACTCCAGACCTCAGCACCATACGACGGGGTGGGTACACAATAACTCCAGACCTCAGCACCATATGATGGGGTGGGTACACAATAACTCCAGACCTCAGCACCATATGATGGGGTGGGTACACAATAACTCCAGACCTCAGCACCATATGATGGGGTGGGTACACAATAACTCCAGGCCTCAGCACCATATGACGGGGTGGGTACACAATAACTCCAGACCTCAGCACCATATGATGGGGTGGGTACACACTAACTCCAGGCCTCAGCACCATATGATGGGGTGGGTACACAATAACTCCAGACCTCAGCACCATATGACGGGGTGGGTACACAATAACTCCAGACCTCAGCACCATATGACGGGGTGGGTACACAATAACTCCAGGCCTCAGCACCATATGACGGGGTGGGTACACAATAACTCCAGGCCTCAGCACCATATGACGGGGTGGGTACACAATAACTCCAGGCCTCAGCACCATATGACGGGGTGGGTACACAATAACTCCAGGCCTCAGCACCATATGACGGGGTGGGTACACAATAACTCCAGGCTTCAGCACCATATGACGGGGTGGGTACACAATAACTCCAGGCCTCAGCACCATATGACGGGGTGGGTACACAATAACTCCAGGCCTCAGCACCATATGACGGGGTGGGTACACAATAACTCCAGGCCTCAGCACCATATGATGGGGTGGGTACACAATAACTCCAGGCCTCAGCACCATATGACGGGGTGGGTACACAATAACTCCAGGTCTCAGCACCATATGACGGGGTGGGTACACAATAACTCCAGGTCTCAGCACCATATGACGGGGTGGGTACACAATAACTCCAGGTCTCAGCACCATATGACGGGGTGGGTACACAATAACTCCAGGTCTCAGCACCATATGACGGGGTGGGTACACAATAACTCCAGGCCTCAGCACCATATGACGGGGTGGGTACACAATAACTCCAGGCCTCAGCACCATATGACGGGGTGGGTACACAATAACTCCAGGCCTCAGCACCATATGACGGGGTGGGTACACAATAACTCCAGGCCTCAGCACCATATGACGGGGTGGGTACACAATAACTCCAGGTCTCAGCACCATATGACGGGGTGGGTACACAATAACTCCAGGCCTCAGCACCATATGACGGGGTGGGTACACAATAACTCCAGGCCTCAGCACCATATGACGGGGTGGGTACACAATAACTCCAGGCCTCAGCACCATATGACGGGGTGGGTACACAATAACTCCAGGCCTCAGCACCATATGACGGGGTGGGTACACAATAACTCCAGGCCTCAGCACCATATGACGGGGTGGGTACACAATAACTCCAGGCCTCAGCACCATATGACGGGGTGGGTACACAATAACTCCAGGCCTCAGCACCATATGACGGGGTGGGTACACAATAACTCCAGGCCTCAGCACCATATGACGGGGTGGGTACACAATAACTCCAGGCCTCAGCACCATATGACGGGGTGGGTACACAATAACTCCAGGCCTCAGCACCATATGACGGGGTGGGTACACAATAACTCCAGGCCTCAACACCATATGACGGGGTGGGTACACAATAACTCCAGGCCTCAGCACCATATGACGGGGTGGGTACACAATAACTCCAGGCCTCAGCACCATATGACGGGGTGGGTACACAATAACTCCAGGCCTCAGCAAGTGCGCGACTCTGTCCAGACATGTAAAACCTTACCAAGACAGGAATGAACGAAATAATCAACCAATCAGAAGCCAGGAAGCTGAAAACAAGCAGCCAGATCTTCGAAAGTTTCAAAACAAGCTACGCAATAAAGGGCCCAATTACAACAAGTTTTCAAAACAGTTGAACGGGACCATTCGTACTGAGGACGGAACGGAACGAATCGGACCAAGCATTCCGTTCTTTGTGGGTGTGCGTACATGTGTGTGTGTGAGTGTGTGTGTGTGTGTGTGCGCGTGTGTGTATGTGTGTGTAAATCATAGTTTCGTTTGAGAACCTCGGTAGCGACATGTCTAGCACGCTTGCCTAACGGCCTGGTAGTTATGTGTTCGATTCCCTCTTGAGAAGAAGTTTCCTCCAATTGACGTGTCGTTACATATCGCCCCAGCCAAACATAGGTGACAAGTAATGTTATGAGAAGTAACCACAACATACGTCGGTATGTATACATAGGGGTAGAGAAAAAGTAAATGACACTTTCATAGCCCTGAAACCCATATGGTGCTAAAATCATATTTCTAAATATCAGTGTTGTGATTGCACACTCACACTCTGAATTTCGTCTTTAATGCTGAATGGTTTATAGATTCAAGTCGCAGTCTCAGCAAAGATGCATGTTCTCACAATCGTAATTGTTAATTGCTTGCTGCATTTTCTTTATTATTTTGTCTGCCAGCTGCAATCGGCATATGACATCTCCTTTGCTTTGTTATTTTAACTCTGATTTATTTTGAATACTCCAGATCGATGTTAATCATGGAACCAACTTAGCCACTAATTGTGACATTGTCGCTTTCTGCATTCTGCATGATTAAATTTTGCTATTGATATGTAGTTTTATTTGGGGACATTATTTCACCGTTATCATCATAATAGTCATCTCACACAAACACAAAAGTCATGGGTCAGATTTGAATTCTTGTCCGATTGTGCCAAGTTGCCAAGACTTACGGATGTCTATTTCCCCCTTTCTCTTTTCCCATAAAGTTCGTCGGTTATCACTATGAATTCTCCCCCATTGCGACCACACATAGTGATGCCAATTGCTAATATATACAAACAAATTAGTTTCTGTTTGTTTCTTGTAGACCTATGCCATGAATTTATCTGTGCTTCCATTTTATTTTTTACATTTTCTCAGAAAACAAGTTTCTACTGACTAATTTGTTTATCCGGTCTTCCTAGCCAAGGGGTTAACAACATTGTTCGTAATCCCGTATATTCACGTGGGGAAAACAGCAGCGGTTCACAAAAGGCTGGCAACTTACTGGGGTATGCGCGCCGGTCGTTCAGAAAGCAATTGCAAATTCAATCAATCAATCAATCATGTGCCATGCCGGAAAGCATGGGCGTTCATGACTCGCCATTTCACTCGATCATCAGTGTTGTGGATCAGCTCAGTGCTCCTGTCTCGTCCATGCCATGTGGCCAAGCCATCCAGGTATTTTCCTCTCGGTCTTCCTCTTGGTATGTTCCCTTCAATCTTGCCAGTTGTCACTAAGTTCTCCAATCCATTTCTTCTCATAACATGTCCAAAAAAGTTTGACTGTCTACGTCTAATTTCTCTAATCAGTTTACGATGTTCATTTGTCTCCTGTAGTACTTGGTCATTGGTTTTTCTGTCTGTCCATGGTATTCTTTGCATTTTCCTCAGAAACAAATTTCTGCAGCCATCAGATGCTTTTCAGCTTGACTGCTCATTGTCCAAGTTTCACATCCATACAAAAGAACAGGCTCTATGTATCCCCTCAACACTCTTTTTCTCGTTTCAGTTGACATCTTTTTATTGGTCAGAATGTTTTTCAACTTGCTAAAGGCTACTTTCGCCATGGCTATTCTTGTTCTAATCTCTTCAAGGCATCTCCCATCAGATGTTATGAATGTTCCAAGATAATTGTACCGATTCACTTGTTGAAGAATATTTCCATTTACTTGTATATTACATTGTGGCACTTCTTTCTTCCTAGTGACAACCATAACCTGAGTCTTTTTACAATTTAATTATAACCCCAGTTGCTCACTGTGTACAACAACCGCATCTACTAATTGTTGCAGGTCCTGCGCATTGTCTGCAATTAATACTGTATCATCTGCATATCTAATGTTATTGATGTTTCGCCCTATTTCAAGTTGTATCTTCTTTCTCACTCTTTGCATGATAATTCTTAGCAAAATCTTTGTGATGTGACTCATTATACTAATTGTTCTATGTTGATCACATTCCAAGGTTCCTGATTTCTTTGGGATTGCAATAAATACAGAGTTACATATTTCAGGAGGTATATCTACAGTATCATATAATGTGTTCAGCAGTCTGGTGACTTGCTCTAGTCCAAATTCTTCTAAAGCTTTAATCATTTCTGTTGTGATGTTATCTGCACCGGGGGCCTTGCCAGCTTTCATATCCTTAAGAACATTTTAAACCTCATCTCCAAAATTGGCGGTCCTTCATTATTAAATCTAATATCATACTGTTCGTCTCTGTTATCATCATAAAGTTGTTTCACATAATCTGTCCATACATGTAGAATCTGGTCTTTTTCTATTATGATTTTCCCATCTTTTGTTATTAGACACCCTGTTGATGTATTTGTTCCTTTATTAGTAAGTTCCTGAATTCTTTTGTGCACTAATTTTGTATTTTGATTGTTATGTTGGTTTTCAATTTCTAAGCACTTTTCCTCAAGCCATGCTTCTTTTGCCTCCTTACATAATATTCTGACTTGTCTGTGAATTTCTTCATATTTGACAAAATTATTTTTGTTGAGTCTTCTTGTTTCCATGAGGTGTAAAATTTCTTCAGTCATCCATTTCTTACGACCCACTTTCTTTAATTTTGGAATAGTTGTATCTGCAGCCAAAGTTATTGAATTCTTCAACGTTTCCCATTGATCATCCACATCCTGGAATAGGATCTCTAGATCAGACAAAATTTCAAATCTGTTTTGTACTTCTATGTTGAGTTTGTTTTGTATTTCCTTGTCATTACTCAATGTACACAAATCATATTTAGTGTTTCCTGTTATGTACTTGACTTTCTTCAACTTTGTCCTCAATGTTCCTGTGAGTAATCTGTGGTCACTATAACAATCAGCACTGGGAACTGTTTTTGCTACTGTTAGCGCGTTTCTAAATCTTCTGCTAATGAGAATGTAGTCAATCTGGTTTCTAATCCTGCTATCAGGACTCCTCCATGTCCATAATCTTCTAGGGTGTTGATTAAACCAGGTGTTTCCTACAATCATTTCCCGTTCTTTTGCCCACTCTACGAGTCTGTATCCTCTTTCATTTCTCTCTCCTAAACCATAGTTTTCTACTGTGTATCTATCCCCTTGATTTCCTACTTTTGCATTGAAGTCCCCTATTATGATGTTTATTTCTGAATTTTTACATTTCTTTAAGGCAGACTCTATGTCATTATAAATTCTTCTACACTATCTTCACTGGATTCTCCTATTGGGGCATATACTTGAATAATATTTATGCTAAAAGGTCTGCCACTTAATTTAACTAGTAGAACTCTGTCCGACACGGCCCAATATCCTTGAACAGATTTTGATGTTTTCCGGTCCAAAATAATTGCCACTCCCCTATGACGATCTTCACCTCCAGAATAAATAATCTTGAAATTTTCCTCTATCTTGATGCCTGCTCCTGTCCATCTCCTTTCGCACATACCTAAAATATTATTTTTTTCCCTTTCAATTTCTTGTTGCAAATTACTGAACATAAAACATGCCTAGAACATCGACAGCGCCTGAAAAATGTTGGTGTTGACTGCAACGTCATTTAAGGGATATGCAACATTTAAAAAAAAACTGTTTATCAGCTCATTATTATTTTACAAGCAGACAACAACATTATACGTCATTTAAAATTATCCAGCATTAAACTGTCGTGGCAATGTGATGTATTAAAACCATCATTAACCACACTTTATCACCAGGTTTTTTTCCCTCCCGTAGCAAATGACATGAGTAGACACAAACTATTGTTCGACCGCCACATATTATTGCCAGAGAAACATCGTAACGGTTAACTTGTGTGCCTACTAGACAACACTATCGCATCTACGTCCAATTTCCAATTCCAATTCTCCAAAAACAGAATTTCAAATTCTGTCTTGTCTAACCTGCTTCCTCAGCGGTGGTTATTGTTGAGAGCCGTGGTTGTGTGGACTGTTAGTCCTAATTCCTACTGGTTATATCGGTTCCGCTCTGTTCGACGGATAAATTTATTTTGTGCTATCGGGTTGTTTTCTTTGTCTTGTGTTTGTCCTGATAAAGGCCGGTCCTTGGTCGGGCCTACGTAAGGACTTGATGTAGGCAAAAGCAGAGTATTCAAGTGCAAGTCTCAAGTTGTCCCCATGGTCAGAGGCACGAACTCCTTTACGTTTGTTTCTTGATGTGTGGGTGTGGTGTAGCAACAAGATGACCCGGTCTCCCTGTCATCCTAGTTCGGGTGCTCTACCGGGAGAACCAACCCACTTCCTGCCATTCACCCCGCCATTTTTTTGTTGTTAATTACCTACATGAATTTTTTTTCTTAATAATAAAAAAAACAAAACATAAAAACATGCACACATACATACAAACACACACACACACACACACACACATATATATATATATATATATATATATATATATATATATATATATATATATATATATATATATTATATAAATTAGGATGTTTGTATGTAAATATGTATGTCCTTTATACGTTCGCGAACGGTCCATCCGATTGAGATGAAATTTTCTACACGTCTTCCTTTCATTCCAGCGCTGCAAACTGTCGTATTTTTTTTTTCTTCTTCCTCCTCCTCCCTCCTCCCCCTCCCAAAATACGTACGTAAATATATGATGATGATGATGATGAAAGAATCCCCGAACCAAAACGCTAGGGAAAACGAAGTAAATGACGTGACTACACAGAATCGTCACACGGCAATCATCATCATCATCAAGTGCCGTGCCGGCTGGCGTAGGCGTTCATGGCTCTCCGTAGATCTCGGTCTTTGGTTTTCTGGAT
>CAWUFQ010000049.1:135000-186618 GCA_963921405.1 Cepaea hortensis | reverse complement strand
GAATCTTTGATGGTTGTTGAAGCTGGAGGCGAAGCGATTGTGGGAAGCATGGAGTGCTCTGGAAGTCAACTCACTCAGCACAAAGTAATTTGATACCAAATAATTTCACATTTTCAGCACATTGTCTGGAAGGAGAGGCAGGGAGGGAGACAACTGGTCAGCGCTGCGTTAAGTCGTAAAGTGGTATTCTCGAAGACCTGACACGTCACAGCCCTACCATAAAATGGCCCATGGGATTATCTTTTACTTGTCTGTATTGGATACAATTTCTACATATCACAAAACCTAAAGTAACAGACTGCTAACACGGAGAAACAACAGTGGCAGTCCAAGAATGTAATACAATCAGGGATCCATATAACGCCTTCAGCTATATTGGTACATGGTAATGACAACGAGCAGACAAGATGAAAAATATCTAATGGCAGTGGAAATGTGGTTTCCGAGGAAAATGCAAAGAATGCCATGGGCAGACAGAAAAAACCAATGAGCAAGTACTACAAGAGGCAAGATGAACGTCGAAAACTGATTATAGAAATTAGACGTGGGCGTCCACATTATTTTGGGCACGTTATGGGAAGAAATAAACTAGAGAACTAGGCGACCGCTGGCAAGATTGAGGGGACATGACATAGAGAAATACATACCTGGATGGCTTGACCACATGGCATGGTCTGGACAAGAACACAGAGCTGATCCACGGCTCGGGTGATCGTGTAAGATGGCGAAACATGTCCACCAACACTTACCGGTATTGCACATGATGAATGGATCCATATTTGTTTAAACCAACGTGCACTCGAAGAGTGATGTATTATTGTCACCCCAGCCGCCCTCTCTACTCAAGATAATTCCTGGTAATAATTGTAGGCTGCATTGACCTGGGAGCCTAGGTCAAATTTTAAAAAAAATCTGACTCGGAGAGATTCGAACCCGCGACCATGGAATCCCAGAATTTAACCTGTCAACGTGGATTTAAACAAATTATACGCCGAATGTCTTGTCAGTTAAAAAATACTGTCTCTCTCTGTCCCTGTCATGCTAGCTTCTCACGGGAGAGGTAAAAAGTGAAAATTAGTAACCTGGCAATTGATCCACAAACTACACAAGCCGACTCCATCTCCCTGTGGCGAAAACCGGGAAACTATGAACACGAGGTCATGGGCCAACAGGGCTCTAGTTCGCCAGGGTGGACAGACTCCCCTTGGTCAGATATTTGTTCGTTCTAAACCTGCGACTGGCCTAGTAAGCCGGCCAGAGACTTTCCTGCTCGAAGAGATCATAAGAAGCGTATTCGTACTGACCCAAACGGTAACGGACCCGGCAATGTTGAAGGACAACGAGGCAGATCAGCTATTAAAAGAATAGGCACACTGAACATCTGCACTTTAACAGTAAAGAAGAAAAAATGATAGAAACAATAGAAAAGAGGAAAATGTAAGTGATGGGAAAAGCGGACACTAGAATAAATGGGAAGGGATGCAAGGAGATCCACCACGGTTATAGGATTGTCTACTCCGGAGTGGAACAACAAGAAAGGGCAATGCAAGGTATAGGGATAGTCATTGAACCACAGGTAGCAAGAAGAACTGTAGACATTAAATAGTTATCCGAAATAATTATATCAGAGAGAATAAAAGAAAAGACAAGTTCAATATATGTACAAATATACACAACTTGTAAGACAAACACCAATGGTCAAGAGTGTGAGAAGCTCTTCGAAGACATCCATAATATACTTAATACAAGGGGAACAAGATGAGATGAGATTTGCTTTCCTTATTACCAGAGTCTCCCGCCATCAGGCCCGATGGCCAAGTGTTCGAATCTTCACCGAGGCGGATGTTTAATTTAACTTGGACTTCCAGGTCCATCCAGGCAAAAATGAGTACCAGGACATGCCCTGGAAAGTAAAGGCGGTCAGTGGGACGTTAACCACGTGATCCATCGAGTGTCGATTGGTCTATAACATCATGAACCATAACCATAAACCCAAAAGGCCTCAACGTGTGTCCTTTGGTATAACTTAATTACGATGCCCTCGTTGCGGGGTAGGGCGTTTAACATCTACACTGACGATAAGTGGAACTTAAACGCTGACTTCTCGTTCAGAAAGCAGTGGCAAACTACTGATCGTAAATTGGCCAAGAAAGTCAACCTGGGTTTCTCCTTCTTCTTTGCGTTCATCCGGAGTAGTTTTTTCAGATGTGATTGCGGTGTGTTTGGTTAGGCACCCTTGGATCGAAACCCTTAGGTCAACACATCCGGCTTTTAGCGTGCATTTTTGACCAGGTTTGCATTCCTGGGAGACTCTCACTTTTGTGGTACCGTCCACCTCCCAGTTGGTCGAGTTGGAACAGTCGGAGACTTCACGGTCATATCCCTCAAAGGAAGGCAGGGACAGTCCATAGCATTTTCGCTGGGGGTCACTCACGCTCAGATGGCGGCCTCTACAATGCTCAGAGATTGAAGGCTAAGACCAAAATTAGGAGGGTACTGATCAGAGAGTTGCTTTTTGCAGATGATGCTGCAGTTACGACCCACTCTGAGGAAGAATTGCAATGTCTACTATCTGCATTCTCCAATGCTTGTTCTGAATTTGGTTTAACAATTAGCAAAAAGAAGACACAGATTATGTCACAAGGTGCACATGGGGTACCATCAATCTTTATTGACGACGCCGAACTAGAGATAGTAGACCATTTTACATATCTAGGATCAGTGGTAAATAGCAAATTATCCCTAGATCAGGAAATCAACACCCGGATTGGTAAGGCAGCAACAACAATGAACAGGTTGAGAAAAAGAGTCTGGGAGAACAGGAAGCTTACTGCCAAAACAAAAGTCCTTGTCTATCAAGCCTGTGTCCTTAGTACTCTTCTCTATGGCAGTGAAACCTGGACAACTTACTCACACCAAGAGAACAATTTAAACAGCTTTCATATGCGGTGTCTGCGAAGAATTCTTGGTATTAAGTGGCAAGACAAAATCACAAATACTGAAGTATTGGAAAGATCAGGTTGTGTGACAGTTTATTCCATGCTCAGTCTTCGTAGACTTAGATGGATAGGACATCTTAGGAGGATGGATGATGGTAGAATACCAAAGGATATCTTTTTTGGTGAATTACAGATGGGTAAGAGATCTCAGGGTCGGCCTCTAATACGATACAAAGATGTGTGTAAGCGGGACATGATTGATACAGGCATTGATAATGCACATTGGGAGCAAGTCGCCGCTGAACGTGTTGCATGGAGGGCAAATATCAGAAATGGAATAAAGTCAAAGGAGAAAATTATTGCAGAAAAGTCACACACCAAGCGTTTGAGACGTAAGATGGTGCATGATGGTGGAAATGACCACGTGTTCACATGCACCCACTGTGAACGGACATTTACAGCGCAAATTGGCCTTATCAGTCACACTCGCTACCGCCATAGTTAAAAGTTATTATGTCTTTTTAAAGCACAAACTATCGTCTGTCAAGACGGCAAGGTGCCAATGATGGGTGGCTTCCATAATTTCAGAGCCGACACATAATGCTCTGGTGCTGGGCTCACCGAGGGAATCGTCACGTCCTGCTCATGGCTGCTTTAATTCCTCACTTCAATATATTGGGCATTTCGTTCGCCCCGGGCCGTTCCCGCACAAACCAGACAGGTCTGCAGACGGTATTCACTCAGCGAGTTTTCGACAAGAACATGTGCTTGTCGTTGCGCCCGTCAGAGCTGTTCCAGGCACGACGGACATTCTAAAAAACTACCTAGTCAGAGCTGTTTCGAACAAGAGCGGTATTCAGAAACTAGGTAGTCAGAGCTGTTCCTAGCACGAGAGACATTCGGACGAGACATTTCACTCGGGCGTAAATGCGTAGTGCCAATTTTTATTTTGCCACCCGTAGGACGACACTTCCGGCTTCGGCGGGTATTTTTTTAATGAGTTTAGCCTTCCTCGGGTTTCGAGGCACGTTAGACTTATTGTTGTGATGTCTCAGCTGGTCAAGATAGAAACCATCGACATCACGGTCAACCTTCAAGGAAAGGCAGGGGCAGACCATGGGCGTTCCCTCGCTATCCAAGGAGGCTTCCATAATTGCAGAGCCGGCACATATTGCTCTGAGACTGGGCTCACCCGAGGAGTTGCCTCGTCCTGCTCATGGCTGCTTTAGTTCCTCCCTACCATGTGTTGGGCATCTCGCTTGCCACTGGTCGCTCAATCACACGCCAGGAACGGTCAGTCTGTAGACGGACACTAGGTAAGCTTTCGCTTCGGACTACGCAATGGATTCGCTAGCCGTGCGTTCCATTTCGTGTTATTGAGACATTTTTCCACCTTGTTTTTCCACCTTTGTCTACTCTCTGTGAGTTAGATACAGACAGTTTTCATAGCCATTTCATTTGACTGGGGCACTTCTTCAACCTTGTTGTACTCGCTCACGAGGTAGGCTACATGTGCTGCCGGCTCAGCACCTTACCTCCGCACAGCAGTGAGCGAGAAACGGGCAGGCCCTCTCATCCGGGGATCCCTCATATCCCCCAGCTGAGAGCCTTCGGACAGGTATCTGAACTGGGCATGTAGCGTGCTCAGTATCCCACCTCCCGTTTTTCGGTGGGTGAGTATCGGCCCGGCTCTCTCATCCAAGGGTAGTAGCTTAACGGCGTTCAGCTACATCTCTCAGATGGAGACCTTTGTGTAAGTATCTGGACAATGTTTGTGGCTTCGTGCACCTCAGTTTAAATTTTGACTGCTATCCTCAGTCTACCTGCAGAGCAGCAGGTTGTGTCTCTCTTAGTCTGGTCCCTATCCCAAGAGCTGTCTAATATGTAGTTTATATCCATTGTCACAGCGATTGGGGTCGGTGGGGCACTCAAGCTCCCCCACCGCGGCAAGGTGGAGACACATCGGGGGAGAACCTGGGTTTGATCGCAACTTTGTTATTTCAAATACAATGGACATGCAACATTTTTATTTCAAATACAATGGACATGCTACATTTTTATTTCACATACAAACCAAAGACTTAAAACCACATGAAAAAGAGACTTATAGGTATAGGCGAGTAATTTGGGAATGTCATGGACAGAACTACAAGAGATAGTAAAGGATAGGTAGAGGCGCGCAATATCGGCGATCATGAAGAGTCCATACCACAGAGTACTGCACTATTTCAATAACAAAATTGCGTTGTTTAAATAACATCTTCATAACATGATGACTTGCTTGTTTGTATGGTGAAACAACGACCAGTTAGCCACGGCAACAGGACAGAGTTAAGTGACGTTGTTAACAGTCATTTCATATCTTAATCGGTTTGAAGGTGAAGTTATCAATACAGTTTCAGTAACGAGCATTTGAGGTTGACTTGCATGGTTTTGTGACACGCTCAGGACACCAGGTTTTGACACCATTTTTGTACTGCACTTCCATCAACGGAAGACAGTCTGGCTCAGTGGCTGGCACGCAAGCATGCCGGTCCGGTGATCGGTGGCATAGATCAGAGACTGTAGCAGGACTGGACAATGTAAAATAGCACAGTTGTTAATAATTAGCACGGAAGTAAATTATTACAATTTACCTGTGCTCTTATGTCGACCAAGCCTAAAACGGTACCAAAGAATATCTTGTGAAGTAAAGGCGGCTGGTTATATTGACCACATCACCCATCGAGTGCCCATGAGTCTATACAACTATATGGCTATGACCACATTCCCCAGAGGATGGTAAAAAGGGTCCCTTACTTTCTTAGTTCCATAAACCCATCATGAGCCCTTTCTGCTGCTTTGAGCTCTGTAGTGAACACCGGCAAAGACAGATACATGCCGTCACACATTTAGTAAGAATAACTTCATATGTAAAAAACTGTGTTACCATTGGACACAGCTATGGTGTTTGTCCATCAAGAACGATGATGACCATTCATTTCATCCAGTGGGGTTGAATGTATGGAGCCGTGAGTTCTAAGATGGCTTTTGTTGTTTGTCCATCAAGAACGATGATGACCATTCATTTCATCCAGTGGTGTTGAATGTATGGAGCCGTGAGTTCTAAGATGGCTGTTGTTGTTTGTCCATACAGAACGATGATGACCATTCATTTCGTCCAGTGGGGTTGAATGTATGGAGCCGTGAGTTCTAAGATGGTTGGTCAGACTTGTTTGGGCTCGAAATGTTCTTTGACAATGGCAAAGAATGCTTGGCGTTCCAGGAGGAGGATCTTCTTTTTGTCCAGCCTTTTTTTTTCCACAGCTCTTGCAGCCCTGTTTGCTTCACAAGCGACTATACCCTTACGCAATCATTGGCAACACAGCTGCAACAAAACAATCAGAGCATTGGGCACAAGGTCATTATTATTTATTACTAGAGAACCATGTGATAGTAGAAGAAAATAAGCACCATTTTTACGTAATTTTCCTTTTCACGCCACAATATTAGTGTCAGGGCCGGACGTTAACCACTAATCGAACAAGAACAATTATAATAAAAAGATAACTTGCCTGCCAAGGACGCTAATCGTAACTAGATCAAAGTGATGACTAGTAAAAAATAAACTGACGAAATGCCAGTGTAACAGTTCACTGTAAAAATAGTTTATTTACGTAAACCAAGATAGAAAAACTGCATCACGAGAAAACATAGAAGGCCACTCCCGCATGCGGTGGATACACGATTTAGCAGACAGTGTAATAGTTTAGAGACATAACGGATGAAGCAGGTATGACAATGTAAAAATAAACCAAATAGGTAAATGCAGATCCTGCAACGAAACAGCAAGCTCTCACACATGTACATATATAGGTATGTGTAGATGGCTGTGGAGAAACAGTAAGCACAGATACATGCATATATATAGGTATGTGTAGATCCTGTTGAGAAACATCACGCACAGACAGGTACATGGGTAGGCATGTGTAGAGCCTGCAACAAAACAGTAAGCCCAGACACGTGTACATATATATATATATGTGTAGATCCTGTGGAGAAACAACAAGCACAGCTACATGTATATATGTAGATCGTTGTGGACATATGCACTTATGTGTCTTCGTTATTCAAATTCGCAACGGGAAAGCATTTTTTTTTGGTAGTGGAGCGGCTGGCCGAGTAGCTAGAATGCCGGGCTCTCCTTCGGGAGACCCGGGTTCGAATCCTCGGTAAGGTGTGGAGTTTTTTTTCTGTCCGGGATAAAAAGAAAACTGTAATCTGCACAGTTCGCGGCGACTGCACTAGCCATGCGGCCTTAAATCCACAGGCTCAAGTACCCCCCTGTCCTACACCGCAAGGTACTATAGGCAGTAAATGACAGTTTTCAGATATGTGTAGATCCTGTGGAGAAACATCAAGCACAGACAAGTACATATGTAGGCATGTGTATATTCTGCAACACAACAGTAAGCCCTAAGCATTTACATATGCGTAGGTCCTGCGGAGAAATAGCAAGAACAGACATACACACAGTACAGTACATGGTAGTGTCCTGTAACGAAATAGCAAGCACAGACGTATGAACATATGTAGATAGATGTAGATCTTGCCGAGAAATAGCAAGCACAGACGTATGAACATATGTAGATAGATGTAGATCTTGCCGAGAAATAGCAAGCACAGACGTATGAACATATGTAGATAGGAGTAGATCTTGCCGAGAAATAGCAAGCACAGACGCACGTACATATTTGCAAGCGTATGTGCTTGTTGTTTCCCCACAGAATCTACACACACCTGTTTAATGTTTACGTAGCCAGTGTAATACCAGGGTACATGTGTTGTGTAGCAGAGCTGTTCTAATTGTGTTCATATTCTGCCACTGCTAGGTTAAGTGTGCAGGAGGGATGGTAGAAGCGGAGACTTATAAGGCAGGATTTAATTACATGAAAATTGCCTCTCTCACCTACCAAAGGGGCGTAACACAACGTACACATTCAAGGGGAAGTAAGACAGATTGGAACCGTGTTCACACATCTACTCTGAACCGCGTACCGCAAGAGCGCTGTGGCTAACACGCTTACCTGCCAGCCTTGTGCTCGTGTGATCGAATCCCCTGGAGGTAGTGTTATGTTTTCCATCGACCTGGGCTAACAGGTCAACCCAGCCTAAAACTGACACCAGGACATTCTTCTTTGTCTGCCTGTTATCTTACCTTTGGCCACGTTATGGGAAGACAAAAACTGGAACGTGTTGTGACAACCGGAAAGATTTGTGGGAAGAAAGATAGGGGAATGAAGCGTGAGAAGATTCTTGACAGCTTGTTTCATGGCACGGAAGGGAGTCAACACACGAACTGATCGATGCTGTCGGAGTTGGCAATTTGTGGAGATGCATGATCGCCCACGCCAACCAGCAAGGCACTGGATGATGATGGTGATCTCCTTGTAGAGCATCAAGACCCAACCGTCCCCGAACCAACACACGACAAGCCGCCCTAACCTTCACGGTCTCCTTCCGCTCCTGTCATGCCTTCCCCATATCATCCATCCCTGTCTCTAATTCTCATCCCCAGGTGTTTTAAGGTCTCCCTTCATTTCGTCGGTTCTCTGCGTTATAGATAAGGGCCTATCCTGTTATACTATTATCCGGTTTTCTAGGTGTGTGTCCTACCAGGCTCCAGATCGTTTCTTCACCTCTTGATTAACTGGTAATTGTCTAGTTCTCTCCACGAGCTTCTCACTGGCGATTCTGTCATACCATTTTAATCCCTGCTATTCTGTCCAGACACCAATTAACAGATTCAGAAAGTAGGTTTGGATCAAACATGGCGGACAATCAAGTCAGTTAGTTAGTTCATCGCGGTTCCAACTTCGCGGCAAAGGGTCACACCCATAATGTTCCATTTCTGTTGCCAGTGAATATCACACTAAATGCTCCTCAATGCTCCTTGTGAAAAGTGGAACAAACAGAAGTACCGAAATGCCAATAGCACGGATGGGCAAGTACATGCATAAGGCCCCTGTCAGAATGCCAACACAACAGTCCGCCACGAAAATTACAGTTCATCGTCGATGGAAGCGGCAGTCACTAGAAAAGTAGCAGCTTCACACACATTACTGCATAATGAGAAACTAGTTAGTTCAGCAATCGGCAGCCGCCATTTTCTGAACATGCAGTTCACAATACAAAACGTGGACAGATGTAAAAGCACACCACATGAAATCCACAACTCACAGTGTCGCTCCAAGCACTTAACTCAGGAGCTGAGTGACGGAACCATGTACTACCAGTTTATGGTGAGGAAACTGAGTAAGCAAGCAGTAGCCAGAAGCAAAAACACCCAGGAAGGCTTAAAAGCTCAACCGTCAATCCGCCATGTTGGACCTGAAGTCTATACGACCAGGTGGAGAAGACAGAGGAACAAACTGAGAACTCGTATATGGAAAGAATGATATTGCGGGGTATTGGCAGGGGCGCTGGAAGAATCTCAAAACTGAGAGGGAAGACCAGGGAAACTTTCAATCAGTGGAAACGATTCGTAGTATGGCTCTTCGCTGGCTGTTGAATGAGGTGACGGAGCGAGTATGGGAATGTCCTGAGTGCAGTGATATCGGTTCTTAGCTCCATCCATCCATCATGTGCCATGCCGGTAAGCGTGGGCGGTCATGTTCTGCCATCTCACTCGATCAACAGAGTCGTGGATCAGTTCCGTGTTTCTGTCTCGACCATGCCACAAGGCCAAGCCATCCAGATACTTGTTTCTAGGTCTTCCCCTTGGTCTGTTCCCCTCGATCTTACCAGTTGTCACCAAGTTCTCCAAATCATTTCTTCTCATAACATGCCCAAAAAATTGTGACTGTCTACGTCTAATGTCTCTGATCAGTTTACGATCTTCATTTGTTTCTTGAAGGACTTGTTCATTGGTCTTTCTGGCTGTCCATGGTATTCTTTGCATTTTCCTCAGAAACCACATTTCTACAGCCATCAGATGTTTTTCAGCCTGGCTGCTCATTGTCCAAGCTTCACATCCATATAAAAGTACAGGTTCTATGTAGCATCTCAACACTCTTTTTCTCGTTTCAATTGACATCTTTTTATTGGTCAGTATGTTTTTCATCTTGCTAAAGGCTACTTTTGCCATGGCGATTCTTGTTCTAATCTCTTCAAGGCATCTCCCATCAGATGTTATTACTGTTCCGAGGTAATTGTACCTATTCACTTGTTGAAGAATATTCCCATTTACTTGTATATTACACTGTGGTATTTCGTTCTTCTTAGTGACGACCATAATCTGTGTCTTTTTACAATTTAATTCTAACCCTTGTTGTTCACTGTGTGTAACAACCGCATCTACTAAATTTTGCAGGTCCTGTTCATTGTCTGCAATCAAGACTGTATCATCTGCATATCTAATGTTATTGATGCATCGTCCCCCAATGTTGATTCCTTCCATATTTTCAATATTTCTGAAAATATTTTCACTGTACAGCTCAACTTAACTCAAATTTTTGTCTTTCTCCAATGGATTTTTAGATCTAGTTGTTGTGACCTCCGATCAAGTATGTTTAGATTATTTTCATCAAATTTCACGTGTGGGACAGGAGGTTAATGTCATCAGCGAAGTCCAGATTATCAAGCTTCCCTAACAGAGTTTGTCGAATTCCATTTATGGCAGCGCTTGTTGTTGTCCCCATAATCCAGCCTTACTACAGCTGACACCTTGCAGTCTTGACAGATGATAGTTATTGTGCTTTTTAAAAAGGCATAAGGAGATCAGCATAGCCGAATGGATAGGAACGCATGCTTTTAAACATCCGGTATTCTGATGCGAGGTAAAGGGATCAAACCCTACACCGGACAGTTGGGCTAAAATGTTGACCTGTCGTCCTTGACTTAGGGACGTAAATTACAAGTACTTCTGAAGTCGGAGTGGGTTGACCTGATGGCGAGGGATACTGTTAATAGGGAAAGCTAATCCACACGCAAAATTCAGTCTAAAACTACTATAAATAGTGTGTATGCACTACGGTTGAGCTCAAAGCGAGGGAGCGCATAAAAAGGGCATAATAACCTCTCCGGAGCACAAAATCTGGTCTGAATTGTAAAGAGTATGTGATGCCCATGACGCATGATCCCTCTCTAGGCTTGACTAGTTTACTCAAGAGGAAAGTAACACAAATACGTCTGGAACAAGACAAGCTGCATGAGTTGCCGCATCAGCAAGGCAATGATCTAACTACCCACCGGTCGGAGCTCCGATCCTAGATCAGTTGTCAACCAAGGCTTAGGACCTGGTCTGCGCTACAATAACATTTAGTCCTTAGGTTACATTTCCTCGCACCAGGATAATGGCTGTACTCTCCCAGTTGCGCCCTTCCGCCAGAACTCTTTGGCACAATGTGGGGTGTCGAGTTTAGTGAGCGCCGCCCAACATTCGGTGCTAACAGAAAGCAGGTAGCATTGTCTACTAATACACGGTGGCTCAGTCATATCTGACTAAGACCTGACTAACTAACCAGTCTATTGAATGAAATAATAAAGAAAGAATAATAGAAAGAATAATCTAATCTCATCTCATCATGTCCCTCTTGTACCTTGCGGTGTCGAGGTGAAGTATAAACAGCGGGAGAGTGCCCGCTTATGAGCTTTATGGATCGATATTCCCATGGACTGTTATTCCCTGCGTCCATCGTTTACGCGGTCGGCCTCTTCCTCTGCTTCCCTCTGGTCTCTACATCATTGCTTGTTGTGGCCTGTTAGTTGGTAACCTACTTCCGTGGAAAAACCATTTGACTTGCTGCCTTTTAATAAAATCTAGTGCAGCTATAACCCCCACTTTAGTCCTGATTTCTTCATTTCTGATCTTATCTCTTCTTGATACATTGAGTATTCTTCTCAGGAATCTCATAGAACTCCCTATGGTCATATGTTTGCCTTAAACCTGAGACTGGCCTAGCAAGCCTGCAGGGGATCTTCATACTTTTTTTTTTTTTATATTCGCATATCCTTTTACAGGACATCGCTGTCAACAGCAGCATCTTTCAGCTGTCTGTTGATTTCTTGGCAAGATTACGCTCAGTAGTTTGCCATTGCTTTCTGAACGGCCGGCTTAGTTATCCCGCAAGTCACTAGCGGGGGACGAACCGCTCCCAGTTCTCGCCCGCTGTGAGACTCTGCGTGATAAACGGGATTACGGAGAAAGTGGTGTAACCCCTCGGCCAGAGAGACCGGCATCTTCATACTACTCGTAGAAAAACTAAGAAGTATAAACGGACCGACCCGAATGGATATAGAAAGAATAATACAGCTGACAAAAGGCATTTGTGTTTCATTACTGTTCTTATATTAAATGTATCTTTTAGGTCCCCCCCCCCCACCTCTTCCCCTCCCCCCTCCCCCAAGAAGAACTTTGGGTATGTTGCCCTTAAATCAGACACTTTCAATGGGATCCCATAATGACTTAAAAAATTCCCCCAAAATATTCCTTATTAATGTTAATCAAGGCCTTTTCAATGCTATCCATCCATCCATAATGTGCCATGCCGATAAGCGTGGACGGTCATATTTTTTCATCTCACCAGAGTCGTGGATCAGCTCTGTGTTTCTGTCTCGACCATGCCACGTGACCAAGCCATCCAGGTATTTACTTCTCGGATACCTATGGTGTGGTGAAAGAAGGGGGTCCTTTACGAAACGCATGTTGTTATACAAGTAAACATTCAGACTATTTACTGTCAGGAAGTGGTTATATCCAATTTTGCTTTAAATTTTCATTCATTCATTCATTCATTCATTCATTCATTCATTCAGTAGCATGTCCTTTGCAGAACCTCGCTCCTATAACAACCTTCCGGAAAACCTCTCGATCATAAACAAGATGTCCCGCATCCGATACACCCATCTGGAGATCATCCGCCACATCCTGCACCCATCTACTCTTTGGCCTTCCTCTCCCTCTCTTCTATTATTGTTCTCTCCAAACTTTCGTGACGTTTCAAGTGACCAAAATATTTCAATTTTCTTTGTTTTATCGTTTTTAATAGCCAACCTACTTCAATATTCAGCTCTTGAAGTATGGATGCATTTGTTCTTTTCTTTACCCAAGATATTCTTAGAACTCGTCTATAACATTTATATTCAAAGGCATGTATGCGCTGCTCAGCTTGTTTAGTAAGTGTCCAGGTCTCACAGGCGTATGTTGCAATGGGAAAGATGCATGCTCTTAAAAATCTAATTTCTGTAGTTCTGTCTGTCCCATTTCATAATTTATTCAGTTGTTTTAGTCTTTGAAGTGCAATTGATAGTCGTCGTTTAATTTCTTTCATTGTGTCACCGTTGTTGGTAATCAATGACCCAAGATATTCAAAATTGTCCACCACCTCCAATATTTCCTCATTAACATAATAATTAAATGTTCATGTTTACTATAATTGTGATAGTGAGCTTAACTGCTACTTCCAATGTTACTTTAATTTTTCGTGTTTACTTCAGATTTGAATGTTACATCAATTGTTCATGTTTACTTTTATTGTAATAGTGATCTTAACTGCCTGTGTCGAATGTTACATCAATTGGTCATGTTTACTTTCTTTGTGATAAGGCGCTGAACTCTTAAAGGAAGTAAAGGATAAGTATGGGACTGTTAGCTCTTACTTTATTTCGTTTTATCCTGGTTATAATTTTTAAGGCTCTGTAGTCATGTATAACCCATCCCATTATTATAATCTTGAAATACAAGAATCTTCTTCTTCTTCGTTCATCCGGAGTTTTGTTTTTTTCTTCGGGCGTGATTGTGTTGTGCCTGTTTACAGCAGAGCTGCGTTCTTGCGCCATTAGGCCGACACATCCGACTTCTGCGGGCATTTGTTGACCGGGTTAACCTTCCCGGGGGTTTCTTAGGACGTTAGACTCTCACTGTTGTGGTGTTATCTCCCATCCTAGCTGGCCCATATAGAACAGCCAAAGACATCCTGGTCAACCCTCAAGGGAAGGCAGGGGCAGACCATGGGCATTCCCCGCCATCCAAGGAGGCTTCCATAATTGCAAAGCCATCTCACAGCGCTCTGGTACTGGGCTCACCCAAGGAATCGTCACGTCCTGCACATGGCTGCTTAGCTTCACTTCCGTATATTAAGCCTTCCGTTCACCATAGGCTGTTCTTCCGGAAGCCAGAAGAATGCAGCTTGCAGATGACATCCACACAGTGAGCTTTCGATTCGGATTTTCCATGTAATGGATGTACTATACGAGCAATATTCGATTTTGTGCCACTAGGACACTTTTTCCACCTTTTACGAAGCCCACACAGTGAGCTTTCGATTCGGAATTTCCACGTAATGGATTTGCTATCCAAGAAATATTCCATTTCATGCCTCTGGGAGGCTTGTGTAACCGACATGCCTGTGGTATGAAGTGTGGCAGTCTAAATACTTCTTCATGCACATTTAAATGTCAACCTGAATGTAGTTAAAGTAAGCTGTACTCAACTTGAGCTTGTTGATATCTCCATAGAGCTTGTCCTCAAATGAAGCAGGTGTGGGCCAAAATATCTTTCTCTGTTCTGCATATATTGGGCACTATTGCAGCAAATGTTTAGCTGTCATTTTACCAGTTCCACAATTACATTCATCTGTATCTCCTATCTTTAGTTTATTGAACAAGTGGTATTTCAGCCTGGTATGTCCTGTGCGGAGTCTGAAGATTGCTACTTGTTCTCTTCGGTCGAGTTTGTAATATGCATCATCCTTCTGGTGGCCTGGATGCTCTGACTCCCATTTGACTCTATAGGTGCTTTTTATAAACCTCTTTGCCACATTATAGGTTATGTCTATGTCAGGCTGTGGTAGTCGTCCGCCCTCTGTTGCTAGCCTGTCAGCCTCTTCATTTCCAGGTATACTGCAATGTGATGGGATCCACTGTATTACAACTTTTTTGGATTTCTGGCACAGACCATGGAGTGCCGCTCTTAGGTCAGCTAGTTCTGTGCTGTTTTTGCTCTTCAGTATTGAGACAGCTGACTTTGCATCTGTGAAGATAGGTATTTGCTTCTCTTTATTTTCCTCCATCAAGAGCATTTCTGCTGCAGTTTTCAAAGCCTCTACCTCCGCTTTGAAGTTACTTGAGAATTTCCCAGTTGCCACTGACTGCAACACGTAGGAATAATTGACTCTCGAACTGTAGCAAGGTATTCTTCATATGTACTAGTCAACATGGTATGTGGCTATTCTTTGAGTGTACTGATCAACATTTGATTGTTACTGGCTATTCTTTGAGTATACTGATCACCATTTGATTGTTACTGGCTATTCTTTGAGTGTACTGATCAACATTTGATTGTTACTGGCTATTCTTTGAGTGTACTGATCACCATTTGATTGTTACTGGCTATTCTTTGAGTGTACTGATCAACATTTGATTGTTACTGGCTATTCTTTGAGTGTACTGATCACCATTTGATTGTTACTGGCTATTCTTTGAGTATACTGATCAACATTTGATTGTTACTGGCTATTCTTTGAGTGTACTGATCACCATTTGATTGTTACTGGCTATTCTTTGAGTGTACTGATCAACATTTGATTGTTACTGGCTATTTTTTAGTGTACTGATCAATATTTAATTATTACTTGTTATTCTTTGAGTGTACTGATCAGCATTTGATTGTTACTGGCTATTCTTTGAGTGTGCTGGTTAACATTTGATTGTTACTGGCTATTCTTTGAGTGTACAAGTCAACATATCATTGTTACTGACTATTCTTTATATGTACCAGTCAATACGTCAAGTGTGTTTGTACTTCTTATGTTTAGTCAGAACATGCTGAAAAATCCTGATAACGTATGTTTCTTTTACATTTGGCCTTCGTGGAAGTAATAAGCATATGGTATTCTTATTACGGTTGCTTTCAACATAACACCCAGCATAACGCCCTTCTGGGACTGAGTGAGTCGGTGTCTAAACTGGACGTGATGGGCAACATTTAGACTCACAATGCACCAAAGCCTATCAGTCTCATATCTTCTTCACCAAGGCGTCCTGGATTCTTTCCAGTGAATCGGCTGATGTGTGCAGCTCAATGCCTAGCCCAGTGAACCAGCTAATGTGTACAGCTCAATCCCTAGCCCAGTGAACCAGCTGATGTGTACAACTCAATCCCAAGTCTAGTGAACCAGCTAATGTGTACAGCTCAATCCCTATTCTAGTGGACCAGCTAATGTGTACAGCTCAATGCCTAGCCCAGTGAACCAGCTGATGTGTACAGCTCAGTCCATAGCGGCAATCTGGACGGGACAGCAGACAATGTTGAGGTGAAATTATTCCACCCTCCACCCCTTTCCCAGCCACATGGGTCAAGGATGGGTCCACTCTCCCGTTGAAGAGATGCTGGGGTCATCAACCTTGGCCCAAAAGGTGAAACGAAACAACCATGTAACGTTTCTTCTCTCCCCCCCCCCTCCCCCCATGTCTTCCATATATTATTCATCTCGGCAATTCTCTGCACAAGTCACGATCTCCGTAGGTGCACATGTAACCCCAGGGGTCTCCGTAAAAACAAATTACACCGTTGTTCTGAACCAGTCTGTCCTAAAACGAATCCACGACCTTCAAAGCGCGAGACTTGACCATTCGCCTTCAAAAATAAAAAAACCTGCAGATACTTCTAAATTTGCTGAGCAAGAAGGGGCATCAAGGATATCCTCAGATAAGCAAAAACACTCCAACGCCTATTTTAGAACTGTTCCTCTGTGTTAAAGTTCATCCTTATGTTGGTTATATGTTATATAAACTGACAGCTCCCGCTTGAGAGATAACGAACTGTCCTCTGTCATATATGAGAGCTCTGGCAGGACTCGTTATATGACCTCCTGGCAGGGTTTTAAGTGTGGTCTGGTTTCTGTTCATGTGATCACACTACATTATCACTGACCAGTCTGTGTTTGTGTTCCAGTTATGTGACATGAGATTATTAGATAATGCAGCTTTAGAGAACCAAGCAGCTGTTCTTTTGTTGTTTAGAGGCGACAGGGTTCGATGTACGCACTAGTACCTGAAACACCTTGACCTCATTATGTCCTTCGACTTCTTATCAAATGTAACAGGTCTGGGCTTGAAGTGGACTCGGTGACCGAGTCATTTATTGCCACATTGGCGAAACTGATAGTACGAGTGTAGGACATGAGTTTGCACATTTTGGAGTTAACTGTACGTTGTGTTCAACTTTTGACCTGATGGCATAAATTGGTGACACAACGGGCTTAGTAGAGTTGAGTTGAGTCACGAACCGACATCACCGCACTCGGGATATCATATGTGCTCCGCCCTCACCTTCAACAGCTAGCGAAGAGCCTCAATACAAAATGGTACCAGTAGCAGTCTGATTATGTGCCAATCTTGCCATGCCTCGGAATCATGAGTGTGGGCCGAAAACTGTGATCACTCTCTGCAGCATCATTTTCTCTAGGTGGTGATGATCTGTCTGCTCTTCTGCGCTGTACACATGATCCCAAAGACCTCGATCACGTCTGCCTTATCATAGACAAGTAGCTCACCAAGAGTTGCAGACCCAGCCAATCTTCTGTCTGCCTGCTCGTTTCTCACCACACCAGCATGTCTGGGGGAGGGCCGGGAGGGGGGGGGGGGGTCTAACAGATGCTCTCTATTTTTGATAGTTGAATGGAAGCATGCCACTCTGCCCGAAGTATGACTATCTTCACCTTTCTCATCACATTTTGCGAATCTGTTACAATCACGACATGAGTGTACTGGCGGTCCTACAATCAGTGAAACACCGTTGTCACTTTCTCCATCTCCATTCTCAGACTAGATTTGTGGTATCATACGCCAGATTCTACTGCATCAAACACCGTCCACCAACCTTCGCCCCAAAGCCCAGGCGAATTGTCATGGATCAGTTGTTGCACCTCCCATTCAGTGTCAATCCCTGCATTCCCCATCCAATGTTATTATGGCCCTGCGCAGGTCTGACTTTTCCTCTGCCATTCTCACCCACTCCTCTCCCAGTGTTCTCAAGCATGCACACTTCTCTGATTGTGTCCTTTGCCTGAGCGATCCATGATTTTCCTCTGATCAGCCTGTGGCCCTTAACTGTGTCCAGGGCTTCATGCGGAGGGTCTTCCGTGTCTGCAGCCACTCGGAGATATGATTTATCCTGCAGCACCTTCAGTCTGTCTGCAATCGTGGGCAAGGCTAGGATGTATCACATACACATACTCCTTCTGTTCCTATCCATCTCCATCCTTCTCTTTGTCTCCCACTCTTTAATGTGTCTAAACATACTGAAGTTGCCAAATGTGTTTACTTGGGGAAGACTGATGACATGTCACCGAAACCTTATAACCATCCCTAATGTGAATTTTCACAATTATGGTTACATAAGCCCAGATTCTGTACTATATAAGATCACAATCAAAGGCGATAAACGTGCCAACTGCACAAGTGAGATGGAGGTTTGATTATACTGCTCTGGATCGCAACCATACAGCCAGTGCCCTCACGCCAAGATCGACACTGACTTCAGGAAGCACAAAGTAAACAGAAAGCCCGCCAATTGCCACGGCAGTCTCGGGGATAGATACCTCGTCTGTCCCTGCCATCAAGACAGCAAAGAAGCGATGAAGCTAGCGTAAAAAGCAAATCTGCCATATAAAGAGGCCAGGAGGCAGTACTAGGTGACTATCCTTCTAACAAAAACAGACCAAACACAACTAGAGGGCCAGCTGAAGGAAATGAAGACAAAAATTGATGACATGGAGAAAAGAAGCGACAATTCACAAGAAACGCAAATAACAGCCGTTCAGTGTATCCTGGACGAACTGAAGCTTGTTCAGCAGAAGATCGAGCGGGGTGTGGCTCGGATAGCTGCAATCAAGGCGGAGTCATGGGAGACACTGAAACAAGTTCAGAGAGATAGAGCACAGATGGAAAATCTCAATAAAAAGACCAAGAATGAAACACTCCAAAAAGACGACACCGAGGGCAAGTCCCAGACAGATCAGAAAGCAATAGAAGAGAAGAAAGAAAGTGAAAACACAACGCTCAAGAAGGTACGGTGGCCAAGTGAAGATACTAAACTCCACGAAGATTAAGTGTCCAAGACACCAGATGTGACAGAAGTGATGAACCAGGAAGAATCAAGGATTAAGCAAGCTACAGGACACAGAGCTGGAGTCACCGACTTCCCTACTACCGATGAATCACTCCCGGAAGAAGAAAAACCGAACACCTTTGGGGGAGTGGGGGGTATTCGGGGGGAGGGGGAAGGGGGTGTTCGGGGGAGGGGGGGGGGCTAACAACACAGCGCCCTACAAGTGCGCGCACCTGACCAGACATGAATAAAACAACAAACATGAAATCGAAACAAATCAGAAATGCCTAACTCAGGAAAACTCAGGAAGCTAAAAACACAACTCTATTTTCACAATAAGAAAAGAAACAGCAAATATAACTAATCAACAAACGACAGTTGAACGGGCCTGAACATTTGGTTTATAAATATCGGATCGGATCAGGCGATAACAGTAACATCAAAACGAATAGTGGTACTTCTTCTACTTCTTCTGCGTTCATCTGGATTTTCGGACGTGATTGTGTTGTGCCTGTTTACAGCAGAGCTGCGTTCTTGCGCCGTTAGGCCGACACATCCGACTTCTGCGGGCATTTGTTGACTGGGTTAACCTTCCCGGGGGAATAGTGGTACAATATCTGTTGTGCTCCATTTGGGAATGTGACTGATGTACAAAAGACGAACGAGAAGTGTACAAAAGAGGAACGATAAGCGAACAACAACAACAACAACAACAACAACAACAACAACAACAACAACAACAACATAGAGCCAGTGTGTGACCCACTAAAGAAGGCAAGATGTGATGTGGCAAATGGTAAGAGCAATTTGTAAACATCTGACTGAAGGCATGTTATGATGATGTCAGGGCAACGTTCTAGGCTGACGCCCCATCTGTACCCACAGTATCTGTGAACGAACAGAGTCTATGTCGGTCAACACACCAGGAGAGGTAGACGTCGGAGAGAGGAATAGCCACAGGGAGACATAAGCTGGCAGGCAGACAGGAAGATAACAGGCTGCTCGGCCGCCGGCCGCCCTAGACAGACATACAGATAGACAGACACAGACACAGGCAGAAGGATGGGTAGGTAGGCATATAGATAAGTAGGTGCGCAGGCAGCTGGACAGACAGACAGACAGACAGACAGACAGACAGACAGACAGACAGACAGACAGACAGACAGATAGACAGACAGATAGATAGATAGATAGATAGATAGATAGATAGATATATAGATAGATAGATAGATAGAATGTGTGTTGTGTGCTATAGACGGGCAATGGACGGACGTGTACTTTGTGCTTCTGTGTCAGCTGCATCAAGTGTGTCCTCTGTTGTGTGTGTGTTTGTGTATGTGTTTGTGTATGTGTTTTGGATCGTTGGCTCGATTTGAACTCCAGCGTAGTCCATACACGTGCTACTGTTAATAGAAGTTGTCATTACTGGGGAGTTCACCAGGCTGATATTTGCGTGTGGATGAGATTTCCTTATTACCAGTATCCCCCGCCAAATGGCGAACCGACTCCTACATCTGAGGTACATGTAATTTACATCCCCAAATCAAGGACAAGAATGGTGACATCCTGTTGTCCAACATCAGTGTGATGTCATACAGGACCTGAGTTTTGCATGAGTATCCGTTGTCTAATGTCTGGCTTATTGGTGTGCAGACTGGTTGTGCCTCGCCGTGCAGGCAGATACTCTCCGACTTCGGAAGAACCAGCGATCCAACTATGTTAGCCAGGACCCCGAAGGGACCTTTTGCCCAGGACGCACAGCCGCTAAGACCTGTTAGTAGGTCTTGGCCAGTACACCTGGCCCTGGTGCCTTGGAAACACCTCTGCGTCCCATCAGCGCACGGGAAATTTAAGAGCTAGCGCTCCCTTAATTAACCTTTCGGTCGTACTGACCACTGTTTACACACACACACACACACAAACACACACACAAACACACACGCATATATATATATATATATATATATATATATATATATATATATATATATATATATATATATATATATATTCACTGTGAATATGCTCTGTGTTACTGTGCTGTATAGGAATGTGCTGTAAGAGCGCGTGACTTGTGGCTGTGTTGCCAGTCTGAAACAATCGGGTGCGTGTACATGCATGCCCCGGTCCTGCTGATATCAGCGCTAGCTGAGAGGTGCCTAAGTGGGTGATTCCTAGGATATAATTTCAGGTACCTGCGTTTTTTAAAATACGCGAAAGTAGGCCACCTTTATTCTCTTCGTAGCCAAAGAGCGCTCTCTTTCTTTCTCCTGAGGCGCGGGAGTAAGGGCGAAGCGAGAGAAGAATGTCATAGGAAGGTTACAGTTGAAACAAACTGTGAATGATGGGGAAAACCCGTTCAGCTATGGTGGGGAGAGGAGGTGGGGGTGGGGTTGCAACTGATTGGTTTGTTCAAAACCTTATTCAGATGCGATATAACCTTTCAATTAAAGCAGCTTTACGGCAGTTCCACTAATTTTATTCATATTTTAACGGTTTACAACTGCAACTAAGTGTGCTTTCTCCTCCTGTTAATCGCTATATGGTTTTATCTGCGTTTCAGACTTATTTACTTCCTCTAACTAGTTACTAGCTCACCGAGGGGTCTTCTCCGTGACTATATGTTATGATTTTAAAATGTATTTGTTTGGTGATGAAGGCTAGTCGCCGCAACGTCCTGTATTTTTGGTAATTCTGTTCTGTAAAGCTGCACTACTTTGTGTTATTTTTCGTAATTTTGTCCGTTAAAGCTGCACTACTTACAATTACAACATAGAAGCAATATAATTGTTACATGTCCGATGTAGGGCGTTGTTTTCAATACCAGGATGATTTTAGAGGCAAGGTTAAAGCTCAATAGTTTGCCATTGCTGTTTGAAATAGAAATTAATGTTTAAGCCCAACTTAACTGGTTCAGCGAAAGAGAAATTAATGTTTAAATTCAACCTAACTGGTTCAGTGAAAAAAAAAATGAATGTTTAAGCCAAACTTAACTGGTTCAACGAAACAGAAATTAATGTTTAAGTCCAACCTAACTAGTTCAGTGAAAGAGAGACTAATGTTTATGTCCAACTTAACTGGTTCAGTGTCAAACAAGAAAAAGTAAGTTTGGACTAAACATGGTACACAACCAAATGAACAAGTATTATAAAGTAACGTTCCGTTTCCTGAATTGGAGAACTTGGTGACAACTGGCAAGATTGAGGCGAAGAGAACAAGAGGAAGGCAGAGAAATAAATACCTGGATGGCTTGGCCACGTGGTATGGTCGAGACAAGAACACGGAGCTGATGCTTGACTCTGGTGATCGTGTGGGCTGGCGAAACATGACCACCTACGCTTATCGACATGGCACATGATGATGATGATGAGTCATGTCGTGCATAATTATTAGACCCAGTCCGCTACTGATGACTGGTAATATTAATTCCAAGCTCATTTCTTCATTAATAGTAATTCCAAGCTCATTTCTTCAGATCGACGTGTACCTGGTTAGAGTAATTCCAAGCTCATTTCTTCATTAATAGTAATTCCAAGCTCATTTCTTCAGTAATAGTAATTCCAAGCTCATTTCTTCAGTAATAGTAATTCCAAGCTCATTTCTTCATTAATAGTAATTCCAGACTCATTTCTTCAGTAATAGTAATTCCAAGCTCATTTATTCATTAATAGTAATGCCAGGCTCATTTCTTCAGTAATAGTAATTCCAAGCTCATTTCTTCAGTAATAGTAATTCCAAGCTCATTTCTTCAGTAATAGTAATTCCAAGCTCATTTCTTTAGATTGATTTGTACCTGGTAATAGTAATTCCAAACTCATGGCTTCAGATCAACTTGTACCTGGTAATAGTAATCCCATAATACCAGACGTGACTTCCAGAAATATGGAAGGAATACGAACTACACGATCATCATCATCATCATCATCATCATCATCATTATCATCATCATCATCATCATCATGTGTGTCGTGTCCTCCTTTACAGTGTCGTCCCTGGAGTGAAGAGAGCCGACACCCACATTATAATATTTTTTTCCTCTCAATATTCTGGAGAATCCACCAGCTTCCGTCCAACACACTCCATCAGCCTATGGACACCTTTTCCTATCACTCTCTCACTGTCGTACTATGCCCCCTTCTCATACTTCCCCAACGCAACATACTCAACTCAACAACTCTTGCTTCTAGAAATTAATAAAGAGTAATTTATTAAAATAAAAGTGTAACGTATATGAGACGTGTATGTGAAGAAAATGTGTGACGTGTTCTATAAAGTGTGTAGACTCTGACTCTCAGACAGCAACCCAGTCAGCTGATCCCAGCAAAGATAGACCACAGCACGTTACGTCAGAACATGTACTTCTCACCCGTTGCCGAAACCATCTTGCCGGATACTGCTTTGCCTCTGTAGACCTCTGGTAATCCAATTTCATGAACATCCGAAATAGACACCGGTGGTATTAACAGTTAATCATGGACCGGTTGCACTCTACACAATGTCCGTTCCTAACGTTCCTTAACAAACTGCACAAGTCTTTTGTAGTGTGTACGCAGTTAGTTAGTTAGTTAGTTAGTCGACAGATCATCCTCGTTGCACATCGAACCATTCAGTCCATAAGTGCTAATTTCTAATGTTAATTGTTGCTGTACTAACACTAGGTACTCTTAGCCGGTTCTCGGTTCGTTACTACTGTCTAATGCTGTGTGGTGCATCAGTATGCATCACTCTCTTTGATGAATCAATTTCCTTCTAGCGTAAGTTACGTTCTGTATGCAACTCTAGTGACTCTTGAACTGGTGTTCTTCCTAATGGGTTTTTTAATTCTTTCCCAAACTTGTATAGTTTCCTTGGATCTGGTAGGGAACCTAGGATAGAAACAACACATCTGGTGATAGTACTAGTCACTGATCCTTTCGGCTGAGTGTAAGCCTATCACCTTGCTTAATGATCTTTAGCTAACTAGAATTAGTCATAGAGCAGATTAGCTACCCACCTAGAGTCGAATCAGGCTATGACAAAGGAAAAATCACCAAACAGAATGCGGAACCCCGCCCACCAGGGACACCTACTGGAAGATCCCAATTATCCCTCATTACTCAATTAGTAAAGCTATCAACACTTCACTAATCTATTCTAGCTAACAGAGCCAAGTATCACTTCACTACTCTAGCTAGTTTCCTCTAACAGTGCTAATCATCACACTATAGTTTAACAAAGCCACAGTCTATATTAAGTAGAACTAATAGACTATATTGACTACCTTATGTAAAAACCGCCTCATTCCCGGGATGGCTACTACACTTTGCCATAACGGCACATGCTAGTTAATGTTAAATTAATCTAACACTGTAGAGCTCTCCCACAAACACGTCCATCATAATCCACGGTTCTTGGTCAACTCCCCCCTAGTTGATCCCAACTCGGGTTTATATGGCAAACTACCAAAGTTGGCCACGTGACGTTCTCCTTTATGCCCCCACACAGGTGGCACAGTGGCAGATCATCTCCTGTCAGGGATCCATCCTCCCTGGCTCCATTAATGTTAGATTTGTCATCACTGGTTGTGACATCCAAAACAATCTAGAGAGTTACTGTACAGTTCCAACAAAGAGTTTTTCCCAACACGCTGTCAATCTTCTCGATGTTCCGGAAACAAGACTTGACAGATGTACTGTTTCCTGTCTCTCGCTGCCAATTCCGGTTTGTCTCTGACTGTTGACAAACTGTCAAGCTTCTGTTCAGTGGTGACAATCCCAGCAGCCATTTCGCCTGATGTCCGGAACTATAACTGACAGACAGGGCTGTTCCATGTACTGAGCCGGGCAAGGCTATGTGATTCTAAATGTTTATAAACTGCCAACGCATTGTATCCCTTCCTTCTCACTCACCACCAAATGTGTTTATGGGCTGACACGATGTAACCTGTGCAGCTGTGTTTACTCTGTTAGTACAAATAGATGTCGCTGGTCGATCGTCCGCTTAATCCGAAAATCCTCTGTAATAATCAACCGGATAAACACACGGTTTCATTTTGTGACATAGGCCCCCTCCTAAGAGAGTAGTCCATCTCACTCTTCTCCACCGTGAGTTTAATCCAGATGATTCATTCTTCTTCTTCAGGAGCTGGGTGTCTTGATAAGAAATCCGCTCCAACATTTTCCTTCCCAGGAATGTACTCCACTGTGAAATTATACGGTTGAAGTAACAACGACCACCGCATCAAACGTGCGTTGAGCTTCTGAGAAGTAGCCAGGAACATCAGGGGCTGATGATCCGACTGAACCCGAAACTTAACTCCATACAAATATGGCTGAAATTTTTGCACTGCCCATACAAGGGACAAGCACTCTCTCTCGACGGTTGAATAATTCCTCTCCGCCTGTAGAAGTTTCTTACTTGCGTATGCCACAGGTTTCAAAACCGAAGCATCGTCTTTTCCTTCCTGTAACAAAGCGGCTCCAATTCCAATCGCACTTGCATCCGTTCTCAACACAAATTGTTTGGAAAGGTCAGGGAGCTGTAATACTGGTTTGCTGACCAAGGCCTCCTTTAACTGACTATAGGCATTCTCACATTCTGGTGTCCAAATGATTTGATCCGGTAATCCCTTTTTCAAGGTTTCCGTCAACGGAGCTCCCAGTTCCGTGAAATGTGGGATAAATTTGTGGTAGAACCCACACAACGAGAGAAAAGATCGCACATCCTTCTTCGTTTTTGGCCTTGGTGCATTTCTGATTTTCTCCAGGTTCTTCTCTTCTGGAACAATGTGTCCAGGAGTGATGGTGTGACCTAGAAATTCCAGAGTCTGGTAACCAATTATGCACTTGGTTGGACGAGCGATAAGCCCTGCTTCCTTGAGTCTATTAAACACTCTCTCCAAGGATTGTAAGTGGTCATCCAAGCTGTCACTGGAAATCAGAATATCATCCATGAATGAGATGATGGACGGATCCTGTAACGGATCTAGTAAAGTCCTCATCATGCGTGTAAACACGCTAGGTGCATTGCTGAGTCCAAAGGGCATGACCTTGAATTCGTAGTGTCCACTGGGTGTACTGAAAGCTAACAGTGGTCGAATCTCCGGTTTGACTGGTATCTGATAGTACCCCCGACTCAGATCCACCTTCGAAAAGTACCGAGCCTTATGGAGCCTAGCGAATAACTGAGTTGGATTCGGCAAAGGTTCCACCTGAAACTGTGTATGACTGTTCAGAAGTCGGTAGTCTATACACAACCGGTGTTCTCCACTTGGTTTGCGTAACAAAACTACCCCCGCATTGTATGGGGATGTGGATGGTGCAATCACATCATCCTCCAGCAATTTGTGTATTTCCTCCTCCAGGGCCTTTTCTTTAGAGAATGGCACTGGGTAAACCTTTTGGCGAACAGGCTCCTGTGTGGTCAAAGTCATCTCGAACTCAACCCACCTCGTTCGTCCTGGTTTATCAGTCAGTATCTCCTTATGAGACTTGAGAACCTGGGTTATCCTTTCCCTCTCCTGGGAGGTCAGATCAGGGTTCACTTGCACATCCCTATAGGTTTCCTGGTGTACCAAGGGATATTCCCTGCCCTCGCTGGTTCCCACTTCTGTCTCCACTGCAACTGCCATGGCCATGAGGTGAGCTGCCTTGTCTCCGGGTCTCTCTTCGTATTTCCGCAAGAGATTGATATGGAAAATCTTCGACTTTCCCCGGATCCGGATCTGATAGTTGGTTCTGGATATCACCCTTTCCACGGGAAATGGTCCTTGCCAACCTATCTCCAGTTTGTTGTTTCCCGTAGGGAGTAGCAACAAGACTTTATCTCCTACCTCTAGAGATCTTTCTTTAGACCTACGGTTTTAGTAAGCCGCATGTCTTTTCCTGGCCTTTTTCAAGTTTTGATTTGCCAGAGTCCATCCCTTATGGAGTTTTTCTTTCAGTTCCTCCACGTATTGATAGGATGAGATCACTTCTTCTGACGTCCCCTCTTCAGTCCAACTCCTCAACATGGCTTCCAACGGTCCTTTGATTGGACGACCAAACAGCAACGTAGCGGGTGGTAGTCCTGTTGAGCCATGAGGAACCTCCCGATAGGCAAAGAGTGCTGCTGGGATATATTCATCCCACCTATCAGGTTTTTCCTGCGCTAATTTCCTGAGCATTGTCATCAACGTGCCGTTGAAACGCTCTACTTGTCCATTGGCTTGAGGGTGGTAAGGGCTGGTATGTATGTGGTTAGAGTGAAACACCCTAAATACCTCCTCCATGAGTTTTCCACAAAACTGAGATCCATTGTCCGTCAGAATTTGATCCGGAAAGCCTAATCTGGTAAAGGCCTCCATCAGTGCGTCCGCCACTCTTTTCGAGTCAATCGTGGTCAACGGTATGGCTTCACCCCACATTGTACAGCAATCCACCATTGTGAGTATATACATGTTCCTCTTCCTAGTCCTGGGAAGTGGACCCACGATATCGATGGCTACCCTCTCGAAAGGAGAGTTCATGATGGGCATCTCACCCAACATCACCGGTGCTGTCCAGTGTTTCGGTGCCACCCTCTGGCACTCAGGGCATGACTTCACATACCGACGCACATCATCTGTCATTCCCGGCCAATAGTAATGGCAGGAAATCCGCTGCATGGTGGCGGCAATACCCATATGTCCACTAAAGGAGATGGTATGCCCCATATGAAGAATCTGGGACCTGTGAGCTTTTGGGACGACCAACTGACCGTATAGGTTGTCTCCCCTTCCTGCTCTCCTGTAGAGTATCCTATTCTTCATGTAGTACTGCCCCCGTCCTGGTGGATCAGCACTTTTCTGCAGCTTTCTGTAGCAAGGACGTAAAGTATCATCCTCACTCTGGGCAGTTCGTAGCTCCCCCGGCATTGGGTTAGTCACAATTGCGTCTGCCTCTTCCGTTTTCGTCTGAGAGCGAGTCTGCATTGCTCCCATATGGATTGGCTCCCTGGGCATTCCCAGAAAGACATACCGACAACCTAGGATGACTGGAAAAATGGGATCGGTCAATACAGCGGCCTTGATGGTGCCGGTGACGTACCTTGACCGAATCTCCACATTAGCAATGGGCAACTTCATGACTACAGCACTCTTCTGTGCAGGCTGTATGTCCAATGTTTCACCTGTGAATTGTTCTGGATGTACCAGATCCGCAGAAATCACGGCCTCCCCGTCCAGTCCTGTGTCGTATAAACACTCCACTTGACGACCGTTAACCTCTACCAATTCCACTACAGGTGGTTTTTCCTGGTCTGGAGTCTCTTCCTCGGCCTCGACCTGTTCGGTGGGCTCCACCTTAGGTTTTCCTGAGCACACGACGAATTGAGTGTCTCCTGACTTTCCCTTGCAGTCAATAGCATTGTGCGTGTTTGACTTGCATTGGTTGCACCATTTCCCTGTCCTAGATTTTCTATTGTCGGACTTGAGTGAGCTCTCCTGGTGGCGAGCTTCCTTGTTGACCTTGACATTTTCCGTGACAACCTCCTTGGAAGTCACTTGACATGCTGCAAAGTGAGGGTTCTTAGCCTTCGATTTGCAGTCCCTCGTATTGTGAGAGGGTGACTTACAAATTGAACACCACTTCTCCGACCACGGTCGTTTTGGTGTAGAGCTTGAAGTGCTCTTGCTTCCCTCCTTCTTCTTCTCTGAACTATCCTCTGATTTTTGCACATAAGGTTCCCACTTTTTTGTTCCTGAGTTTTTGGTTTTCTTCTTGTCATGTTTCTCTTGACTTTTGGAGTTGGTGGAAAGGTTTTCCCCTGCCTCCCCATGTACTTCGACGAACCGTTCTGCTAATTTAGTCACGAGGTCAATACGTTCCGCTCCTTGTTCTCCCAGGAACGTCCTGAGAGGTTTAGACATTTGCTTCTTCAGCTGGTCGACCACCATGAGCTCTTCCAGACTCTCATAGTCATGTGCGAACCCAGCCAAATCCATCCACTTATGGAGATAAGATTTAAGACGCAAACTGTAGGCGGCAAACAACTTTCCTGGTTCTCGTTTCGCTGCTCGAAATTTTTTCCGGTAGGTATGTGACGTAACCTCGAATCGTTTCAGCAGAGCCGTCTTTAACTCGTCATAATTGTTCTCATGTCCTGGTGGCAGGCGAGTATAAACCTCGTATCCGGTCCCGCGTAATCCCTGGGATAGCTTAAGATTCCATTTGTTACGCTCCAAACCCATAGCAACCGACATAGCCTCGAAGCGTTGAAGGTACTGGTCAATCTTCTCTTTGTCCTCCTCGTAGACCGCTAAAGGAAACTTCATAGCCTGGTACCCATTTCCACCTACTGGTGTTGATCCTGGGCTAGAGGAACCTCCAACTGCTCCCTCAGTTTCTCCATTAGATTGACTCTTGAGCTCGAGTTCCCGCATCCGGTACTCGTGCTCCCTTTTCTGTGCTTCCTGTTCAGTTTCTAATTTCCTAGCTGCTTGCTCAGCTTCAAATTTCTTAGCTGCTTGCTCAGCTTCCAATTCCATCCTTCTCAATTCCAACTCGGCCTTTCGATCTTCCCTTTCTGCTTGACGATACTCTCTCTCCACTTCCTGTATGTAATCCGTTAGAGCAGAACCCGCCAATCCCATGTCCTCCCCCTTTGCCTTTAATTCTACTGTGCTAAGTTTAGGGGTGGCCATTATACAGAGAGGTAAGCTAGCAGGTCTAGTACAATATAACTGCAAATTACTATACAGATCTATGAACAAGTACTATAAATCTAGATATTACTACACACAGCACATTCACTCAGTGACAAGAGTAGAATCAGGACCACAGACCTATGCAGACGTGTGAAGTGTGAACAGGTAAGATATTAATTAGTCCTAACCCCTATCCACATTCACTCTAGCTGGATTCTCCAAAATGATATCACCGTTTTATAACTAAGGATCCCGTGTCCCAAGACCCCGTTGTCAGAAGATCCCACTGTCAAAGGTTCCTGCTTGCAGGAGATCTCGCTGTCCAAGGATTCCGTTTATTAGAGATCCCGCAGTCCAAAGATCCCATTTACGAGAGATCCCGCTGTCCTAAGATCCCGTTATCGAGCCCCCAATAATGTCGTGTCCTCCTTTACAGTGTCGTCCCTGGAGTGAAGAGAGCCGACACCCACATTATAATATTTTTTTCCTCTCAATATTCTGGAGAATCCACCAGCTTCCGTCCAACACACTCCATCAGCCTATGGACACCTTTTCCTATCACTCTCTCACTGTCGTACTATGCCCCCTTCTCATACTTCCCCAACGCAACATACTCAACAACTCTTGCTTCTAGAAATTAATAAAGAGTAATTTATTAAAATAAAAGTGTAACGTATATGAGACGTGTATGTGAAGAAAATGTGTGACGTGTTCTATAAAGTGTGTAGACTCTGACTCTCAGACAGCAACCCAGTCAGCTGATCCCAGCAAAGATAGACCACAGCACGTTACGTCAGAACATGTACTTCTCACCCGTTGCCGAAACCATCTTGCCGGATACTGCTTTGCCTCTGTAGACCTCTGGTAATCCAATTTCATGAACATCCGAAATAGACACCGGTGGTATTAACAGTTAATCATGGACCGGTTGCACTCTACACAATGTCCGTTCCTAACGTTCCTTAACAAACTGCACAAGTCTTTTGTAGTGTGTACGCAGTTAGTTAGTTAGTTAGTTAGTCGACAGATCATCCTCGTTGCACATCGAACCATTCAGTCCATAAGTGCTAATTTCTAATGTTAATTGTTGCTGTACTAACACTAGGTACTCTTAGCCGGTTCTCGGTTCGTTACTACTGTCTAATGCTGTGTGGTGCATCAGTATGCATCACTCTCTTTGATGAATCAATTTCCTTCTAGCGTAAGTTACGTTCTGTATGCAACTCTAGTGACTCTTGAACTGGTGTTCTTCCTAATGGGTTTTTTAATTCTTTCCCAAACTTGTATAGTTTCCTTGGATCTGGTAGGGAACCTAGGATAGAAACAACACATCTGGTGATAGTACTAGTCACTGATCCTTTCGGCTGAGTGTAAGCCTATCACCTTGCTTAATGATCTTTAGCTAACTAGAATTAGTCATAGAGCAGATTAGCTACCCACCTAGAGTCGAATCAGGCTATGACAAAGGAAAAATCACCAAACAGAATGCGGAACCCCGCCCACCAGGGACACCTACTGGAAGATCCCAATTATCCCTCATTACTCAATTAGTAAAGCTATCAACACTTCACTAATCTATTCTAGCTAACAGAGCCAAGTATCACTTCACTACTCTAGCTAGTTTCCTCTAACAGTGCTAATCATCACACTATAGTTTAACAAAGCCACAGTCTATATTAAGTAGAACTAATAGACTATATTGACTACCTTATGTAAAAACCGCCTCATTCCCGGGATGGCTACTACACTTTGCCATAACGGCACATGCTAGTTAATGTTAAATTAATCTAACACTGTAGAGCTCTCCCACAAACACGTCCATCATAATCCACGGTTCTTGGTCAACTCCCCCCTAGTTGATCCCAACTCGGGTTTATATGGCAAACTACCAAAGTTGGCCACGTGACGTTCTCCTTTATACCCCCACACAGGTGGCACAGTGGCAGATCATCTCCTGTCAGGGATCCATCCTCCCTGGCTCCATTAATGTTAGATTTGTCATCACTGGTTGTGACATCCAAAACAATCTAGAGAGTTACTGTACAGTTCCAACAAAGAGTTTTTCCCAACACGCTGTCAATCTTCTCGATGTTCCGGAAACAAGACTTGACAGATGTACTGTTTCCTGTCTCTCGCTGCCAATTCCGGTTTGTCTCTGACTGTTGACAAACTGTCAAGCTTCTGTTCAGTGGTGACAATCCCAGCAGCCATTTCGCCTGATGTCCGGAACTATAACTGACAGACAGGGCTGTTCCATGTACTGAGCCGGGCAAGGCTATGTGATTCTAAATGTTTATAAACTGCCAACGCATTGTATCCCTTCCTTCTCACTCACCACCAAATGTGTTTATGGGCTGACACGATGTAACCTGTGCAGCTGTGTTTACTCTGTTAGTACAAATAGATGTCGCTGGTCGATCGTCCGCTTAATCCGAAAATCCTCTGTAATAATCAACCGGATAAACACACGGTTTCATTTTGTGACAATGTGCCATGCTGATCAGTGTGGGTGGTCATAATTCACCATATCACATTGTTATCAGTCTTGGACCAGGTCTGTGGTCTTGTTCCAATTATGACATATTGCCAAGCCTTCCAGATATTTATCTTTCTACTTCCCCTTGCTTTCTAGCCATCAATTTTGCCAGCTGTCCCAAGATTTTCCAATTTATTTCTCCTCCAAACGTCTCCTAAAAAAATGATGACTGTCTACGTCTAATTTCTCACAACAGTTTACGGCTTTTAACTGTTCCTTGAGGCTGTACGATTATAACAGTTTACAGCTGTCAACTGATTCTTGAAGCTGTATGATTATAAACAGTTTACGGCTGTTATCTGTTTTTGTAAGCTGTACGATTTAAACAATTTACGGCTTTCATCTGTTTCTAGAAGCTGTACGGTTAAGAAAATGTTAGATGTCCTTTGCAGAACGTTACGATCAACTCCAACCCCAAGTTGATTGTATAAAAAGTTTGCTATCAGTAGTTTGCCATTGCTTTCTAAACGAGAAGTGAACGTTGATGTCCAACTGACCGGTGCAGGGGATTAACCCTGTACCCCGCCGTCAGCGCACCGGATGTTAAAGCGCATTAAGACTCGCGGCACGTAGAGCTCTGAATCCGTACAATATTTAACGTAATCTGGTCTATAGTCTCTACTGCCACTAAGTGAAGGTTGGTCAATTTGAGATACTTTTTTCAACCTTCTTCTACAATCAACATTTGCTATGCGTCTATTCCGGCGTTTGTCGGAAGGAGGTGGTTTTAAGTCGTGCATGGCATGCTTACAGCTGCGTGTTCAATACTGGTTCACAATAATATCATTTTCGTGCTAAATGTGAGTCTGTGATCAATTCACATACACGGCTTTATTAAAGTTTCGTGTCTGTGATCAATCCACATACATGATTTCATTGAAGTTTTATGTCTGTGATCAACCCATATACACGGCTTTATTAAAGTTTCGTGTCTGTGATCAATTCACATACACTGCTTTATTAAAGTTTAGTGTCTGTGATCAATCCACATACATGATTTCATTGAAGTTTTCTGTCTGTGATCAACCCATATACACGGCTTTATTAGAGTTTCGCATGTCGTCAGACCAGTCCCCAACTTGCCCTGGCTGACACATATTTAAACAAATATGGCGGGTGAGCTCGGTACAAGCATTAACCGCGTTTGTCAGGCACAGGTCACGCCCATAGGCATACTTTAGGCTCCAGGAATTTGAAAATACCGCGGGATAGACATTGTCGTTTTGTAATACAGCGGTTCCAAAATTTATGTCTTTTGACTGCATTTTCAGAGCTAACATTTGTCCAGCCAACGCTGAATTTGAGTTGGGAGTGGATGGGGTTGGAGGGATGATAAAAATTGCCTTTAAAATAATTTATTAGTCTTTTCTTATCTTCTTCCCTTGTCAATTCTCGCCGTTTACTACCCGAGGGAAAGATTGGCCGTCTCCGTGATACCGGGCCTACAAAATGTGTTGGTCCTAACAACGAACATACCCACATCAGGCTCCAATAACGGGACTTGTGTGGTTCAGACACTGACCTGCCGGCCCGCTGGTTGTAGGTTCGATTCTGTATTATAACCCGGTAAAAATGCCCGCAGAAGTCGGATGTGCCTGCCTAAGGGTGCAAATAACATTGGCACGACGCAATTACGTCTGGGGAAAAAAACACACCCCGGATGACCGCAGAAGAAAAAGAAGGTTCTGTATTATTTTATAGTCCAATCGTTTTTTCTATTCCTTTATAGTTCTCTCTTTTCTTCTATTCTTTTATAGTACTCTCTTTTTTTCTATTCTTTTATAGTCCTCTCTCTCTTCTTCTATTCTTTTATAGTCCTCGCTTTTCTGCTATTCTTTTATAGTACTCTTTTTTCTTCTATTCTTTTATAGTCATCTCTTTTCTTCTATTCTTTTATAGTCATCTCTTTTCTTCTATTCTTTCATAGTACTCTTTTTCTTCTATTCTTTTATAGTCATCGCTTTTCTTCTATTGTTTTTTAATAGTCCTCTCTTTTATTATATTCTTTTTAATTTCTCTCTTTTCCTCTGTATCTATCTAATTCCCTCCTAAGTTTATAGAATGTACACGCGAGGTTCGGAGTAAATTTATTTTTCTCTGTCTGATTTCTCATTCTCCGTTACAATGAAAAAGTTGGTATTTTAAAAACTAAATGAAACATGGTCATGGAATACATGGGGGATTCTTCTTCTTCGTCTTCTTCTGCTTCTTCTTCTTCTTCTTCTTCTTCTTCTTCTTCTTCTTCTTCTTCTTCTTCTTCTTCGTTCATCCGGAGTGTTTTTTCGGACGTAGTTGCGTTTTGCCTGTTTACAGCGGAGCTGCGATACTTGCGCCTTTCGGCGACACATCCGACTTCTGAGGGCGTTTGTTGACCGCGTTAACCTTTGCGAGTGTTGTGGAGAATTTTCGACTCTCGCTGTTGTGGTGTCGCCTACATCCCAGCTGGTCAAGCTAGAACAGCCGAAGACATCCCGGTCAGCCCTCAAGGGAAGGCAGGGGCAGACCATGGGTATTCCCCGCCATCCAAGGAGGCTTCCATAATTGCAGAGCCGACACATAGCGATATGGTGGGTACTAGGCTCACCCAAGGAATCGTCACGTCCTGAACATGGCTGCTTAGCCTCACTTCCGTATATTGGGTATTTCATTCACTACAGGCCGATCCTCATGCAAATCAGGAGAGGTCAGTCTGCAGATGACATCCACTCAGCGAGCTTCCGATTCAGACTTTCTACGAAATGGGTTTGCTAGCCAAACAATATTCCCAGCAGAGAGAACAAACTGAAGTATCTGGGGATCACATTTGACAGGAGCCTATCTTTCAAGGACCATGTGGAGACGGTAGTGACAAGATCTCAAAAGGGACTCAGTGCACTTAAAACTATGGCTGCAATGGACACAGAGCAGAGAATGCTTTTCACACTATACCAGCACTTGATCATCTCAGTAATTGATTATGGAATAGGTCTGCTCACTGTCTCAGAGAGCCAGCTGGTGAAGTTAGAGCGCATACAAAACGAAGCTATGCGGGTCATTCTGGGATGCACTAGAGACACCCCAGTAGTGTGTATGCGTTACATCCTTGGTCTGCCGAGTGTTGCTGGTAGGCTCAAGGTGATGCAGGCGAAGGCATACCTCAGAGTAGCTGCAGACACAGACCACCCACTGCATGAGGCGCTGGACTCAGTTAAGGGTCAGCGACTGGTAAGAGGGAAATCATGGATGGCTCAGGCGGATGATACGATCAGACAGGTGTGCCCCTTGGAGAACATTAGGCGTGGAGAGGAGTGGGTCAGAGTGACAGCGGAGCAGTCAGAATTGTGCAGAGTTATAATCACATTAAGCCGGGAGTGCAGGGAGTGGCCAGCAGGGGCCACGGAAGTAGAAATCCAGCAACTAATTCAGGACAATGTTCACTCGGGTGATGTGATTATCTACACAGATGGTTCGGTGTCAAGAGGTGAGAAAAGTGGCTGGGGGTTCATAGCCAAAGCCAATGGTCGACGTTTGGGGCAGGAGAGCCTGGCATATGATACCACAACATCCAGCTTAAGAATGGAGGTGGAGGCGGTCACTGCGGCTCTCCGCTGGATGGAGAATACGACACACACACACACACACACACACACACACACACACATCGTGATTGTAACTGACTCAGAAAGCATGCTGACGAGGGTGAGGACGGGCAGGCTTCGTGCGGAGTGGCTTGCTTCGCTTCGGAGGTCACGGGTGACAAGCATCGCCTGGATCTTTTCTCCGGGGCATGCCGGTGTGCTGGGAAATGAACAGGCGGACAGATTGGCTGGCTCTGCAGAACTTGGTGGAGTATTGATACATGACAAGGCAGGCGTGGTTGCGGCCTTGTGGGAGCACGTGCACAACTCGGAGGAGCAAATGGATTACCATGATCTGGCAAGAATGACACAGCGAGGAGTGACGAGGGGATCTGGCCAAAGCTCAACGCTCAGAGGAAAGGCGAGACGGACATATAATCAGATTGCTACTGGTACTATTGCCGGTCTCTCTGGCTGTGGGGTTACAACACTTTCTCTCTGTAATCCCGTTTATCACGCAGAGTCTCGCAGCGGAGCGAGAACTGAGGTGGTTCGACCCCCGCTCGTGACTTGCGGATACTGAGCCGGCCGCTCAGAAAGCAATGGCAAACTACTGAGCGTAATCTTGCCAAGAGATCAACAGACAGCTGAAAGATGCTGCTGTTGACAGCTAAGTCCTGTAAAAGGATACGCAAAACATTAAACTGGTACTATTAGTTTGGAACTCTTCGCTGGCTGCTGAGGATGGGGACGGAGCGCTTATAGGAATGCCCTAAATGCTGTGATGTCGATTCCTAAATCAATCAATCAATCAACAATATTCCCATTGCATGGGAGATTGAAGTACCGGGTGTGGGAATTCCAGCAGACCAAGATCTCTCTTCACCTATATCTGGACAGTCACCAGTATGATGCTAACATACACCAGCGACTGCGCTCCGAATAAGTCTGCCGAGGACTACAAGCTACCCGACCTGTGAGACTGTGGGAGAGTAATAGTTATTCCCAGCTATGATGTTAGGCAATCGGCACTCACGTCTTGCACCCATCGCCTGGAGAACTCATTAGCATGCTCGTAATAAGTGTAATGAGCTTGCTTATTGGGATGTTACCAAGTTTTATCCATCCATCATGTACCATGCCGATTAGCGTGCGTAGTCATGTTTTGCCATCTCACTCTATCATCAGAGTCGTGGATCAGCTCCGTTTCCTGTCCTGACCATGCCACGTGGCCAAGCCATCCAGGTAGTTACTTCTCTGTCTTCCCCTTGTTCTCTTCCCCTAGATCTTGACAGTTGTCACCAAGTTCTCCAATTTATTTCTTCTCATAACATGTCAAAAGAATTTTGACTGTCTACGGCTAATTTCTCTAATCAATTTACGATTTTCATTTGTTTCTTGTAGTACTTGGTCATTGATTTTTCTGTCTGTCCATGGCATTATTTGCATTCTCTTCAGAAACCACATTTCCACATCCATCAGTTGTGTTTCAGCTTGACTACGCATTGTCCAAGCTTCACATCCATGCAAAAGTACTTTTTCTCATTTCAATTGACATCTTTTTATTGGTCAGTATGTTTTTCATCTTGCTAAAGGCTACTGTCGCCATTCTTGTTATAATCTTTTCAAGGCATCAGATGTTACTACTATTCCGAGATGATTGTACCTATTCACATGTAGAAGAATATTCCTATTTACTTGTATATTACATTGAAATGGCGTCATAGTGATACTAAGACGGACGATTTAACTAACGCCCCCTGACAGGCTGTTTGTAGTTTAACTAGAAATGCTTACTAGCATGTTCAGACAAACAACTCAACTAAATGAGGTGAAAGATAAGCCAAACGTTCCGTCCACAATGCTTACTAGCTTGTTCAGACAAACAACTCAACTAAATGAGGTGAAAGATAAGCCAAACGTTCCTTCCACAATGCTTACTAGCATGTTCAGACAAACAACTCAACTAAATGAGGTGAAAGATAAGCCAAACGTTCCTTCCACAATGCTTACTAGCATGTTCAGACAAACAACTCAACTAAATGAGGTGAAAGATAAGCCAAACGTTCCGTCCACAATGCTTACTAGCATGTTCAGACAAACAACTCAACTAAATGAGGTGAAAGATAAGCCAAACGTTCCGTCCACAATGCTTACTAGCATGTTCAGACAAACAACTCAACTAAATGAGGTGAAAGATAAGCCAAACGTTCCGTCCACAATGCTTACTAGCTTGTTCAGACAAACAACTCAACTAAATGAGGTGAAAGATAAGCCAAACGTTCCGTTCACAAACAGAGGTTCAGCGAAGAGCGTTGTTCCAGTTACCTCGTTTACGTATCGAACCGGTTTGTGTGGAGTCGGTACGTACAGCTTAACATGGCTTACCTCCGTACAGCTTACCCTGGTGTTTAGTCGGCGGCTGGTTAATAGTTAAGGTAAATCAATGCCGCCTTGTTTTCGTTTCTGCCAGGGCTTGCTGTAAGCCTTATTACAAAATTACGTTCTCTGTAATTATATGATTGGCTGTTTGTCTGTTTCCGCCTGTGTGTCCCACATTTCTCAAGAATGCAAGTTTTCACGTAATTTAGCCTGCTACTTTCTTAGATATTGATAGGCTTCATAGTTGTAAAGCAAAGAATTCATTGGATGTAGAGTTTACATATGGATGCTCCATGGCAAAGTGGTCAAGCCGTTTGACTCGAGCTCCGAAGGTTGTGGGTTCGATTCCGGGCCGCATCCTTCGGTTCACGAGTGAATTTTTCAGAGACTCCTGTGGGTCGTCGCTGGAGCTACGGAGTTCGTGCTTTGTGAGACGCTTCCTGCGTTGCGGAAAGAGGCCGAGCCATGTGGGATAAAACCCGGTGCAATGAAGTCGACCATGTCGACTTTTAAGCGATATATATAAAGAGAGTTAGAGAGAAGGAGGGAGAGACTCATTGGATACAGTTCTTATTCTTTTCCTCTTCTTCCCCATCCTTTAAAGCCCATCATCATCATCATCATCATTATCATCATCATCATCATCATCCAGTCCCTTGCTGGATGGCGTGGACGATCATGCTTCTCCACAAATTGCAATCTCCGACGGCAAGGATCAATCCATGTGTTGACTCCCTTCCATGCCATGGCACAAGACTGTCAAGAATCTTCTCACGCTGTCTTCCTCTATCTCTCTTTCCAAAAATGTTCCCGATTGTCACAACATGTTCCAGGTTTTGTCTTCTCATAATGTAGCCAAGAATGTATGACTGCTTCTTTCTGATGTTTGTGAAAAGTTGTTTTTGCGACTTAGCTTCCCTCTAAATGTTCAGATTGTCGCTTTGCCTGTCCAATTAATTTTCAGCATTCTTCTATAAAACCACATCTCCAAGGCTTCTAGGGATTGTTTCGCCTGTTGACTAATTGTCCATGATTCGCAGCCGTATGTTCAAATTGGTTCTATGTAACACGAAAGAATTCTTTTTCTAACTTTCACAGGACAATAACTTATTGCACAAGATGTTCTTCATTTGAAAGAATGCAGTATTTGCTAGTCCTGTTCTGCTCTTGCCGGTCTCTCTGGGTTACACGACTTTCTCCGTAATCCCTTTTATCCACGCAGGGTCTCGCAGCGCGCGAGAATTGGAAGCGGTTCTATCCGCGCTGGTAACTTGCGGGATACTGAGCCGGCCGCTCAGAAAGCAATGGCAAACTACTGAGCGTAATCTTGCCAAGAAATCAATAATCAGCTGAAAGATGCTGATGTTGACAGCGATGTCCTGTAAAGGATACGCAAAACATGTTTTTATTCTGTTCTTTATCTCTGTGATGCATCTTCCTTCTGATTTTATCCAGGCGCCTAGATATCTAGATTTCTGCACTCGTCCCAAAATAACGTCATTCACTTTAATTGGTTATTTTACCTATTAAATTTAGGTAAAATCGGTTCTTTGATATCACTTGTCATTCTATTATTCAAACTAAGACCAATTTATCCACTTTCTACAGCCATTGTATCTATCATTTCTTGCAGTTCCTTCTGACTTGTCGCTATCAAGACGATATCATCAGCATAGCGTAAGTTATTTATATTGTGCCCACCAACCAGGATCCCTGACATATTTGTAAGTCCACAACTAAGCATGTAGGTGTTTTCATGGTTGGTTTGACTTTGGTTTGGCATGAAAAAGCCAGTAGAGACCGACCCTCTTTACTCGTCCTTCACGATCATCACAGGCAGCTTACAGTGTTATCTTCCTTTGGCGCCCGGACGAAACACGGGCGATCTAATGATTCACAGACCTGATATCCTCCGAAGTCGGAGAGTGTCTGCCTGTACGGCAAGGAACCACCAGTCTGCACACCAATAAGCCAGACATGGGACAACGGATACTCACGCAAACCTCAGGTCCTGTATGACATCACACTGATGTTGGACAACAGGATGCCTTCATCCGACATACAGGACTTCGCGTTGGAGCTCAAGCCAACGAACACAAGCAAGCAAGCAAGCAAGCACAGACCTGCTACTGTTCACCCATTTGTACATGAGTTATTTGAAAATTGCAATTCTGAGAAAACGAAACCATGTGGACATTATATTGACTTCAAAATGGTTATTGTAAAACTGTATTTCTGAGAAAACGAAACAACACACCCAGTTAAAATTTTGAAGTGATATTACAGATGGAATCAATTGCCATCTTTGTATCGCAGGTGGGCTGCTTTGGGACATTTTCTGTCCCTGGCCATGTTGCTACAGTTTTTCACAGAATCAGCAACTTTCGGGTCTGCTGAATCACATTCATGCAGTAATTACTGCTGTAACATCGCCTACCAGGGTTAATACTGATATATGCTAGTGATTAATAATAAACTGCATTTATTTTAATTAGAATACTTACATTGTAATACCTATCTTGTCCTGTTACGTCTTTCTGTCGACTAGTGTGTATCTCGCTGGAGTAGGGAATCTCAGTTGTTCTCTCCTTCACTGAGCGCTTTCCAAACGCTGTATGCGTGATGTCAAGTTATCAGTTAGGTTGCTAACCATTGTCAGTTTTTTTTTTTTTTGTTTTTTTTTTTTTTTTGGGGGGGGGGGGGGGCAGGGAAAAGAAAAGATGGGCTGCGTGTGATGTAGAATCCTAGAAAATTCTTTCTCTCGAAGATTGACCAGTTCCATTTAGGATTTTCATTCTATTAACAAGGTAAGCATATAATCTATCATCCTAGGTGGTTATCCAGATCTAAACTCTTTTTTCCTGTGAAGGAATGAATAAATGCTTGCTTGCTTGCTTGTGTTCGTTGGCTTGAGCTCCAACGCGAAGTCCTGTATGTCGGATGAAGGGGTCCTGTTGTCCAACATCAGTGTGATGTCATACAGGACCTGAGGTTTGCGTGAGTATCCGTTGTCCCTTGTCTGGCTTATTGGTGTACAGACTGGTGGTTCCTAGCCGTACAGGCAGACACTCTCCGACTTCAGAGGAATCGGCGATCCTACTGACTTTAGCCAGGCCCCCAAAGGGACCTGTTGCTCAGGACGCTTGACGAGGACGCATCAGTAGGTCTTGGCCATTATATAACCTGGCCCTGGTGCCTTGGAAACACATCTGCGTCCCGAATGAATAAATGAAAGTGCTGCCATTTCGTTTCTGTCCGGATAGGTCAACCGTCAATTAGGTTAGGTGGAAAAATGGCAAGAAGTCTTTCAACATTCTGTTCAATTATTTATTTGGGGGCAGAGGATTTTAAAAAGGATCCTGAAGCTTGTAATAGGTAGACTATCGTAAGAACTCACTTGAAATCTAACTCTACGGGTGAATAGAAATCGATTGACTCCTTTCTCGGGGAGTTTAGTGAAATGTACCTTATCATCATCCTGTGGCGTACCGTAACCCAGAGCTTTCTATCTACTCTGTTTCCTTGCGTTACTTTGGTATCTATTGTCCTTATTTTGGGTATAACATAGTATGAGGATTTGTTCTGAGGGCAGGATGAATGTGTATCACTGTTTCGATTTTATATAGGATTCCTTTCTCGAAAGTCAATTGTTCTTTGTCTTGTATCATTCTGAGAAAACGATCTCTCGTCGGGAGGTATGGGGACTGATTGTGGAAGATCGTCTGGTGATCTGTTCTTCTTTGTTTTTGTTTTTTTTAATCTGAAAGAGGTCTTGGGTTGAATAATATTGGATAATGAGGGGTGAGAATGGACGTTTAGGAATGCATGGAAGTACTCACCGGGTTCTCCTTTTTCTATTGCAGGATTCCCCCTTTTTTCTACAATTCGACTTTTCAAACTCAGTTAAACGATCAACAAGTGTCCATTCAATGCGAGCCTGTAGCAGGATTTGTCAGCATTCTGAGAAAATTACTACGAAGTGGCTGTGTGAATACTGTCTTGTGTGGAAGGGAAAGTCAACCTTCGTCTGTATACCTGTATATTATCATTTCAAGGGAGCAGAGACCGACATATCAACCTGTGTCTAAGTTACTGCAGACATCTATAAACAATCAGACTGATTGTTTTCAATTCCCATTTCAGTTATGATCTTCACCATTGTTCTCACTCGTGTCTAGCTGGTCTTTATTAAAATAGTTTTGTTATAATTATAACATACGCTTTTGTTAATTCGCTGAACGAGGGGGAATTTGTGAAGTGCTGTGTCTATCTTAAGTTCTGGTCTAGTTTTACGTGTCTGTCTACACTATCTGTCTATTCCACACTTCTCCAGTCAATGTACAACATTCCCCAAGGTGTCGTCATTGTGTAATAGTCTGTCTGAGAGTGTGACGGATAGAGTAGGACACTTATCTTTTAGGTTACTTCTAGGAAACAGTTAACTATCCGGGATTAGATCATAGGATCTCTTATGATCTTGTGACAAGTTTAACGACTATATTCCCTATTTAACCCAGACTTCCCATTTACACCTTACATTTCCCATTTAACTTTTGAACTTATTATTTATTTTTGAACATTCCCATTTAACACTTGAGCTTCCCGCTAAACTCTTTAACTTCTAATTTAACTCTTACATTTCATTCATTGGCACCTTGCAGTCTTGACAGATGATAGTTTGTTACATTGTACTTCAAAAAGGCATAATAACCGCAACCCATGGAGGTAGCGAATGCGACTGATAAGGCCAATTCGCACTATAAATGTGCGTTCACAGTGGGTGCATGTGAACACGTGGTTATTTCCACCATCATGCACCATCTTACGTCTCACACGCTCGGTGTGTGACCTATCTGCTATAATGTTCTCCTTTGTCTTTATTACATTTCTGATATGTGCCCTCCATGCCACACGTTCAGCGGCGATAACTCTTACATTTACCAGTCTTAAAGGTTCCACTAAACGCTTAAAGGAGTTGTTCCGTCCTTCCGTCCGTCCGTCCGTCTCTGGTGTAATTTATGTTAAAGATTACAGGTTACAGATTGCAGGCTGACGATTTTTTTTTTTCTTTTTTCACATATCCTTTTACAGGACATCGCTGTCAACATCGGCATCTTTCAGTTTGTTGATTTCTTGGCAAGATTACGCTCAGTAGTTTGCCATTGCTTTCTGAGCGCCCGGCTCAAATACCCCGTAAGTTACCGACGCGGAGAGAACCGCTACCAATTCTCGCGCAACGTCACGTTACTTACGAGAGTATACGAGATTACGGAGAAAGTCGTGTAACCTCTAGACCAGAGAGACCGGCTAGGCTGAAGATTACAGGCTTCAAATTGCATAGGATGAAGATTACATGGTAAAGGTTACAGAATTAAGATTATATGTTAAAGATTACAGAATGAAGATTATATGTTAAAGATTATTTGGTTACGGATTACATTTCTTCTTCGTTCATCCGGAGTTTTTTTTCGGATGTGATTGCGTTGTGCCTGTTTACAGCAGAGCTGCGTTCTTGCGCCGTTAGGCCGACACATCCGACTTCTGCGGGCATTTGTTGACCGGGTTAACCTTCCCGGGGGTTTCTTAGGACGTTTGACTCTCACTGTTGTGGTGTTATCTCCCATCCTAGCTGGCCCATATAGAATAGCCTAAGAGATCCTGGTCAGCCCTCAAGGGAAGGCAGGGGCAGACCATGGGCATTCCCCGCCATCCAAGGAGGCTTCCATACTTGCAGAGCCAACACACAGCGCTCTGGTACTGGGCTCACCCAAGGAATCGTCACGTCCTGCACATGGCTGCTTAGCCTCACTTCCGTATATTGGGCCTTCCGTTCACCATAGGCTGTTCTACCGGAAACCAGAAGAATGCAGTGTGCAGATGACATCCACAATAGTGAGCTTTCGATTCGGACTTTCCGCACAATGGATTTGCTATCCGAGCAATATTCCATTTCGTGCCACTAGGACACTTTTCCACCTTTTTTGAAAGCCCACACAGTGAGCTTTTGATTCGGACTTTCCACATAATGGATTTGCTATCCAAGCAATATTCCATTTCGTGCCACTAGGACACTTTTTCCACCTTTTTTGAAAGCCCACACAGTGAGCTTTTGGTTCGGACTTTCCACGTAATGGATCTCCTTTCCAGAAATATTCCATTTCATGCCTCTGGAAGGCTTTTGTAACCGACATACCTGTGGTATGAAGTGTGGCAGTCTGAATACTTCTTCATACACCTTTAAATGTCAACCTGTATGTAGTTAAAGTAAGCTACGGTCAACTTGAGCTTGTTGATATCTCCATAGAGCTTGTCCTCAAATGAAGCAGGTGTGGGCCAAAATATCTTTCTCTGTTCTGCATATATTGGGCAATCCTGAAGCAAATGTTTTGCTGTCATTTTTCCAGTTCGACAATTACATTCATCGGTATCTCCTATCTTTAGTTTATTGAACAAGTGGTATTTCAGCCTGTTATGTCCTGTGCGGAGTCTGAAGATTGCTACTTGTTCTCTTCTGTCGAGTTTGTAATATGCATCATCCTTCTGGTGGCCTGGATGCTCTGATTCCCATTTGGTTCTATAGGTGCTTTTTATCAACCTCTTTGCCTCGTTATAGGTTATGTCTATGTCAGGCTGTGGTAGTCGTCCGCCCTCATTTGCCAGTCTGTCAGCCTCTTCATTTCCAGGTATACTGCAATGTGATGGGATCCACTGTATTACAACTTTTTTGGATTTCTGGCATAGACCATGGAGTGCTGCTCTTAGGTCAGCTATTTCTGTGCTGTTATTGCTCTTCAGTATTGAGACAGCTGACTTTGCATCTGTGAAGATAGCTATTTGCTTCTCTTTATTTTCCTCCATCAAGAGCATTTCTGCTGCAGTTTTCAGAGCCTCTACCTCCGCTTTGAAGTTACTTGAAAACTTTCCAGTTGCCACTGAATGTGTTTTTTTCACTGCATTTTTTAAATTTAGGAGAATTCCTCCTCCTCCATTCTCTATTGAATTTTTGGCTGATCCATCTGTATATGCATGGGTCCAATTGCTGCTTGGGTAATGTTCTTTTATGTAGTTTAGGGTTATTTCTCTTCTTTCGGTTTCATGCTGAGTGTTCTTTTTCTCAATACCAGGAATGTTTTCTATCATCTCAGGCAGTTGCTGCTGTCTCCAAGCTGGGAACTTGTCTGCATTGTAAATAGGTTTGACTGTTGATATGTTAAGTATGGGATCTGCCCTAATTTTTCGTTTTGCAGTTTCTACAAAGTTGCTACGCTTCAGTCGTCCCTTTCCAAAACCACTAAACCTTTTATACATAGGGTGGTCTGTCAATCTTCTAAATTTTTCTGCTTGTTGCTGGGCTCTGCTATCTCTTCTATCCTGCATTGGTTGTAAACAAGTGATCTTTTCAAGTTCATTAATAGGCGTTGTCTTCAGGCTTCCAGTTATGATTCGCATTCCTTGATTTTGGACTCTACTTATTTTGTTAAAGTTTGACTTAGCTGCTGTTGCCCAAGCTGCAATGCCATATTCCAGTACTGGCCTCACCCGTCCAGTATATAACTTCTTGAGAACTTTCTCATCTGCTCCCCACGTTGTACCAGCAAGCTTTTTCATGATTGCCATTCTTTGCCTTGCTCTTGTTCGATTTTTCTCAACCTGTGTTTTCCATGTCAGGCGACGATCAAAGGTGACTCCGAGATAGTTTGGATTTTCTTCATGGCGCAATATTTTTCCATTCAATACCAGCTTAGGTTGTTGAGTTTTATTTGAGAGGGAGAACACTGTGCATGTTGTTTTCTACTCACTTATCTTCACTAGCCATGATTTTGACCAGTCCTCTAGTGCTAAGAAGGCTTGCTGTATTCTGCTGTTAACTGTACTAATATATTCTTCAGATGTCCATATTGGCTAGGTCATCTGCAAAGGATGATGTGTGTACTCTGGCTGGAAAATTTTCTGTGATGTCGTTTATATATGCTAGGAATAATGTTGGTGAAAGAATTCCTCCTTGAGGGACACCTTGCTCCAACAGCATCATTTTGCTGGTTTGTCCTTGTACTTTTGTCCTGGCAGTTCTGTTCTCAAGGTAGTGGCTGATCCATTTATACATTTTTCCACAAACATGCATGTTTTGCAGTTTTACTTTCAGTCCTTCCTTCCATACTTTATCAAATGCTTTTTCTAAATCTATCCAGACTGCTAGTGTGTGCTTTTTCTCTTGAAAGGCATCCTCTATTTCCTGAGCTATATAGGTTATTTGATCTTCAGTGGATCTGTACTTTCTGAATCCTGCTTGGTGTGGTGTTAAGAGTTTGTTTTCTTCCAGATGCCATGTTAGCCTGCCATTGATAATGCGTTCCATTAATTTTCCTACACAGCTAAGTAGACTGATAGGTCGATAGCCATTTGGTTCTTCCAGGTCTTTTCCTTTCTTTGGGATTGGTATTAGTATAGCTTCTTTCCATGCCTGTGGGACTATTCCCCTCTTCCAGCTGTAATTTAGGACTGCTAGTAGTTTCTTTTTTGCCTTAGTGCCTAGTCCTATTAGCATTTCATTTGTGATTCCATCCTTTCCTGGTGATTTCTTCTTTTTTAGGGTATTCATTGCCTGTTCCATTTCTTCCATTGTTAGATTTGCCATCATATATTCTGCTGCTGTCTCTGTATTTGTATGATGTATCTGTTTATCTTTGATTGCTTTCTTCTGTTCGGTTGTAATATCAATGTGGTTTGCATTTGCATAGTGTTCCATTAGTGCATTTGCAGCCTTTTTTCCTGTAAGCAAGGCATTTCCTTGTTTAATTGTTATTTGTTTGTTGCTAGGTCCTTCATTGTTCATGGCTTTCACTAGTTTCCATAGTTTGTTTCCATCCCTGTCAAAATTCAGGTTTTCTGTTTTTTCCCTCCAACAATCTCTTGTTGTTTGATTTACTGTTCTTTTATATTTTGCTGAGATGGCTTTGAGAGAGATGTTCGCTTCAATTGTTTGTTCTCTCTCTGCTGTCTTCCTGGCATCTTCAACTTTGTCCTCCAAACTTTGTAGTTCTTCAGTCCAGTATGGTTTGTAATTTTTCCTCGCTCCTCTTGGAATGGACTCCGTGGCTGCCTGTATTATCGCTCTGTTTAGACTTTCCACCATTTGCTTTATGTTGCCATATCGTGTATTTATGTTTTCACAATATTTGTCTGTTAATATGGCAAATCTGTCCCAATCTGCTCGTTTGTAATTCCAGCGGGGCAAGGGCTTTTGCTCCTGTGGAACATACTCCATATTCATTACAAGCTTGATTGGTCTGTGGTCACTACCTGCTAATTGGTCCAGCACAAGGCGATCAATTTTGTGGAGGATGTCTCCTGTGCAGAAAGCTAAGTCTGGAGTAGAAGTGGTAAGCCATCTTCTGGAGTAGAAGCTCGGTGTGTCATCCGCTTTGTTGAGTAGATGGAGATTTGAGTCTATTTCCCAGTCCTCCAATTCTTCTCCTCTTTTGTCAGTATCTGGGTATCCCCATCTTTCTGAACGGCTATTAAAGTCTCCGACAATAATGCAGTTTGTGTCAGTTATTTTCATGTTTGAGAGTGTAAGGTCCTTATCTGCTGGGCTATACAGATTGTAGATTCTTATTTTCACGTCCTTTATCATTATATCAACACCTATAATTTCCGTTTGGTTGTCAGAGATCACAGATACTTCGCTGCAAGGTATTGTATTTCGTGTAAGTATTAGAACTCCTCCTTTGTGTCCTTCACGGTCGAAACGTGTGGCCTGATATCCTCTGACTGAGAATTTGTGATTGGCGTTGAGGTGTGTCTCTTGAATGCATGCCACATCTATTCTATCTTTATGAAGACGCTGTGTTAGGGAGTCTTTCTTCTTGTAAACTCCTTCGGCATTCCACTGTAGTATGTTGAGTGTCCGGGGTATTTGGTCAATAGCTCTTAACCTACTCCTCTGTGCCTTGACTCCACAGCACAGGGGAAGGTGACCACCAGTAGTCATGGGTGGACCCCCTCGAGGCAGGGGGCCCGGCACTATCGCCGCCTGATGGGACTTCACGGGATTAGCACCATAACGATTAATTTTGATTTGTGACATCATGAATTAAGTTACGTTGCACTGCTTTGTCAAGCCTGTGGCTCAGTACATCCGATTTCGACAAGCATTTATTCGGGATGCTTTCCCTAGCCTTTGACTGTCCCCAGTCTACCTACAAGGCAGCAGGTTTTACGTTGCACTGCTTTGTCAAGCCTGTGGCTCAGTACATCCGATTTCGACAAGCATTTATTCGGGATGCTTTCCCTAGCCTTTGACTGTCCCCAGTCTACCTACAAGGCAGCAGGTTTTACGTTGCACTGCTTTGTCAAGCCTGTGGCTCAGTACATCCGATTTCGACAAGCATTTATTCGGGATGCTTTCCCTAGCCTTTGACTGTCCCCAGTCTACCTACAAGGCAGCAGGTTTGTGTGTCTCTTCGTCTGGTCCCTCTCCCTTGACCTGTCCGACATGGGTGGCCCTACCAGTAGCTGTGCTACTGTCGGCATAGCTCTTGGGGTCATTGGGACGCACAAGCCCCTCTACCTCGTCACGGTGGACACACAGCAGAGGGGGGATTACATTTTAAAGATTACAAAATGATGGTTACATGTTAAAGAGTACAGGATGAAAACTACATTTTAAAGATTACGGTGTTAAAGATTACGTGTTAAAGATTACAGGATACATATTTCATGTTAAAAATTTACATGTTAAAGATTACAAATTAAAGATTGCAAATTATAGATTACAGGTTAAAGATTGCAGGTTAAAGATTTTATGGTAAGGGAGCCACAGTGGCCTAGTGACTAGACACACGCTTGCCAATCCAGTGCTCTTGGGTTTGAATCTGTATCTGGCAGGCTCTTTAAAATAAACCTGGGCTCTCAGATGGATCCAGTGTAACGTGGGTGACAGGAAATGACATAAGAAGTATAGGGCGCCTGCATGGCTGGCACATCAGCCACCTAGTGCCGATTGGGCTATCAGAATATGGGTCCAACACAATGCGCCCATTAAGCCTTAAGGCGTGTAAACGGGTTCTTTTCTTATGATTACAGGTTGAAGATTACAGGTTGAAGATTACAGGTTGAAAATTACATTTTGAAGATTACAGGATGAAGATTACAGGTGGGACGATCTTAAGTTGAAGATTACATGTTAAAGATCCTATTCTAAAGATTACAGGTTAAAGATTACATGGTTAAGATTAACCAAGCTTAAATTCAAATTATTTGGTAGAAATCATAACGCCAGATACAAGATACGTGACAGAAATTAAGGCCAAGCAAACGCTATAGGATAGAAAATGACAAATATCTGATGTAATAACTCATGTTGAAATAATCTTAGAAAGGGCGAACTGAAAGATGACATGGAACCTGTTCTGATATACGCCAGTGAATTTTGGAATTTGAGAGAAGAAACCAGGAAGAGCTTGAATTCGGCGGAGATATGGTTTCTGGGACAAATGTTGGGAACACGGTGACCCCTCAGAGTAACTGGTATCCATTGCCTGGCAGTGGCTAATGATAGAACATTATACACGAGCATAAGAGAGCGAAAAATATCTAATGGCAGTGGAAATGTGGTTTCTGAGGAAAATGCAAAGAATAAAATGGACAGACAGAAAAACCAATGATTGTCCTACATGAAGCAGATGAAAACCGCAAAATGATTAGAGAAATTAGGCGTACACAGTCAGGATTTTTTGGACACGTTAGAGGAGAAATAAACTAGAGACCTTGATGATAACTGGCAAGATTGAGGGGAAAAGAACAAGGGGAAGGCAGAGAAGTAAATATCTGGATGGCTTGGCCACGTGACATGGTTGAAACAAGAATACGGAGCCGTTCCACGACTATGGTGATCGTATAAGATGGAGAAATATGACTGCCCGGGCTTATCGGCATGGCACAAGTTGTCAACACGACTGAATGGATAGAGTGGCCGCTCTTTAATCTTCCGGTGTGCTGATGCCGAGGTAGCGGGTTCAACCCCTACAACAGTTAGCAGCAGCTGGACCAAAATAATGTCTTGGGGACATAAATGACAAGTACCTCGGAAGTCAGAGTGGGTTCGCCTGATGGCAAAGGATGCTGATAATAGGGACAGTTAATTCACACCCACAAATCAGTCCAGTGCACTAGAAGTTGTAGCACATGTATAGACAAGGCTTGAGTTCAAAGCGAGTGAACGCAATAATATTAAGAAGAAGAGGAACACAGTGATCACGCAATGAGAAGAGAGGCATTGGAGAACGTCGTGACGACTGGAAGGATCAACGGTAGAAGAGACAGAGGCAGACCGACAGGAACTATACCTGCTGGGCTAGGGCGCAGACATGAGCGAACGTGTCTATACAACTGACCCAGAACACTGATGACCGAGATCTGCGGAGAGACATTAACGCCGACGCCACATCGCCAAGCACAGGATGCTGATAATATGTCTACAGAAGTTACCGGTCAGAAGGTTCCGCCCCGGTCTGACCTTCAAGAGTTGAGGGTGCATTGTTGGAACGCCAGAAGTAAAATCAATTTGTTGGCGGGCCGGGCGTGGGAATCGGCGAGATTTACAGGGAATGTCTGAAGTCTGGGCGGTTATCCCGCGCTTAAATTACCGTGACAACATTAGACACGCCTGGCTAGCTTTCCTGGCCATATATAGTCAGTGACGAGGGTGGTGTTCCACTGCTGTCAATGACGATTTTGTTTAGCGCCATATTTGGGGAGGGTGAACACTTGTATAGAACAGGGCTTCTCAAACGATAATGACATGAACACTAAATGTCGCCTGGTAGTTTGACGAACGGAGAGGCATACACAATGCTGGTTCAACCCCTGCACCGGGGAAGACAGAGAAGTAAATATCTGGATGGCTTGACCGCATGGCATGGTCGTGACACGAACGTGGTGTTGATCCACGGCTAGGGTAATCGTGTAAGATGGCAAAACATGATCGCCCACGCTTACATGCATGCACATGATGAGAGGCACATATAAAGACAAGCGAACGCTTAAAATTAAAGTATGTCTTTATCAAATCAGCACACATATGCATACATACACACAAGAAGTAGAAAAAGAAGGAGGAGGCGGAATGGGAGGAGGAAAAGGAGGAATGGGAGGAGGAGGAGGAGGAGGAAGAAGAAGAAGAAGAAGAAGAAGAAGAAGAAGAAGAAGAAGAAGAAGAAGAAGAAGAAGAAGAAGAAGAAGAAGAAGAAGAAGAAGAAGAAGAAGAAGAAGAGGAGGAGGAGGAGGAGAAGAAGAAGAAGAAGAAGAAGAAGAAGAAGAAGAAGAAGAAGAAGAAGAAGAAGAAGAAGAAGAAGAAGGAGGAGGAGGAGGAGGAGGAGGAGGAGCTGAAGAAGAAGAAGAAGAAGAAGAAGAAGAAGAAGAAGAAGAAGAAGAAGAAGAAGAAGAAGAAGAAGAAGAAGAAGAAGAAGAAG